>OY744515.1:114458820-114508820 GCA_963556195.1 Sepiola atlantica
TGGGGTCAGTAGATGTAGTCAGCGCTGGTACAATCCATCCAGGTTCATCTAGTCTGCCATCACTTACTGGAGAGTTTGGTGTTCCACTAATGTAGTCATCAGGTATGAAGGTTTTATCAGTCATACCCTTAGTAGACTCACATCGAACTGATGTTGTTGAAGTAGGTCCTGATGTTGTGATTTTAGGAGTCACTGTGGTAATCATTGGTGTTGATATTATTGTGGGAGTTCCTGTTGAAGTGGAGCCAAAGGTTGGTCCAAACGAAAGGTTAGTGGTTGGTCGATTGTTCCGCCGCCGTTGCTGTTTCTTCTTGCTGAGGTCGTCTTTACTGCTCTGAGGTGACGATATGGACACCACCTCACATATTTGGTTGAGTGGAATGTCGAGAAGACCTAGTAACTCGATAAAATCAAGTCCCAGCAAATTATGGCATGAGTTTATGTATACAGTGCCTGACACTGTTTTTTTCTTTCATTTTGACGGTAGCGGGTAATTGACCCGTGATGTGAACACAATCTCCAGAAGCAACTCTGTGCTACCTGACTTGTTGGTGTCAATGAAGGCTGGTCTATGGCTTCCCATAGTTTTTGTGATATAATAGTTATATCTGATGCTGTATCGATCTGCAATTGAATAGGATGGCCATTCAATTGTACTGTAACATATTTTCGTTTGGATGTTTGGTTTGAGCGGAAAGTTGCTATCAGACTGTTTGTTTTTGAAAAACTGTTTTTGAAAAACTGTGTTGATGTCGTTGCCTGTTGTGTGTATGTGAGGTTTGCCTATTATGTGTTGGTTTTCGTCCTGGAGGGGTGCAAAATCCCTCTTTATGTCCGAGTCGATTGCAGCTGCGACAGCGGTGTGTCTTGAAGGTGCAGTATCGCGCAAAATGCTAGTTGCCACAATTCCAACAAGCTGTTGAGGGCTGGACTGATTTTGAAATCGGTGAGGTAGGCCGACGTTGTTTTTGAACTGTGTTTATCATGGATGCTTGTTGTACCATAGTTGAATCATGTTTTAGATTCACTAGACGCTGGCATTCCACGGCAACCTGTTGCAATGTTATGTCTGGATTTTGTTCTATTTTTGACAAAATCCGTGTGCGAATGTCTGTTTCCCCTTCTGATTTCAGACCACACACAAAAATCAAACATTTGAACTGAGCGTCTGTGATGGAAGAGATTTTAAAATGTTCACATTCTTTGTTTACAAGGCCTGCATAGGTTTAAAAATCGGTCGAGGAAGATTTCGTTATGCTAAGGCAATTAAAACGCATATTGAATAATTGAAATATGTTCACCGAAAATTTGAGTGAGAATTTGTACTGTGTTTTGAAAATCGCAGTCACGAGAATGTTTTGGCAATATGTAATTTACATACCGATAATGTTCCGACGTCCCAAGCTTACGTAATAGAAGTCTTACCTTCCAGTCGTCAGCTTGATCCTGGAAATCTACTCGAAAAATCTCCTCGAACCGCGAAAACCATGTTTCGAACGTCGAATTTGCCATTGGGTCATAACGAAATTCCGTTATTGTTTGTGAAATGAAATCTGTAGATGTCCTAAGATTTGTTTCTGAAATCGACGATGTAGGTGTGGAAAATCTCTCTGAAAATAATTCCATTAACCGTAATTGCTGTTCTAATAATTGTTTAATTGTAGGATCCATTTTTTTTTTTAAACAAATTGTAAGTCAATCTAATCCTTCGTCGCCACTGTTGTAAACCATGTAATTTAGGTTATAATAATTAATAACTCGTAAAACAAAATGGATGACTTTTCAACAGAAAGGTTTAACAGATTTATTAAAAGTCAAATTAGAATGAAATGAGTTATTTAGCCGCTGTAACGCGAGATGAAAGTCTAATCCGTGGTCAATGTTTACTTTTCACTCCGGCAAGCCACTCGACAAGGGGCGATAACTCTGAAATGGTCCAAGGGACATAATTGCGTTTTCTTTAGTTATCCTAACACAAAGGTGTAGCCCAGGTAAACAATTCAGATTTTACCCGTTTTTATTTTTATTTATTTTTTAATGAATTGTTCCAAAATAAAATTCTCTGTCCCAGTCGACTAAAACAGTACAATTCCAAATAATACATTTTAAAACGTGATATTCGTTTCATTAATTTGAAGAATATTTACTATACGGTAAGACAGGGTATTGTTTTAAAAGGATTGGTTGTTGTTTTTTACGCATATGAAACATTTTCGGGTTATTTAATGTCAAATCCAGTCATTTTGGTAAAAGTTTTTATGCTTCAAGTTCTATATATCTTCAAATATTTATTCATGGTGTTTCTTTTGTTTTAGGGTTTATTTACAAAAAAAAATGAATTTGTTTTTTGCTTCGCAGAACATGATTGAGTTTTGCAAAAGGAAAGGAAAAAAACAATAACATCAATGTTTGATGCATTTTAGGGTCTTAAAATATCTTTTAAATTACTACATATTCGATTTATTTATTTAAATAATATTAGCTGACAATGATAATTATTTTTACGGAAGAACGCCATTTCTTAATTGACAGACATTTATTATTTCAAAGGGAATAGTATTATTAACCGTAAATTATACAGATTGCTGTAGAAATCATTGTGGAATTTCCAGGGGTCCCGCTCATATATTTATCTTATTTAAATACTAGCTGGCTTAGCCAGCTCGCTATCGCTTCGCAAAGTTCGCTATTTGAAATACTTGAAACCAAAATTTTAAATAATGAATATTTCATTCATAAGTTTCTCGCGAACACAAAACTAAAACTTTCTCATTTATTCGTATAAATAGATAAAAAAATTAACATTTCGGTAATGTTGTGTAGAGGCGCCGACTTTAGCTTAGTAAGATATTGTCTTAGAGAAAATGCTGAGATCTATGCTTACATTTAGATTGCGTAAAGAAATGTTTAAAACATATAAAACATATAAAACATAAAACATGGAAAAACATGTATGAAAGATAAGGCATGCATAAGTTGAAGGAAGAATAAAACGTAATTTAAAGGTAACACAAAATATTCATATTTACAAATTACAGAGCATTAAGAGTCCAGTTATAGAAACTACAATGTTCATTGCTTGTGATTTATGAATGTGTATGTATGTGCGTAGTGTAGCTATGTGTCGAAGTGTGTGGATTTGAGTGCCGCCTCTTGTTTGTGGTTGTATAAATATGTATGCGTGAGAGTTGATAATTCGTTCAGGTATTTGTATGTGTATGTGTCTTTGTCAACAGTGTGAGGTTGTATACGTTGAAGAATAGTAGGAGTGTAAGTCAGGAGTGTAAGTCTTTGTATGTCTGTGGGTGGGTGTTTAGTAGTCAGCCGACGCGTTGGTACCTCCCTCGCCTTTGGACGAGGGGTAAAGAAAAGAAAAATATTTTGTTGCGCGGTCTGCTTTTATATTGTTTCACAATGGTTTGGCGGACGTAGTACAGAGCACGTCACGTGATCAATATTTTCGTTTTTTTTTGCACCTTTTTGTGGCCCTAGTTTTATTAGCTTTTGTTGTTGAAGTGAATTCGGGTCGGTTTCTGTTACGTTTACGCCATTTGTTGATAAAATAGAGGATGTCATTCCGATAGTTGATACACATTTTTTTTTCAAATCACTCCATAATAAAATCAAAAGTTAACGAAAAGCTAGTTACATTTAACCAACCAGTCAGACAGCCATCCGCTCCCGTCCTTTTCTCTTCTCATTTTTACCTGTCGGTAAAAATTCTATGACTTTTAGTAAGTTATCCATTTTTTTTTATTGAAGCATTTTAATTAATAGCTGTTAATATCGACGAAACTATTTCATATATAGACAATAAAATTAACAAATGAATAACACCAAACATTAATTTATTATCAACTGTTAAAAAAATAGTTATGCTAATTAGGCTTACTTATGATTGTCTTTCAATCGTTCGTTGGTACTAATATATATATATATATATATATATATATATATATATATATATATATATACTAGTTTATACCTACTTGGAAATAACGACAAGCAACGTATGTTCCTGGATAAATCGGCTATATAGAGGTATTAGAACGTATCTGACTGCTATATAGGTAGAATATTGCGTCACTAATAAGATACTTTCTGGTGCAAAGGATATTTATTTTCTATTTTTCTAACAACTTTTGCAACAGATTGGATATGCTTTCAATTTAAGTCTTGAATGAAAGTCAGTCCTAGAAGCTTATTAAAATAATAGACTTCGTCAAGGAAAGAGACATTCATTTTAACTAGTGAAACGAGGATCCGCGCGTTGGTGGTGAAAGGAGAGAATCTTTATTTTAGGTGTCAAAGGTAACAAAACAATTTTCCCCATTGCACCACATTTTCCAGATCAGAAAAGAGAATCAGCAAGATCTTGTTCACCAATGCTGTTTGAAGTGCAGCCATAGACAGTTGTCGTTTGTATAGATGTCAACAAACTAACCCTATAATATGATCAGTAATGTAGATCAGGAAGTACGCCTGCATTGACACTATGTGCTTCAGACTCTTGTCCATCAGCAGCTACTTTTACAGACTTATCAAGAAAAAATGTTGATGGTTTAGAAGATATTGCCAGGTATTTCATAGCTATTACGTTGGTGAATTAACCCTTTTATTTGTGTCGGACTCTATTAAACGTATTTCAATTTTTTAAGGAGGGTAGAAAAAGGACTTTAAGTTTATTCTCGGCAGCCTCGTACACTCGCATCCTTTTTATATTTACATTCCATGAGCGACGTTTCTGACAAAGGGGGAGAATGACCTTTTTCTGGTTCGGAATATATTCATCTAAAACTTATCGTTGCTTAGATTTTTACCTTGAGGTAGTATTTTGAGCTCCTTACATCAAGTGGCTTCATGCCTTGTCTAGAGCGATTTCCATTTTTTTTTAAATGTCGAACTTTTGCCTTGAATCAAAACACCCAGCGAGTTATTCAGTGATCCTATGCGATATTACAGTCAGGACGTCAGCAATAGATCTTGCTGTATAAAATCCATATTGCTTGTCACTAAATAGATTTCTTTTGCTGGCGTGATTGACAACTTATTGTTAAGGACGGTGAATGGAATGGTGGCAAGACCAATTGTTTTGCTAACATCAAGGTTTTTGATAAGTTTGAACATATCCCGAACAGATATCTGGATATAACTTAGAATATTTTCAATCATGGGGAAAATTCCGGAAGTGGATGGTGTTGAACGCAAAAGACTGAATTTAAAGCAAAGTAATTCGCAAATAGCTTAGCCTTGTCAGATGCTGAGGAAATCACCTCGGGCGCATTAATGATGGTTAGAATAGAAGTTTAAACTCTGTTCAGAACCTTGTTTGATATTTGCCCAAACCTGCTTAGCAATTTCAGATTTAATAGATTGGACGTACAACTCTTTTGCATTTTCTAGAAGTTTTTTGCAGCGGTTGCAAGCAGTTTGGTTTCAGTTAAAATAATGATTTATGTGAGCAATGAGGGATGCACACTCACAGCTACATACCTAAAAAAAAACGGAGCTGTTAAAACTGAGACAGTAACAACACTAGTTGAAGTCAGTGTCGCTAATGATGCTGGTTTAAACAGAGCTGAGAGGAAGAATATTACGAAATACAAAGGTTTTATGTCCGACATGAAAAGAAACTAGAGTCTGAAGATGTTCATCGTTCCAGACTCATCAAAAAGGATTACAAAAACTACTTGGCTAATATACTCTGTGAACAAAGTGCAAGAAAGATCCAAACAATTGCACTTAAAGTGACTGTTAGAATCTTAAAAAGATCTCTTGGTTGAAGTCTCTGAAATAGCGGGTTAATGTCTAACCTCATCACCAGCAAAAACAAAAAGATAAGAAAATTGAAAAATTGACGTAAATACACTCGACAATCAACAAAATTCCACCCCTTCACTGTAGAGGTCCCTCGATGCCGGAAAGCTTTCTACTCTAATAGTTTCTCCCCCCCCCTAACTGTTAGCCTTTGTAATTCCCTCCCTGTTCCCTGCTTCTGTAGTTGTACTAACATGCAGAAATTTAATGGTAACAGACATCTCGCTGCTCAACTCCCTCTTTAGGATGTCCCTATAAGTATTATCCCTAATTCACAGTATCAATGTGCCTTGTTTGGGTAGAAAACGGTATATGTGTGTGTGTGTGTATAACCGAAGATTGAATTTAGGCTAGGAATTTCTGCTTCACCCACCGTATAACATTTGAATATTTGATATTCCATTTTATACATTTGTGTAGCAACCACGTGTCTCCATATTGAATATGGGTTTTCTTAAACACACGACGGTCAGAAGTAAACAGGAAATAACAATTTAAAGAAACGGTAATAGTTAAGAGACGGTTGAATTTATATACATTTATTTTTTCCCCACAGAGAAGGTTCACCAAAGACAACATAAGAGGGACATAATAGATTATACATACATGGGATGCAAACAAACGTAATTGCTAATAGGTAATTTTACGTGAGTGTCACGAACACAATCGAAATAAGCATCAAATGCCAGGGTAAACACTATAGAGAAAGATGGGTTGTATAAAGTAAATATAACTTACTTGGATTTTATCTACGAACTACTCTACGAAGAAATCTGGGGCCTGTGGAAAAGTGTCATGCTGAAATGGTTAGCTGTCTGTGTGACAACGATAGTAACATTTTTGTGGGAGCTGGAGTTCCCCACATTTAGAAACCTTGGTGTCTGACCTTTGTTGCTCTCGAAACTCTTCTCCACGACATGGCTACTATATTGGATATGTTTTTGAGAACGCACGAGGGTTGGAAATAAATTGAAAAATTACAATAAAAAAGGAACATCGTCATCAGCATATTCGGTTTAACATCAGTTTTAAATGCTTGTATGTGTTGGACGGTTTTTAGAAATTGACTTCTAAACTAACCTATCTTTGGACAGGTCTTTATTTAAACTACATAATTTGAAATGCGACAGATTTTCTTTGGAAGTCATTTCCTTAGTTGAGGCACGATTTCTGTAGGCCGGATGTCCATCCTGACGCCAACCCAGTGAAGAGAATGGGGCCCAGTGCTTTTATTGAGACACAATCTCTCAGTGATACCCACCGAGGCTAAAGAGCACTTTACCTGCCCTTGGTAATAAAAAAGATGGTTGCATATACGTATAAAAATGTATTCCTCAGAGAATGTTTGTCAAAGAGGAATATAATAATAAAACATGATACATGAAAGAGAATAAAAATTACAGACGTAATAACTACCGTAAGAGTCCCGCTTAAAAGTCCGTACACACACAAACAAAATGAATACGAATTGCCAGGGTAAAGGCATTATAGAGAAAGTATGGGTTATGTAAAGTAAGTACGACTTACTTCGATATTGTCTGGAAAGTATTCCCCGAAAAGAATCTGGGGCTAGTATAAAAGTAAAAAAATGTATATGATAGATATTTATGAGAGAAGAATAAATGATGAACGGCAATGTCTGTGTGTTCACACGCAACGATTTGCAAACCCACACGCTTGCAATCCTTAAATATGTTGATATAATCCAACACATGTACACATGTTCGCCTGTCATCGGATTTAAGTAGGCGCCTCTGGTTTAGCTTAACAACATTTAAAATGCTGCCATGAAAGTTGAAAGAAATAGCAGCGCCATCTTCAAATTAAGAAAATAAATTTAAATGGATCTATTAAGACGCGTCCATTCAATCTACGCGTTTAACGCTGAAAGTACTATTTCGAACAAGCGTGACTGAAGAAATGTTTTTCGTTCTTTACGGGCATAACTCGACCTGTTTATTTAAGGCCTCGTTTCCCTTTGAGTTGCCCCTTTATAAAGGCCAAACATGAAAAAAAAAACAGAATTATTTTATGTTTTTGGTGGGTGATATTCGCGTTCGGTCAATAAAACACACACTCTTCATTGTTTTACCTTTTTCACTTTATTTCTTCTCTATATTTCTTTTCCTATTTTCCTTTGTCATCAATATAGCCACGTTTTCCATCCGTCTCACGTTTAGCCTCGTTTTCTCATCCGTCTCCCGTTTAGCTTCGTTTTCCCATCCGTCTCCCGTTTAGCCTCGTTTTCCCATCCGTCTCCCGTTTAGCCTCGTTTTTCCATCCGTCTCCCGTTAAGCCTCGTTTTTCCATCCGTCTCCCGTTTAGCCTCGTTTTCCCATCGGTCTCCCGTTTAGCCTCGTTTTCCCATCAGTTTCCTGTTTAACCTCGTTTTCCCATCGGTCTCCCGTTTAGCCTCGTTTTTTCATCGGTCTCCCGTTTAGCCTCGGTTTTCTATCCGTCTCCCGTTTAGCCTCGGTTTTTCTATCCGTCTCCCGTTTAGCCTCGGTTTTTCTATCCGTCTCCCGTTTAGCCTCGGTTTTTCTATCCGTCTCCCGTTTAGCCTCGGTTTTTCTATCCGTCTCCCGTTTAGCCTCGGTTTTTCTATCCGTCTCCCGTTTAGCCTCGGTTTTTCTATCCGTCTCCCGTTTAGCCTCGGTTTTTCTATCCGTCTCCCGTTTAGCCTCGGTTTTTCTATCCGTCTCCCGTTTAGCCTCGGTTTTTCTATCCGTCTCCCGTTTAGCCTCGGTTTTTCTATCCGTCTCCCGTTTAGCCTCGGTTTTTCTATCCGTCTCCCGTTTAGCCTCGGTTTTTCTATCCGTCTCCCGTTTAGCCTCAGTTTTTCTATCCGTCTCCCGTTTAGCCTCGGTTTTTCTATCGTCTCCCGTTTAGCCTCGGTTTTTCTATCCGTCTCCCGTTTAGCCTCGGTTTTTCTATCCGTTTCCTGTTTAGCCTCGGTTTTTCTATCCGTTTCCTGTTTAGCCTCGGTTTTTCTATCCGTCTCCCGTTTAGCCTCGGTGTCTCTATCCGCCTCCCGTTCAGCCTAGGTGTCTCTATCCGCCTTCCGTTCAGCCTAGGTGTCTCTATCCGCCTTCCGTTTAGCCTCGGTGTCTCTATCCGCCTTCCGTTCAGCCTAGGTGTCTCTATCCGCCTTCCGTTTAGCCTCGGTGTCTCTATCCTCCTTCCGTTTAGCCTCGGTGTCTCTATCCGCCTTCCGTTTAGCCTCGGTGTCTTTATCCGCCTTCCGTTTAGCCTTGGTTTTTCTATCCGTCTCCCGTTTAGCCTCGGTGTCTCTATCCGCCTTCCGTTTAGCCTCGGTGTCTCTATCCGCCTCCCGTTTAGCCTCGGTGTCTCTATCCGCCTCTCGTTTAGCCTCGGTTTTTCTATCCGCCTCTCGTTTAGCCTCGGTTTTTCTATCCGCCTCCCGTTTAGCCTCGGTTTTTCTATCCGCCTCCCGTTTAGCCTCGGTTTTTCTATCCGTCTCCCGTTTAGCCTCGGTTTTTCTATCCGTCTCCCGTTTAGCCGCAATATCTCTCCGCTTGACGCAGTGTCTCTTACTTTACTAACACGTAGATCTAACATTAATTTTTAACTTCTAATTGATATTTCTATTTTTCGGCTTAATTTAAACTCAAGTGGAAAATACCGTTTTTAATACTATTTTCTAAAACTTGCAACATATGCTCTGCTTGAACGATTGTTCTAGGATTCTCTCAGTTCCGCTGTTACAGTCCTATAGATGACGCCCACGCCTTTAGAATGACATCCATACTCTTTGAGTTAAAGCAAAATAATTTATTCTGAACAGGATCATAAAATTATGTTAGAACTTGTTTTGTTGCTGTGAAAAACACTTCAAGACATTTTAAATCAGTTAAAATGTTTGCAAGATAAAAACAGCATGGTATTAAAATTACATTGTAATCGCTTTACGAAGTAAATTAGAATTTGATTTCAGAATAGGAATAGAATATAGGGTAATCTCCCCCCCCCCCTAAAAAAAAATTGTAAAATGCGAGCTATGGAATCGTTAATAAAATTTAAATCATTTTTGCAATCCAACCATATTTCGTGCAAATAACTTTCAGTCTATGCCTTACATGTCCACCAAATTTCAGTCATGAATTCCCAACAGTCTTTTTTATCGTTGTTCAATGATAAGCTCACCTGAATACGATGTGTAAAATTGTCGCTATCTCTGACCCACTTCTCTCTTGACACTGCCCCGATTTGGGCTGTAATGGCTTTCTTCAATTTAGGAATAGTCTTGGGATTGTTCTGATAGATATCATCTTTGCGATAGCTCTACAAATAAAAAGTTGGAGGTTAGTGCCCGGTGAGAGTGAATCTTATTTAGAATCGAACTTTCTACTGATGAGACGATCACCAAAATGATCCCCGTATTATTGAACGGTGATAAAACAGACTGTTGGGCATTCATGAGTAAAACTTGGTGGACAAGGCAGGTGTAGATTGAATTTTATTTGTACCAAATCTTATTGGATTGCGGAAAAGAATTGTGAATTTCATTAACGATTCCACGCGTGGTATTTTTGGGAGGGAGGGGTATCCTGTACCAATATTCCATATCATCCAAGCGAAATGGGCGAGATATTCTAACGGTACCTATGCTACAATTGGATCAAATTTTCTTTATTCATGAATGGCAGGAAATCTGTTTTTGTGTTTTCGTATCGTAATCGACCACTTTTGGCAACTGAATCGACAGTGTGAATGGGGTGAATCATAAGGGCGGGGGGGGGGGGGTCTAAGAGGGCGACATAATGATAAAAAAAAAACCTGAAGTGAGAGATGGGTTGCGAGAAAGTAGCCAGGGTGAAAAGGGGGCAATAGCGAGATTGGTTGCATGAGGGGGGGGGGGAAATATCGTTAGGGTTAAATGGAAAGAGAGATTGGCTATTCGTGAGAGAGTGGCGTTTAGAGAGATAAGGTGCTTTAAAAGATAACGAGAGGGAAGGGGCGAAAATGGGGCGTGAAGGGTGCAATACAGAAAGAGTGAATATGGGGCTCTTAAAAAGCGGGAAATGAGACGAGTAGATGGTGAAGATGTGAGAAATAAGGGCTGATAGTGCCGGAAGGGGGTAATAAACAGCGTGTGAAGGAGGGGAGGCAAAAGAGAAAAGGGGTCAATTCAAGAAAGGTGCGTAGGGAAGGACCTGAAGGAGAGGGTATGAGTAAGACATAGCCACAGATTTGGAGGGGACGGGGCTGGGGTAAAAGGGGCAACAGGTAGGGTAAAGTTTGGCTATCATCTCGTTTTTATTTTACCTAGAAATTGTTTTTATATTTCTTTTTCTATATTTTTCAAATTTTATTTTAAGGCTAGCTGGCTTTTCTAGCACGATATCCCTTCGCAAAACCAACATTTTTAATAATAAACATTTCATTCATATGTTTCTTGTAAACACAAGACAAAAACATCCGCTTTTATTCATATAAATAGATAAACATAAACATATATTCACAAATAAATATTAACATTTATTTGCATAAATAGTAACATCTTGGTTATTTGGATAAGAATTTATGAATTAAAACTGCAAAGCAATAGAAAATAGGACAATAAAATTACAAATGAATAACACCAAATATTAATTTATTATGAACTGTTTAAATGTTAGTTATGCAAATTAAGCATTCTAATGACTTTCTCGGAGCTTTTCCTCTGTACTATATATGCAGCATTTCAAAATACTGTTGTTATTTATTTAAATAACAGTAACCGTTTTGATTGTAATATAGTAGTGATACATTTTTTCAAACTTTGGCATTTATTCATTTCGAAGAAAATCCTTGCATATTTGTGTGCGGTATCGGCTCCTCATTTAAGGGTATCAAACAAATATATGTAACATGGCCCGTATTCCGTTCTCAGATGATTCCACATGAGTTTTTAACGTAGCTTAAACTCTTCGTAATTCTAAATCTTTATGCGTAGCGTTGATTCCTATGGTTATGTCACGTAGCCATTATCTTCTTTTGGGGGATTTGTTTGTAACTCTTACAGATGCCACGTATAACAAAAAGACTAAAAATCTGCACTGACTAGTCATTTCGAGCAGCATTTTATCTAAAAAGTTTGAATACAAAGAAAAACTCGAAACAAAAGGATTTTACGTTGTTTAATCCTCATTCCATGAAAAATGCCAGTAGACTGAAATCATATGCCTTTAATAGGGTTAAGATGAAAATTCATATACACTAAATGTACAAAAGCAAGGAAATTCCCAAATTGTTACTTTTATTGTCATTAAGGGTATGCGAACACAACAGGGCTATGTATTTTACTGGTAGGAACTTTTCTTCAGCGCACCTCACACACTTCATCCACTCATGCATAGAGATTTATACTGTAGTGATGTGATAATGAAATGGTTTGATTGATATGTAGTCATACACTAGAAAGAGAAAGAGCCTGAAGGGTGGAAGAGAGATTATTACGTACTAGATTTCGAAGTCGGTGTTGTACTCAGGCAGGACAGGGTGCTCTAAGCGGCACCTCCCAAGATGTGACAACAGTACTCCATCTTAGGACGTATTTGACTCCCTCCCGACTTTGCTAAATCACAAACTGTCAAAGCAACCCAGCCTTGAATTCCAGATGCAATCTTACCCATTCCATTTGCTAACTTAATGTTGTGTAACCTACTGATCATCACATTAGATGTTGTTACATTTGTACTAATTTCCTCTTCAGACCAGTCGGAAATCTATATACTATTAAAAAGAAATGGTATTTTGAGAGTCTGTTTGTATGCAAATAGAAACATGTGATCGAGTGACAAAAAGAGAATAGGCAGAGTATACATTATGAATCAGATGATTCTATTGGTGGGATCTGTTCCCATGATGTCTTTCTAGTAAGAATTATATCTAGAAATAAATAGGATACGTACGAGGCCACGTGAAGGTTGCCAACATCCTAAGTGAAAGTGTTTCTGTGGAACGAACTGGATTCGAACTTGGCACATCCAAGTTGCCAGTCCGTGTCTTAACCACTTAGCCACCGTCACCTTTCAGAGTATACGTTACTAAAGCCGTTCGCTAAGATGCTTGACTTTTAGGGTTTTTTTTACACTTGCCATGCCAGAGTTCGAATCTCACGTAAATCTAAAGGAGTTTTAAAAACTGGATGCGTGTTTTATAAATTTCAAGAAATTAACATAATATAATAACATTTAAAAAAACATTACATTTTTTAGCTAAGTGACTTTTTTTTAGATAAATGTTGATATTGATGGTATTCGGCATAAGTTCATTTAGTGAATTATTTTTACTTAAAAATTGGATTTCGACTTACATTGTTAACTTGTTAAACTATAGTAACACATTCTTCTCCATACTAGCATCTGCTCTCCCACTAGATACTTTTATTTCGTACTAGCTATAAAGCGGTAAATACAAGGTGACGATGGAAATTGACATACCCAGGTATTGCATCAGTTAGATAACACAATCTTTCTCAATTCTCTTTGCAGAATCCCGTCACTTTGTTATATCTGTTCAATGAATAAAATGTTTTAACCAGGTGTATCTGTTTTCATTAGTATCCATGTGATCCAATGCTTGGCTGAGGGGGTATATATTGGTCGTGGAACAAATGTAGTCCGACCAATGTGATCCGACTGTTTGGCGGGGTGGATCTTCGGACGATGTGTGACATGTGCACGTATGTGCAATGTCTCGTCTTGTTATCGCCAGTGAACAATCATCGTTTGACGATAGTCACTGTCGTCTGCTTCTGTGACTGGCTGGTTGGCTTGCTAGCTGGCTGAGGACCATCATACTGCAAAAGAACCGTATGTAAATAATGGAACAAACCATTTTACTTTTAAATATAAAAAATATAATTTATTTTGCCGAAGAACATATTTAAAACTCGAAGATTCGGTTGAGTTCGGCGAGCGTGTCGGGTTAGAGTCAAGCACGCGTCTTCCTCATTCAGATTTCAAAAGCCGAGAGAGAGAGAATACAGCCGTCATCGTTGTACGCCTTGTCAAATGTTTTGTTTTGAGTTTGATAACTGATTTTCTCGAACAATGACGGTCTGATCTCTGAACCCATTGAATGCACCTGTCATTGAATTGGTTTGACACCGACCCTCAGTCCTCTAAAATATGACTGAGACTATGACTCAGTGATCTCAAAACGCAGAGAATTACTGTTTTTTAAATACGTCTGGCATAAGGATTACGATCATAACAGGAGAACTTAGCTCCCCAAAAGGTCATGCATTGTGCCACATCTATATCTCCCCCTCACTTATAAAAAATAAAATAACATTTTGATTTTTTTACTACTTTGTAGTTACTAAACCATATTTTCATGGGTTCTTAAAAGTACGTTATATCAACTATAATACGTATTCGTACCCCGTTGGGTCATAACCACAATAACTATTTATTCTACATTTGAGTCGACGAGTCAGACTGTGCCATTCTTCTAAAAATAAGTCTATTTTACTTCCATTCTTTCCTTATTGTCGTATAAATATTATTCTTAGATTGAAGTAAAGAGACAGAGTACCATTTGATTTAGATACGTGTTTGTATACATTACGAACACGTATGTAAATTAAATGGCACTCCTAAGAAAAGAGTCTAACTCCTAACAGTCATTAAGAAATATTCGAAAGTGGTTGAATAAACATAGTGAATGGGACGATAGAAATACATAGATAGCTAAGGGAGAGATGGGTGACTTGTTTAGTTAATTATAAATTATGACTAATTAAACAATTTAAACGCAATTTTATTTTTAAACATAACTCAAGCCAAGAACTAAGGTATATTTCAGCATGTACTTCGTGTTATATATATATATACACACACACACACACACATATATATATATGTATATATATATGCCTTCGTGAAACAAACGTTGACTCACATTTAGTATAATAATAGAAGATATTAAAATGTTAACTTAAAACTAAATCAAGAATGCCAATGATATTAAGTGTCAAAATTATTTACATTTGTTTTTCAATGTGTATGTACTCACTTACTTGATATTTCGAAACGAGACGCGTTCCTCAATGTATTCAAATACATAAAATATATAAATACATAAAAATAAGAAACCTATTTTAATTCTGTAAATGTCTACGCCTGCGCATTCAAACTGTAACATAACGTCACGTGTTATTTGTAGTTAGTATTACTGGTCACTAACAGAAGTTAACTTCTGTTAGCAAATAAAATATATTATCATATAAACTGCTGCATTTGGTTATTTGAGTTCCCACATAAAGCGTAGCCGACCTTAGGCCAGAAAAATATTTCAAATAAGTTACGGAGTTATGACCCTAATCCCCTTCAAAGTAGGCCCCTTGTACTTGCAAACACTTAGCCCACCGATCCATCCACTTCCGGAAGCACATCTGGAAGTCTTCTTTTGGAATGGTGTTCATCTCTTTTTTTTTTCGCACTCTCCCAACAACAGCTGCACTCCTAGCAGTTTGGTGCCTGCTAGAACGCTTGTCACTCTCCGCTGATGTGCGGCCATTTTTGAATCGGTTGAACCACTCCTTAATTTGTGTTACACCTATCGCATCTTCTCCAAACACTTGCTGAATTTAACGCGACAGCGGAGATGAATACCATTCCAAGAAGATAATTTGGCTGCTTGTAGCAGCAGTTCAATGGAGTTTTTAGGAGGGGGAAGGGATGAGTTCGCTTGATGTGAGTTTATTATTTTTAGCCTTGAAAGAAAGATATTGTCTGGGTCATTGTGTTATAACCAGCGTAAGGGACAAAATGGATGATTGTATTATTTTCTCTGCATTTTTCTTCAGCCTGAGGAAGTCTCACAATAAAGACGAAACGTTGATGAATACATAAATAATATAGTTTTTGACTTTCCTTTTCATTTTATATATATATATATATATATTTAAATCCCTTATTAGACGTTTTAATACACTAATCACAAATAATTCGCTACATCTACCTATAAAAAACAACTAACAAAAACTCATGCACCCTTAACTTCCTTAGTGAATGCCCCTTTAGATATAAAATAGCCATCATTAAAAACTTATTAACTCGAACTAAACGTATCGCCTCCTCCCCTACTATCTTTCAACATGAACTCAACAATATAAAATAAACTCTAGTAAATAATGGCTTCCCTGACTATATAATCGACCAACAAATTCTACTATTTAAAAATAATCCCCACTATAATAATAAAAAATCCAATTCTCCACTTAACACAACTATTAAACTATTTTATCGCAACTAGTCCCATCACAATTATAAAATAGATGAACAAGTTCTCAGAAATATTATTAATAAAAACGTAATCCCTACTCACCCAAATAAAACATTAAAACTAATCATTTTCTACAATAAATTAAAAACTACTAACTATAATCACAAATAATTATTCTCCCTCGATCAGAGTTTTGGATAAGACAAAGCTTGTTTATGAGTTCAAATGTTCTTTGGGAGACTGTTTCCAACAACCAAGAAAAAATCCTATACATAGGCTTGACTACCACGACTTTGTTGAAGAGATTGACGATGCATTTGTCGAATACTAGCGCCATAGCCCAACACCTAATTAACGACGATTCCTACCCCCGCTCGAAAACCTGAAAACACTTAGTAGAAAATACCAAAATCTTAGAATATACTACTAAAACTCCATATATTAGAAGCTCTATACATAAAACAAAAAAAACGTAATTAACAGAATTAACTTTAATACCAGCAATAATTTACTAAAATGTCTATAATGCTAACTATAGTTTCGTACTTATTATATAATTCCCGCCAAAAGCATCTATAATACGAACACATGGTCTGTACCTGATTATCCCCATTCCCCTGAAGATGGACCAGGATGGGTCTGAAAGTACTTGGGACACAAATGAAAACTATGGCAGATTCATCGGCCAATTCCCCTCCGAAATTAAGATTCTTATTCGGACAATGGAAAGGATATCCAGACATAAGTTGTCGGTTATATTTTAAAACACTTGCTTTCAAGAAAAGATGCTGCCTAGATATACATATATATGTATTAAAGTTAAATTCCTCCTAACTTCCAAGATAATTTACGCTGGCCGACGGGTAAGACTCTTGACTGCGAATCAGTGGCGATTTGTGATCGGAATTCGCGCCCGCCGACCGTCGGGAATTAACTTTCTACACTGAAGATTGCGTAAGCATGAAACATCGATGTCTGTAGATAATTAATATTTATTTAATTTATATATATATATATATATTAAATTCCCGAAACAGTTTTTTCATGGTAAACAACTGATGATCCCTTAAATAATGTTAGAAACAAACTAATATAATAACTGTTAAAAATAAATTGACTTACATGAGTGATTTTCCACTGAACGACTTGGGACTAAAAGTTTTTTTTTTGTTTTGTTTTTGTTTTTTTTAATTTTTATATAGTTTTAATGGTTAAGAAACTTCCGCCGGGACTATATATATATATATATATATATATATATATATAGAATGTGCAAATATTTAAACCGATTTATTATAAAACTTTTTATTCGTTTCCGTTAAAATTTGATTGTATTGGAAAGATAAAAGCTTAAATTTCATCGCTAAAAAATGTAGTTTTATGCATGAAAAATTTTAGAATGAAAAATGTTCTCACAGCGGCTAAAAAACAAACAAATTCAAGGATATTTTGATAATTTTTTCAAATCTCTTGAAAAATAAATATCAGTTTTCTTGAACTATTTTAATTAAGAATTTTTAAACATTCGGTGCTTATACAGATGAGGGCACATATGAAAAACGCATTTCCAAATAAAAACTATTGTTTACCTTTACGCATCAAGTAAAAATGAATATCCTCACCACAAATAAGGAAAAATTATCGAATAGGAATTGAATAAAAAATCAGTTTTATCGTATTTTGCCCACCGCAATTGATGTATTACGTGTTTATATGACAGACTGAGTTACGGCTCCCTGATTTCGATCGTATCAATGGCGGTTCGGCAAAATACGATAAAACTGATTTTTATTTTAAATCAAAATTCTACTTGATAATTTTTACTAAGTTTTTTTTTTTATGTAGATACATATTTTTGCTTGATACATAAGTACATCAAAGATTTTTCCGGTTAATTTATTTGGAACTGCGATTTTAACCAGTGTAACTACGTTTTTCATATATGCCCTGATCTATAGAAGCACCAAAAAATGTACCTACTTTTTACTAAAAATATTTAAAATATTTTAAAATGTCAGTTAAAATTCAAATCAGTCAGCGGTCAAACGTAAATAAAGATGGTTACCGACATTCAGGGAATATTTTATGTTTAATGTTATATAGAAGATATGATTCTGTAATAGAAATTGAAATATTATTATACCAAAATTTGTTTACTTTTGAAAATTATTTAAAAAATGTCGACATTAAATTAAAAAATATGAAAGACCCCAACTACAATTTTATATTTAATTATTTTTAACCAGGACATATATACATTTAATTTATGTATTAAAAAGGTACTTCTAAAGTTTTAATTGTTTTACTAATTGTATTGGTGCTGATATCGATCCTGAACCAGTTTTGTGAGGTTCGATTTGGAAGCGTTCGGCTGTCCTACGCAAACGCCCGAGAGTTGACGAGCTATTTGTACCAGACGGCAATTTTGATACGGTACTGCGTCTTATGATAATAATGTTTTGCTTGTTTTGTTTTTGTTGTTGTTAGGGTTAGGGTTTAGGGTTAGAGTTTAGGGTTAGGGTTAAAATATTTATTTGATAACAGTAATTTCGCTCTGTTTTTCTTTTATTTATTTTGTTGTTTAAAAACTTTTTTGCAACTATAACTAAAAATTATAGGACGCAGCAACGTATCAAAATACTTTAAAATATTATTTGATACCAGTAACTTCGCTATGTTTTGCTTGTTTTCTTTTTGTTGTTGTTGTTTCTTTTAGAAAATTTCTTGAAAATATAACTTACAATCACAGGACGCATAACCGTATCAAAATTGTCGTCTGGTACCATTCGGCTCGTCAACATTCGGGCGTTTGCGTAGGACAGCCGAACGCTTCCGAGTCGAACCTCAAGAAAACTGGTCTAGGATCGATATCAGTACTATTGTATTTCTAATCATTTATCATTCGCTATAATTATTAATCTAAATATTCCTGCATTAAAATATGTATTTCCACTGGCCGTCCTTTGTTGTTTCACCCAGTTATTTCCTTTTTTTCTTCGGGTTTTTAGTCATCCTATTCCTTATTTTCTTTTCTTTGTTACATTATATTTTTATATTCGTAAATTTAGGTGACTTCCGTTTTGCCCGGATCACCGGAAGTACACAGACTTACCTATTTTCTAGCCCATTAATAACTAAGTACATCTACAATATTTTGAAGATTATCGGTAGTATTTAAAAATATAAATAAATAAAAGGATGAAATACATATGTTACCACATAAATATAACGAGACCATAGTTCCATGGGAATATATATATATATATATATATATGAGAGAGATATATAGATATAGCTTATAATTTATTGCATGTAGAATGTCGACATTTGATTTACCACATTCCGCTTACGATTATAATCAACTCTCCAAACCCAAAACTGCTGAAGCAAAAGGCGGGACGTCCATTCTCTTCGCTAGTCAAGTCTGTTCTCTTCTTTATCCCGATTCTCTGTCGAATAGTGATGCTTCATCTGCAATTGTTTTTTATACATTCCTGAATCAGCATATTTAAAAATCAAAACAAAACAAATGTTTACAATTAAGATTTTAGCCTCAACCTTGCAATAATCAAAACAATCACAGCCGCATCCCAAACGCGACGTCTACCCACATCTCTTTCCTACACCACGTTACTATATATCATTTTTATTCACTATACTGCATTTTCGGGATAATCTCGTTACACGAATAGTTCATTGAATATCGACCCGGGCTACGAAGTATCTGAGTTCCTGCTATGTTTTCACTTACCGATGGATGTGTATAAACCATTATACCCCATCAATCTGGATTCTTGCTTGTCTGCGGATACGAATTGATTTATAAAAAGGTTTATTTGAAAAGAGAAAAACACTTACAGAAAACAGAGGAACGGGTTACTTTCGTACGCGTTGGGGAAGAAAGAAAGACAGACGGACAGATAGATATACAGATAGCTCGTCTCGTTACACCCAGCCACACTGCGCGCTGGCCCCATTGGGCACAGCGGACTAGGCACGTCTTTTCTGCTTGAAGTATCGTCAGACAAAAGATAGAAAATCTTCGTTCAGAAGTCACGTGGTTTCGCGACTACCGTCTGGGATCACCTTAAAAATACCACTTAATGTTGTGTGGGTCCGCATGTATGTGGACTTGAGTGAGTTGGTCAGACTGACAAGCTGTCGCGATATTCATTACTAATTGGGAGAGTAGAAAGTGGACCTTGGGTTTACTTTCGGCAGCCTAGTAACTCTCGTATCCCTTATTTTGTCCTTTAGTCCTCACATTTTAAGGCGATGTTTCTGACAAAGAGGGAACATTGCTGTTTTCTGGGTCGGAATCTATCTAACACTTATCGTTTGCTTGTTTTTTTTTACCTTGAAGTGGTAATTTTTTAGCTCCTCACATCAAGTGGCTTAATGCCTTGTCTGGAGCGATTTTCTTTAAAAAAAACGGCATTAATTATTTTAAAGGAAATGCCGTTGAGAAAGTTAGTCAAAAACAATTTCTTTTGCTTTGAACTAGTTGCATTAAAAAATTTAAACGTTTAAAGCAATTTACTTTACCGTAAACGTGATTGAGTAAGCGGGAAGTAAATACATAACCGGCTTAACGCGGATTATTTACTCACCGTCACTAACTACTAAATATAAAAACTGATTTAAACTTCTTTTGAATGTAAAAACTGATTTAAACTTCTTTTGAATGTAAAACTTAAATTAAATTTGTACCGCAAATAGTAAAAATAATTATTTATCTTGCTTTACTTACTCATTTGTGGCCTAATTTCCCAACGGTATTTCCTTTAAAATACTTGATGTCGTCATAGTAATGTTTACCGCTGTCGCTATATTTAGAAGTAAGTCCATGGCTGTGACATGTGTTCTTTTTACCGATACCGATAGCCAGGGGCTACAGCCCAAAGTCCGTTTATTGTGTTATCATTGTATGGCAGTTACACCATGTTGCGAATGAAATAGGTTTCTGTGGCAAGTTGGGCCTCTCGCTGCATCTCTCTGAGGACAGTGCATAGCGCTCACTTATATAGATAACGCAAACAGGTATCTGGCTCCAAGGATAAAATCTTTTTGAATGGTTGAAATTCAATATGGGCAACCAATCGAGATTGAGTATTTTGATCCAATCACCATTAAGTATTTCAACCAAGTAAACATCCAATGTTTCAGAGATCATTTCTCTGGCGCTGTTGTTGCTGCTGCTGTTGCTGTTGAAACAGAGGTTCACATATATGCATTAGATCAGCTAAAAAGGGGTTGATATGTCGTAAGCCGAACTGACCAAATGTGGAATTCCATTCCTGCTTCCCCGACAGTACCAACATGCATAAATTTAAATGTAATGTGAATAAACATTTTGTTGCCCAATTCCCCACCTAGGTTGCTCCTATAAATCTGGACCCCTTACGCTTCAATGGTAATATGCCTTGTTTTGGGTGAATAATTTTTTTTTTTTTGAAAATCGAACTAGTCCGAAATTACATCAATTTGGTGAACTGTCTTTTTTTATTATTTGGTCTGACCTCATTGGTTGTCATAGTAACGGTTGTAAACAAAACTGTTTTCTTGTTCGTTTCTTAACGGCTCTTGAAAATCTTTTCATGCGAATGTTTCGTCATCGGAACAAACAACTTCATCAAGGAAGGATAAAGAAATAAGGATTTTAAAACTAAAAACGGGGGCTTTATTGGGTGTGACAGTACATGAAAACTGTTCGGCTATGAGCAAAGTGTAGTATCTGTTCTGATAAATTTAATCTTTTCTGTCCTCGGTCAGGCTAGAAGGATTTTTTTCTTCATTTAAGCAATTTTTATTTATTTTATGTCCCAATCCAGAGCATCCTCTTTTTTTTGGGGGGGGGGGGGGATTTTTCCCCACGTTAAAAACCGACTTTGTGATTAACTCTGCCCTCGTGGGGAACCAAGTAAATAGGGACAGTACACGAAAGTGAGCTACAACGTCAGGACCTAATCATCAAACAAAGCATTTTGATATCAATAAAATGTCTTGGTTTCTATTTATTCAAATATTTGCCCAGGGCTCCAACTACTAGATAATATTTGAGTGGTTACGTAATTCTCTGTGTATTTTTGCTATCATTGTACGTGCATCATTTTTAAAAAGGGGAAAATAAAACCAAATCTATCAGGATCACTAAGCAACTAATCGACATGCACATTTAGTATGGACATATATGTACATTTCGTGCGGTTGCTTAGTGATTCTGATCGATTCAGAACAAGAGGTTTAATTTTTTTTTTTTATCAATTTTTTTTTTTTCATATTGGAAAAATGATAACTGATTGTCGGTGACGTGAAACATCGATCGGTCCAAATGTTCACGAAAAAGCTTTTAATGCTTCGTTCAGCAAATGGAGAAAAACAATAATACACTGAAGTTTTGATGGCGTCTTTTTTGTCACGGGCTCAAAATCTATCAGTTGAGTCTTCTGCCCATTATTATTAAACATTTCCTTGCTAGCTACACAATACGCACGAACATGGCCGAGTGTCCTTCAAGCCTTACGATATTGAGCCAAGGTGTTCGCTTGGTTTATGTTCATGTTCGTCCATTCACAAACGTTGTCTATCAAACTTTTCTTTTGTCTACCTTTCGAGCGGATTTCTTGTATGATGCTTTCAACATTCAAAACATTTTTCATAGCTCTACACTGGAACGCTTAATGTGACCAAACAATCCCAAGACTTTACATTTGATGACAGAGGATATGGATGGGATTCCAGTGAGGTTTTGCAACTCTGCGATACTGATCTGATCAGATAGTTTATGATCAGTAATGAAGTGCATGATGTGACTTTGGAAAGTTTCTACTTTCTGATGTAATGTTACAGTCCAGTTGGCGCAGTCAACTCCGTATAAGACTACAGGAAGGGCATATACGTTATAGATTCTCGCATTGATTTTGTGTGGTATGCGTTTAGAAGTAAGCGCGGTTTTATTTCTTGTGAAGGTTGGCCAACCTAGGCTGATTCTGATTTACAGCTGTTTGTCCATCATTAGATGAAGACAGCTTGTTTCCAAATTAAACAAACTGTAATTTGTTCGATTTTTTGGCCGTTGATGTTAAGAGGAGTTTGTTTTTGATCAATGGTCATGCATTTACTATTGCTGAATTGACAAAAACTTCCTTGAAAAATCCCATGATCCAGCAATAGGACTAGAAGATGTGCATATCAATTTCTGAAACAATTACCAGCAACTTCTCGCAAAGTACTACTAGAGATTTTCATTCAGCTTTCCGGAAACATAGCTGGAACCCATAATTAAATCAATGCCTAAATCAGGAAAAGATGCATCGGACCCAACAAACAACTGACCTATTTCACTATCTGTCTATGTAAGACGACGGATAGAATTGTGAATGAAAGACTTACAAAGAGGCACCGGAGATTGGAGCTCAGTCGAGCACTTTTCATGGAAATAACGATAAAGCAGAGAGAGAGAGTAGCAACCCCATCTTCTGTGAGAGATGGGTGGAAGGTAACTCCGTATTATTAAGTGTTCGTAATTTATTGCTGAAATCTAATTCTTACAAGAAATGAATATAAGTGCATAGCATAGGGTTTTTAGTTAGAATCCAATATGGGTGCCAGCATTCGTCACCAGCTTCTGAA
Source organism: Sepiola atlantica (assembly GCA_963556195.1). Classification (NCBI taxonomy): domain Eukaryota; kingdom Metazoa; phylum Mollusca; class Cephalopoda; order Sepiida; family Sepiolidae; genus Sepiola; species Sepiola atlantica. The sequence goes on from OY744515.1 coordinate 114,482,506, forward strand.
GCGCCTTGGAAACTGCATGGACTGATTTATCAAGTAGCTTATTTTTTTACGGGTTTAATGATGATGAAAATCTCCACATTCCACCCACTAAAAAAAAAACGACCAGAAAACAGCATGTCCTCACATTTCACGAACAATGTTTCCGACAAAAGGGGAAGAATTGCTGTTTTCAACTGTAGCTCTATCGATCTCATTAACCCTTATACTCGAGTTTTATTTGCCTCGATGAGTTTAATATTCATTAGTACAAAAACGGTACTTATGAAATCAGTTGATGCAGTTTCGAAAGCTGGTGACGAATGCTGGCGTCCATATTGAATACTACATAAGATCGTACGCGATAGAATTTCTTATCGTATTCATTTATTGTAAGGATTATATTTCAATAATGTATTACGACCACTTGATAATGACTTACTTTCCACAACTATTACTAGAAATTTTTAATCAGCTATTGTATACAGGCAGCTTTCTGGAAACATAGCTGGAAACCATAATTATATCAATACCTAAATCAGGAAAAGATGTATGAACCCCAACAAACAACCGACCTATTTCACTAACTACCTGTCTATGTAAGACAATGAATAGAATTGTGAATGAAAGACTTACAAGAAGGAACCGGGGATTGGAGCTCAGTCAGGCACTTTTCAGAGAGAGAGAGAGAGAGACGCCTCTTCTGTGAGCGGTGGGTGGAAAGTAACTCCCTATTATTAAGTGCTCGTAATTTATTACTGAAATCTAATGTTTACAGGAAATTAATATAAGTGCATAGCGTAGGGTTTTTAGGTAAACAAACTGTAACATGATCGAGACCAATGTGTAGCCTTCTTACACTGGTTCAATAAAAGCCTATCTTAGCATGGACTGCAAGACACTCCTATGCTATTTTGTAACAACAAAATGGATGCCAAACGAAAGGAAAACAACTCTTTTCTGAACAACGATAAATATTTATTGAAGTGAATGATGCTGTAGAATTTTCAAATAATTTAATGCAGTTGTACTTCGACTAAAATTCCAACTACATGTACTATTAGAATTAATAATTTATGCCCGGCTCTAGATCAAATTCTTCGAAAATACTATAGATTAGTTGAAAAATTAAACTTGAACATCACATTATTTGCTCAAAGAATGTACCCCCGTTCCGTAAACTTCGAAGTAATCTTCTTGGGGTGCCGTAGGATATTCAAATACTTTAATACAGTAGTCGTACTTCGACTTAAATTCCAACTACATATACTATTGGAATTTATAAGACTGATCAGTGACCGTGATCCCTTGTCCCTTTATTATGAACATACATATGTGTGCGTCTACTGCACAGGCCGTGATTGTCCGTTCATTGTGCTTTTCTGTATTCGGTGCTCGATTCCGACACTGGTCGCAATGTCAATTGTGTGGTCTAAGTCAGTGTTGCAACAAAAGGATTCTCCCTCCAAACGAAATTACAACTCCAGTCTAAAACAAGTAATAAAGTGGTATTCTTTTAGGTTAAAATAATACTTTCCTTCTACTGAACAACAGGCCAGAAAATCAAAACTCTAAGCCCGAACAAATGAAAACACAAGTCCAACCGAACACAGTGCTTTAAAGACCCAAGCGTAAGACGCTCAAAATACAAGCCGACATATTTTGGCCTTCTGCTTATATATATATATATATATATATATATATATATATATATATATATATATATAGTCTAAAGAAGCTTTGAGTCATTAAAAAAAAAAAAAAATTAAAAAAATTTTTTTTTAATTTAAAAAAGTAAAATGCAGTTTAAATTCCCAGACAAACTAACTAAATCCAAGATATTGCAGACTTAACATTCGTTGGAAAATTAATAAATGAAAAAATGTAAGTAAAATAAAAAATTAAAAAAAAAAAAAAAAAAGGGGGGGTTAATTATCTAAGAGTGAAACAAAAACAGGAAACCTTAAGCGTCTAATATTAACACGGGGATCATCAGCTGTTTACCATGTAACTGTTTCGGAGATTTAAAAACAGGACAGTTTTAATATTCATGGCTCTCCATATATATATATATATATATATATATATATATATATATATATATATATATATATATAATAGAGAGAGAGAGAGTGGTGTCCTTTGTTTATGACGAGCCACCTACTTGAAAATCATGAAAAATACCGCCTCGGGGATCACCTATCTGGGTGAACATTACTTTTAAAAGTATTTTAAGTGTATTTATCTCTCATCATGAACCCCTATTTAGAGAGGCGATAACTTTTTCAAGTTGAGAAATCAAATTCTGGGTGGTCAAACCCTCAAGCTAGATATATTTCCCATTTATTGGGTGGCCCCTCTTCTCTTAGTTAACTATTTCACACATGCAGGTCTGCCGTCCGTAGCATAAATCTATGCATCCCACTAAACATGCCTCCTTATGCATCTTTACTTCGTGGGTTAGTCAAAAGGTACACCCAATCACTGCTCCCTTGGGCGCTACGTGAGACAGCCTATATAAACTGAAATAATGATTGTTTGTCAATTTTAACTATTATTGTCGACGACGATGAAAAGGGGGTTTGAAAGTCTATCAAAGAAGCGTTTTCACTTCAATGGGACCGTTAAAGATAAATTTCACTAAATTAAATGAAAATAATCGATTTGTTGCTTCAGTCAAAAATAATCCGGTTCACAGCTCATTCGACGTGTTCTCTCTTCTTCCCTCTTTTATGGTCGTTAATTTCTGCCGCGCGCCACTCACACATAACAATTCGTACTAGTATATTTTGGGGGAAGGGGCAATAACTTTACCCCTTTGTAGGGAGTCTAATTTCGAAAACAGCTTTGAGATATCAGGACTGTCCCGCAGGGTAATTAACCAGCGGCCATCTTTCTCGGGCGACCACTTAAAACCAATTGACCTGGTTCAAGATTTAACACTCGACTGTCACTATAAGTCCCTGACGACGATCAGCTGTCAATAATCCCTCCTCCGTGGCCTATCTCATATCGACTTTGAGAAGTTAATTCGTTTTTATCCTATCTTTTGTAAGCCATGACAAAATTAATTCGGTATTCTTTTTTTCATCCCCAATAGTTAAATTCTGTCCAGAAAGTTTAAAGGTTTTCTTTCTCTCTATTCGTACTAGCGCGGTAATTGTACCATCGACCTTCTCACGGTCAACTGATACTGGCGCTCTATCTTGGGCCCCACCCCATCCGTGGAGCTGCCCGACACTATAACACTCTTCTTTCCTCGCGCCTTCTCTTCTTTCCTCGCGCCTTCTCTTCTTTCCTCTCCCCTTCTCTTCTTTCCTTCCTCCCTTCTCTTCTTTCCTTCCTCCCTTCTCTTCTTTCCTTCCTCCCTTCTCTTCTTTCCTTCCTCCCTTCTCTTCTTTCCTCCTCCCTTCTCTTCTTTCCTTCCTCCCTTCTCTTCTTTCCTCCTCCCTTCTCTTCTTTCCTCCTCCCTTCTCTTCTTTCCTCCTCCCTTTTCTTCTTTCCTCCTCCCTTTTCTTCTTTCTCTCCCCCTTGTCTTCTTTCTCACCCCCTTGTCTTCTTTCTCACCCCCTTGTCTTCTTTCTCACCCCCTTGTCTTCTTTCTCACCCCCTTGTCTTCTTTCCCACCCCCTTGTCTTTCTTCCCCCCTTGTCTTCTTTCTTCCCCCCTTGTCTTCTTTCTTCCCCCCTTGTCTTCTTTCCTCCCCCCCTTGTCTTCTTTCCTCCCCCCTTGTCTTCTTTCCTCCCCCTTGTCTTCTTTCCTCCCCCCCTTGTCTTCTTTCCTCCCCACCTTGTCTTCTTTCCTCCCCCCCTGTCTTCTTTCTGTCTCCCCCACCCCGTCTCTTTCTGTCTCCCCCACCCCGTCTCTTTCTGTCTCCCCCACCCCGTCTCTTTCTGTCTCCCCCCACCCCGTCTCTTTCTGTCTCCCCCCACCCCGTCTCTTTCTGTCTCCCCCCACCCCGTCTCTTTCTGTCTCCCCCCACCCCGTCTCTTTCTGTCTCCCCCCACTCCGTCTCTTTCTGTCTCCCCCCACTCCGTCTCTTTCTGTCTCCCCCCACCCCGTCTCTTTCTGTCTCCCCCCACCCCGTCTCTTTCTGTCTCCCCCCACCCCGTCTCTTTCTGTCTCCCCCACCCCGTCTCTTCTTTCTCTCATCTTTCTCAGCCCCACCCCGCATTCTCTCATCTTTCTCACCCCCACGCCTTCTCTCCTCTTTCTCACCCCCGCCCTGCATTCTCTGCTCTTTCTCACTACCCCCTTTCCCGCCTTGTCTTCTTTCTTGTCCCCCACTTCTCTTATTTCTAGTCCCTCCTTCTCTTATTTCTAGTCCCTCCTTCTCTTATTTCTAGTCCCTCCTTCTCTTATTTCTAGTCCCTCCTTCTCTTCTTTCTAGTCCCTCCTTCTCTTATTTCTAGTCCCTCCTTCTCTTCTTTCTAGTCCCTCCTTCTCTTCTTTCTAGTCCCTCCTTCTCTTCTTTCTAGTCCCTCCTTCTCTTCTTTCTAGTCTCTCCTTCTCTTCTTTCTTATCCCTCCTTCTCTTCTTTCTTATCCCTCCTTCTCTTCTTTCTTATCCCTCCTTCTCTTCTTTCTTATCCCTCCTTCTCTTCTTTCTTATCCCTCCTTCTCTTCTTTCTTATCCCTCCTTCTCTTCTTTCTTATCCCTCCTTCTCTTCTTTCTTATCCCTCCTTCTCTTCTTTCTTATTCCTCCTTCTCTTCTTTCTTATCCCTCCTTCTCTACGTTCTGATATTCTCAACATAAAGTTTGAAAAATGAATCCCAGACGACACAAATGCAAATTATGCTTCTTCTTTTATTGACTTAAATCGCACATATTCAAACCAACTTGATTTGCTTAACTGGACTCGTTGTCCCGGATGTTCAAATAAAGACACCACAAGTCATCTCTACTGACACATGTATTCGTAACAAGTGGGGCAGTGTTCGACTTCTCACTTGAAACCTATGTTTTATAGTTTTTTTATTTTCAAATTGTACGCTAGGCACAGACATGGCGGGGATGAGGCAAGTCGGGGGCACCTCCATCATTCGATCTTGGTTCAGCATCATCACGTCCGCCATAATGATTAACATTTGACTACATTACGACACAATCCTACAGACGGGTGTCGGAAGCCTGCCTACTATAAATGAAGAACCAACAACTGCATAAGGCCAGCAGAGTGAGCGCTTAACAATTCTTTTTCACGTGAGATAACTTCGATAGATGCACGAATTGGCAAACCCTCACTCGATATATTTTTAATACTTTTATCTAGATAAGTAATAAAGAATGATTTACTAAGCAGTAATCGGGGGTAGAAGTATCGAACACTGTAGGGATTCATACCACTCTTGGATCTAGGCCAATGGTATCATCAGGAGGATACCATACCAGCCAGTTTCGGCGCCTTAACCTCGACTGATACCACTGGTATGACGGCGCTCCTCTACGCTGGAGTTACCATTATTTGATCTAGTGATGACTATTGCTCTTTCGTTGTATATCTTTAGATCCGTGTGATCTTATGTTAACGTTTTTCATGGTTTCTATAATAGACATAAAATTTCTCTCATTCCAGCTAGGGTCATCCCTTTCCAGCCACAACCAAAGTGAGACTCTTTCCATTGTTGTCTGTATTTCTGTTGTTATTCTCCTTGATTCTTCTTCTTTAAATCCAAATCGGTTTTTGACTACGTACAGAAGACTGTTTTCAATGTAACTTCTTGCTCTAATTTCAATATGGTAATATTCCACCTGCCATCTGTCGTCTTCGCAATCTTCAATCAACTTTCTATCTTATTTTTTTCTGGTTTTTTTTTTGTGCATCTTTTATCTTTTCTTCCCAACTTGCTGTTAGCTGCAGTATAATTACTTTCCTCCGATCTTCACTCCATATTACCATATCTGGCATTTGCGCTGTTTATATATATATATATATATATATATATGAGATCGATTGAGAAAGAAATGGAGTTTGCTGCGAATTTGTGTTAAATATTAGGTGAGTAAACCCACTAGTATATATAAACTGGTTAGTTGAAATGAACGTTCGATCGGGATCGACTTTCTGAACTCTACGTTAGATTTTTAATAGACTGTGTGAATCAATAGAAACGGATGTTACGTCACATGCCTCAAAGAAAAAGAGACGGGGTTTTGAGCAGTTCGTTAGAAGCACGAATTTAAGGCTTAAGCTTAAGAGGTGTTAAGAAGAAATTGAAATTCAGGAAATCTTCTTTAATTGGTGTCTAACGACTATGAATCAAATTTAATGCAAATCTGAAATATTTGCATTGTCAAATAAGAGGTTCTGTCTATATTATGCTCTCTAAAAAACATTTCCTAAGAAACTAAAATGTTACGAATATTTATTGATTGATGTCTAGTGCTTAAATTTCACAAAAGTAGGAGCTTTGACAAAGCGTTTCTTTCACCGCTTTACATGAAACTAAATTAAACTAAATAAAGGCCATATTGCAACCCCTTACGCCTAGCAGCTGTGTTCCAAAATTGATGATGATCGGTTAATTACTTTACGGGTTCAATCTTGCACACACATTTCTGAACATCTACACATAGCTAACTTTATAGACATACTAATGTTGAATATTGGGCGAGTCAACCCGCTAGTATATAAATTGGTTAGGTGAAAATAACAATGGGAGTTTAGTCGGGATCGCTTGTTGAAATCAATGTAAGATTTCACTAGACTGGGGGAATTAATAGAAACAGATATGACGTCACATGCCTCGCAAAAAGAGAGGGAGGTTTGAACAGTACGTACGCTTTTGGGCATGTTAATTTGAAATGTCCAGATACAGGATATGATTAAAAAGTGATTATCCATCTTTTTTGTTTTCTCCCGTCCCACTTGTCAGTGATTTTGAACGAAGATCAAGCAGAATAAACCTCCTGTCTTCAACAGTTTTGTGTTAACTTAGTCCTTTTTCGATGTATAAAAGAGCTTATTTACATCGGCCTTCCCTAATCTCGAAAGGGATCTTAAAAAAAAGAAGCAACTACCAAGATGTTGATCATGAACTTCCATGTATGGCACAAGATTGAAACGCCACATTAGTGTATCCGCGAAATTTATCTTATGTGAATAGATGTCCTGTTAACAAGTGCACATGTGCCTGACCTCTTATAGTTGTTTGATCTTTTAGTCGTAGGGGGGATTTGTTTGCGGCAACCGTTTAGGGGCAGTTAACCATTAACCGACGCCGACGGTAATATTGAAAATGGCAAGAGATGCGGAAGCCCGAAGCGTTTGAGTTTATGAGTTGTCGCACATGGCAACTAAAGGAAGCAATGATCGGTTATACCTTTTGGTTAATCTACGCGACACTTAAAGGGACCGGGGAAACAACTAACCCTAACCCTGACCAAGTTTGATACCCTTTTATTGTAAAAGATTGAAGTTTGTTTACTTTGGATTAAAAAAAATAAGAATGAGAATTTCTTTATGGAAATCGCTCCAGACAAGGCATTAAGCCATTTGATGTAAGGAGCTAAAATACTACTTCAAGGTTAAAGACTAGTCAACGATAAGTGTAATATGGATAGATTCCGACCAAGAAAACAGCAATTATTCCCCCTTTGTCGGAAATATCGCTGATGGAATATGAGGACTAAAAGAAAAAATAAGGGAAGCGACAGTTATGGGGCTGCCGAAAGTAAACCAAGGGACACTCCTTAATAATGATGATGATTCACGTCTGCTGTAAATCAAGACGAGTAACTATGATTTTATGTTTCTGAGTTTTTCAGATGAGGATTGATAATTTGATAATTTGGATTATTCGGACTACTGTTCTCATATTGAGTGTTATCATCACAACGTTTCTGCCGCTGTGACCTCCGGTCTTCTTCAGGTGTATCTTTTCGAACTCGGGAATATTTCTGTCAAACTCGGGAATCTGCAAGGACCCGTGGTGCATCAGTTCTAAGTGATAGTCATCTGAAGGTTGAAGGTTCAATCTTCGGTGCTGACGATACGAATAATTGCGAATTACTGAAGAAACGAGAGCATGCTATCCTCGTTGATTAAATAAAGGGTTCCGTTCGAAATTCCGTTTAGATTCCCGAGTTCGACAGAAATATTTCTCGAGATCGAAAAGATACATCTGAAGAAGGTCGGAGGTTACAGCGGCCGAAACGTTGTGACGATAACACTCAAGATGAGAACAGTAGTTAGAATAATCGAAATTATACTATAATTTGTTCAACACATGTGAAAAATTAATTATCTCTGATTTCGTTTTTATTTTATAAGACGTCAAAATCTCAAGTGTAAGAGAATTGTAAGATAAGAAATAGACTTTAATCCCAATCCGCAGGGTTAATCCGTTCTCTCTCTTTCTGATCCTAATTAGACAACAAAAGACCCCGCCACTGGCCACAAATGAAGATGCGCATTAATTATAAAATAAGACGATTATGAGTATACTTTTGTGTAATGGCAGAACGAGGGGGGTATTTTATACCTACTTCCCCTACGTGTTATTAACCTTATTTTAGAGGTAGGTCACGGTCAGAAGTGTATTTGTTTTTTATCGAAAAGCGAACGAAAGGCAGTAACTATTTCCTTTCCCCCTTTCCAGTCTATTTTTATTGCACGTATATATATATTTTTTTTTATTATTCACTTAAGGCTAAAATGTTTCACCTTTTTTCTTTTTAATTGTTAATGCGCAATGCACGTCCTCTTGTTCTGGGCGAGTTTTAAGCGTTCTTCCTCCGCGCATATCTTAACGCGTTTACAAGATTTTAAAAGGTGCAAGTTTGTTGTTTTGTTTTGTGCGCTCTCACATCTAGAATGCGTGTTTCTATATAACAGCCGGTCGCCAATGATTTTGGCTCCATGCCTTAACCGGACTCGATCCTCGTCTGACAACAGCGGCTGCAGTGGTCAGTTTTCTACTCCGCCATCTTTATTCCGTTGATCACACTGGAAAAAAAACTGTTCTCAAATAAAACACAAGGCAATGCTAGTAAAATTCGCTAGTTTATTGACTCTCTGGAAAACCAATCTCTGTGAACCGTGGGTCTTTTAAGGGAGGAGGGCGCGGAAAGATGCCTTTATTAGAAACGCATTGCTTCGTTCACATCGATTTTAAGGCATCTCAGACATGACTGTTCGCAATAGACGATGAGGGGGGGGGTAAGATGCCTTGTTCGACGACTGTTATATAGCGGCCGGTCGCCAATGAATTTGGTTTCATGCTTCAATCGGACTTTCGTCAAAACAAAAGTAAGGCCTGATCACTGATAAGTGACGTCATGTTAGTAAGTAGCAAGCGAGATCTGTCGAACTGTCAGACGTCGAATATTAATAAGGCTTAGTTCTGATGATCTTGGGAGAAGATTAAATCTGAACCGTACAATGAGGTGTGTGCAGAACAGGAGACTTCGATAGTATGGCCATGTTGTAAAGAAAAGATTAGACTTTTGGGGTTAGATATAAAACAGCGTAGGCAGCAGAAGACCAAAGGAAACGTGGGAAAAGGTGGTAAGGATGGACTCAAGAGGAATAAAGACCTGCCAGATATGTTAGTTTTGAAGTCAATTTCTTAAAGCTGTTCAACACATGTCTGTATGTAAAACGTTAAACTGAATATGATAATGATGACTGCATGAACAGAAATAGACTAACATTAACACCATGTAATCTATTAGAAAGTAATAGGAAATAGAAACGTTACGGAAGTATACACGATACAGATTAATGATGTATTGAAATTGTGATGCAAGAAATGTCCTGCAAACGAAGTGTGTTTGCGGCTTAATTAGAAGACCAACTAATCTGATACTGTTCTTATATATCCGTTTTAATTATGACAGCATCTGAGAAAGAGAAAAAAGAGGGCTTTGTCCGGAAATCACGTGGTTTGCATAACTTCCACCCGGTGTCACCCTCTGATCCTTAAACTTTTCTACTCAAAACACGACTACTACTATGTGAACACTACGTACAGACTGGTGAGCAATTACTATGAGGTTCCAGTCTTGTACTCTCACCACTGAACAAAAAAAACGCATTGAATGGTTGCATAATTCATATACAATTGCCGGTAACTTGTTTTGACATTTATTTTCCACTCTAAATTGATTTTTCTTTTCTTCTTTTTTTTTTAATTTGTTTTGTTTTGGTCTTTTTCCTCTTATTCGCCTTTTTATTTACTTACATAAAAAGCAAATAAGTTAAGATTTAGTTGTATGTGTTATTGCTGTAAGTCTGGGGTTTTCGTTATTGTTTGTGCGTGTGACTGTCTTTTCTCACTAGTCCCACAAGTGTATGCACACACACACACACACACGTGGGCGGTGTTATTGTTAGACTGTCACAATTCGTCTTCGTTACATGTTCGCCAACAATCATTCAGCTGTTTTAACTTATCTCTAAATCAGCACTCCTCGATCATCGGTCGCATCCTCTCTCTCTCTCTCTGGTCTTCTCTCTTCCTCCACCATTATATACGAGCAGAGAAGGTAATCCCTGTGAGGATAGTATCATGACTACAGAACAGATATTACACCTGCTCCCCTCATACAAAAAAGAGGATGGTATCGTGATGAACGAACATATACTACACAAAAAGGGGGTAATGCCTGGGAATATGGTCTCATGTCAACAGATACTATTATACCCCTCAAAGGAGGAGGTAATGTCTGAGAGGATAGTATTATGACAACATAACAGATACTACACTACCCTCTTCTGAATTGAGCATTGAAAGATAGTACAATAATGCAATAAATAGAAGTAGTAGTATAGTTGGCCGAAGCCATTCGTTAGACTTGAAAGATTGCGAGTTCACCTCGTACCACGAGTGTAGCAACGCTTGAAGAGTGTCATACGAAGTCAGGGAAAGTTTGGTCCAGTAAAGAAATCTCGGTTACACATGCGCAGAAGCAACGCTGCCATCCTCATTTAATGGATCTGCGGTTCCAGGCCTGAAACCTCCGAGAAGAGACGCCTATAAGACGACGGACACTGAGGTTGACGCCTCTTTCATTTTCTCTAGAACCCTATTAGACAGGATGCGGCCCTTATGCCGCTGGGTGTCAGATTTGTCCGCCATGGGTGACCTTGTCAGGAACAGTAGTTCAATAAGACATAGTTATGACACAACCATGTTGCCACCGACTCTTCAAAACAAACATATACTGTCTATATTTACATATGATGTATATTGATTTTTACGAACAAACAAAAATGCATTGGTTTTAGTAATTTACGCTGTTGCATTTTTTGTATCAATAGTAAGTGGGTTTTTTTTTAAGTAGTTGTTTTTGCTTGGTCGATGGGCTATAAGGCGTGTCACAGTTATCCCCAGGACGTAAACCAGTCGGGAAAGTCAGGAAAATAATTTGGCTTGACATCATTTATGGGCAGATGACACCAGTGCTACATAACCACCTTCTGACAAAAGGGTTCCCGCCACTTCAGAAAAGCAGTCGATGAATAAGGAATAAAACTGCGAAGTGGTTCCTCCCGATGATGTAGTGTTGGATCCATTAGCAGAGCTGTTAGCTGCGAAACAAAAAAATATTAAGTGTTATTCACCCCACCACACCCACCCACCCAAAAAAGAGGGAAAGAAAAAACGGATGCCAAAACCCTAGAATGAAAATGAGATCTTAAAATCTTGTCTGATTCTTAGCGATATGAGTGATATACGACAGGCTAGATATTTCATAAAGCTAATAATTATTTGTAATTAATGCTGCTGTTTCTATTAATATGTTGGTTATTATTGAAAACTGTGGCCATTTTAAAAGTATTCCGAGTGGAATACAATATTTGTTTTTAAAAATATACATTTATTATTAAGTATGAGTCCCGGTTTTCACAAAGAAAACTGAAGAATCAGAATATAATAGTGTACGAAGACAGTAACAATAGTAGGACATAAGTTATCGATGACCATATATGGGAATTCGACCCACTCTGTTTATTATATAGATTTCATTTACTTGCATAAATATACCGTATAAAATCAGCTCTATATTCTATGAAAGGGGTGCCTGGTGAAATCTGTAGTTATTTATCTACCTCCCACAAGGTAAGATGTGACACAAGGTCGGGAAAGTGGGATTAGATAAGCCAGCGCTCGAGAGCTGAGCACTCTGGCCATTTAAAAATTGCCTGGGCAGCCCCGTCGGCATTCCCCAGTAGGGGCGCCTCAGACAGTAAGCAATAAACTTACTCCTCCCCAAAGAGGGGAGGCAAAGCCTGGGAGGGTGCACCTCCTAGAACTGCACAGGACCAGCAACCCCCAATAGACCGGCGTAAATCCAGACCCAAAGGCCTGGACGATCCGGTTTATTAGGCGGAGTAAAAATCCCTAGCTGAAAATCTGTAGACGTGTATAAATCAGTACTAAAATTGTTACGAGGCACACCCTGAAGTTAAGCTCAGCCTGCATCTCTCTTATAATTCCCACTTTCTTTCTTTCTTCAAATCTTAATTAGTGTTGAACACCTTTCTTCGTGATCATATAAGTGGATTTATCTAGACTCCACGTGTGAATTGCATGTGGATTGACTTCTTTAATTTCAGTCTTTAGTGACCGCGGGCATGAATCAATTACCACAAACGACATAGAATGTGGTAAAACTGAAGCCTTTGATATTTCAACCCCCTCCCTCACCGCAAATGACGACGGGACCCATACACTAACGCGCGCACACGTGTTTAATAAGTCATGTGTACGCAATGCCTGTGTGTGAGTTGTTTTCTTATGTATGTAAATTATGAACTATGCTATGCGCTCTGTGACCACCAGCACTAAAATCTCGACACGGCCAGATTAAGAGAAAGGAGAGTTACAACACTTACGCTTGAGGTAAGGCGGTTAGACGCACGTATAGTTTCACACATGTTGTTATAGTTGTTCCCACTTTGAAGAAGTAATTTTCATACAGGGAGAAGTCTGAATGCTGAAAAAGTGATCTACTTCCGGACAAACTTTTTTTTATATTCTGAGATTAGCAGCTGATGAAATTAAAGTGGAACTCACTTGGTGGTCAACCCAACTGACAAATGATGTCTATGTAATTCAAGCGAAGATTATAAAAGAACGGGGATGGGATTCTAAACTCATTTGGCGCCAAAAAAACGATTCGGTTCATCTGGTAACATTTGACTTCATAAAATAGAAATATTGTCGCAAACTCAGCCTTGCTTTTATTGGGAAGACTCCCCCCTCTTTATTGCAACGCTGACCGAGATCACATAATTCAGAGTTCAATAGCACCGAATTCGGACGACGACCACGACCGAGGAATTACGGTCAGTGAATGGATAACCGCGAATTCAGTTCTTTCCCAGCTTAAAGTTTATTTTTTGTTTTTTACCGTTTACTTTTTCGGGTTGTTTACATGTAATCGCTTAAAACAATAGAATCTCATTTTTATTTTTAGGAGAATTAGCACGTCTCCAAACAATCGAGAAATTTGATCGCAACGGGAAGAAGCTGTAATTTAGTGTTTGGATGTGGCTTCAACCCGATAACGATGGCTTACTTTGACGGCCTCATACGAGTCGCATATATTGATAAAGCTGTGACGTAGTTAAGTACGTCATCATAATGATCAGCGAACGTTCGTGAACGAGTATGAGAATGTTCTCTTCGTTTCCTTCATGGGAAACGCCCGTCTGCGTCTTTTGTGGAAATCGAACAGACTGCGCACAGAAAATGGCGCCAGTCTACCCTTGGCAGATTTGAAATCTAGCAAGACTAGGGGTGGAGTATCTTCTGTGAAACATTCACCTTCGTTCACTTTGCCACAGATTATTGCAGCTTATCTTCGCATTGACTGTAAGAACAACACCTATAATATTGATTTTACTGGTGCTACCAGATCAGACTGTCTGAAGATACTGACTTCTTGACCTAAAATACACCAAACATTGATGTTGTTTTTTTTTCCTTTCCATTTGCAAAACTCCATCATATTCTGCAAAGCCAAAAACAAAAACAATTGTCCCCTACAAAACAACAAAAATCCAACACCACGAATAAATATTTGAAAATATAAAGAATTTGAAGCATAAAAACTTCTACCCAAATGAGCGGATTCAATATTAAATAACCTTAAAAGGGTTGATATGCCACAAAACCAAACCTATATTTCATAACAAACGGGTTGTCAAATAAAAGGAAAACAAAGCCTTTTTATAAACAACAACGATATGTATTTAAGTGACCTACACCGTTGGGTGTAGGTTGGAAGAAGTAAAAACAGTGAAGAAAAACAGAAAGTTACAAAGTTGGTTGGCTGCCGAAAGTCGGCTTGGGGCAATATATCTTCAATTGAAGATAGCTATGCTCGGTGACGGAGGCAGAAGAGAGAGAGAGGGGGGGGGGTCTTTCTTCGTTAGGAATCTCTGGGGTTGCTATTTAAATCCCAAGGATTCTGGAAGTAGTTCTTCAAAAGTTCGATAGAAATGAATACGCCTTGGAAGCTGATTGGTCCTCGTGTGACCAAATAACCTCTCAGGGACTAGTCTCCGCATGAAAAAAAAGGCATCGGTGTTGTAAATAAACCCCCGTATCTAAAATGGAAGAGATATATCGTGTCTGTTGCTAAGGCTGCTGGGAAAAAATGGTTAGGTCATTTTACCGCTGTAGAAAGCACCCAACTCCAGATGCAATCCTCGACCTATCTGAGTCAGATAAGTCCTAAGATGGTATAATGTTGCCAACTCTGGAGAGGTACCGCACAGATCACTCTTTCCTGTCTTGACACAGAACAAAATCGACTTCGAAATCTAGTGAGAGTGATATCTTATCTTCCCTAAACAACTCTTCTTACAGAAGAGACGTTGCTAGTCTCTTTCTTTTTCACTTTCCCTCTCTCTCTCTCTCTCTCTCTCTCTCTCTTTCCTTCTCTCTCTCTCTCTCTCTCTTTCCTTCTCTCTCTCTCTCTCTCTCTTTCCTTCTCTCTCTCTCTCTCTCTCTTTCCTTCTCTCTCTCTCTTTCCTTCTCTCTCTTTCCTTCTCTCTCTCTCTCTTTCCTTCTCTCTCTCTCTCTCTCTTTCCTTCTCTCTCTCTCTCTCTCTTTCCTTCTCTCTCTCTCTCTCTCTCTTTCCTTCTCTCTCTCTCTTTCCTTCTCTCTCTCTCTTTCCTTCTCTCTCTCTCTTTCCTTCTCTCTCTCTCTTTCCTTCTCTCTCTCTCTTTCCTTCTCTCTCTCTCTTTCCTTCTCTCTCTCTTTCCTTCTCTCTCTCTCTTTCCTTCTCTCTCTCTCTTTCCTTCTCTCTCTCTCTCTTTCCTTCTCTCTCTCTCTCTTTCCTTCTCTCTTTCTCTCTTTCCTTCTCTCTTTCTCTCTTTCCTTCTCTCTCTCTCTCTTTCCTTCTCTCTCTCTCTTTCTCTCTCTCTCTTTCCTTCTCTCTCTCTCTTTCCTTCTCTCTCTCTCTTTCCTTCTCTCTCTCTCTCTTTCCTTCTCTCTCTCTCTTTCCTTCTCTCTCTCTCTCTTTCCTTCTCTCTCTCTCTCTTTCCTTCTCTCTCTCTCTCTTTCCTTCTCTCTCTCTCTCTTTCCTTCTCTCTCTCTCTCTTTCCTTCTCTCTCTCTTTCCTTCTCTCTCTCTTTCCTTCTCTCTCTCTTTCCTTTCTCTCTCTCTTTTCTTTCTCTCTCTCTTTTCTTTCTCTCTCTCTTTTCTTTCTCTCTCTCTTTTCTTTCTCTCTCTCTTTTCTTTCTCTCTCTCTTTTCTTTCTCTCTCTCTTCTTTCTATCTCTTCTCTCTCTCTTTTCTTTCTCTCTCTCTCTTTTCTTTCTCTCTCTCTCTTTTCTTTCTCTCTCTCTCTCTTTTCTTTCTCTCTCTCTCTCTTTTCTTTCTCTCTCTCTCTCTTTTCTTTCTCTCTCTCTCTCTTTTCTTTCTCTCTCTCTCTCTTTTCTTTCTCTCTCTCTCTCTTTTCCTTCTCTCTCTCTCTCTTTTCCTTCTCTCTCTTTCCTTTCCTTCTCTATTTCGGGATTTCCATTTTTCAACTAATGAAAATGATTCCCGCTCGTTCAAAATAATAAATTTAGCGAGCCGGTGTTAAGTACCAAGAATCCAGTTAGCCAGAGACAAGACACCCAACGTTCACGACATTACAGCCCCCCCCCCCTTTTGTCTTTCGAGGCCAGGGAGACTGAAACGAATATTCATTCACGCACACAGAAAGACACATATTCACACACTGAAAAACAAATACACACAATACTACACTTTCTATTTTTTCACACGCATATTCGCACCGAAAATAACCAAATATCAGGACCGCAAGAATGACTTAAAAGCAACATGATATCTGAAAGAAAGAACTAGCATACCAGTTGTGGTAGAGGCGACAGGTCTAACGAAAAATATCTAATAAAGTACTTGGATGCAATCTCTGGAAGGCCAAACTGTATGGAAGGCTGTGATTCATTCACACACACACACACACACACACACACACACTGTTGTGGAGACAGAATGTATGAAAGACGATGGTGTTCAGATCGAGGGTCGTGTCTCCCGATTATTTACGTGTTAGTATAATCAAGCAATGTTGCATGCAAAAGACAGTAATAATTAACAAACAAAATGAAGTAGTTCAAATAAGGTTTATTGAACGTGTGTGCACGTGGAATGGTGAAGTGTGTGATGTATGCATGTGTGTCGATGGAAAAACAGTTCTTGAAAAAGGTATGAGAAGAAATGAATCCGGCGTAGGAAAAGTCTTTGAAAGCCGTAAACAAAGAAAACGAGTTGAGAACTCTTACCGTTGTTTGCCCACGTGTCGACGGAAGAAACGTGTGTTGGTAGTTGTTTTGCTGAGACCAGTTCAAGAGAAAAGCGTGAGACGAAGCGCTAGTGTATTAGCGTCGTTCTGTCGACCAGAGAAGAGAGAGAGAGAGCGCGCGCTGGTGCCAGCATACTTCTGTCGAGGCTGGTCAGTGAACAAGAGATGGATTTTTCGTTTGCAACGGTTTTTATAGTCAGAAGGGCAGATAACTCTGGTGTCGCTTTACAGTGCCACCTGTCGGTGAAAAAGCGACACCTACCGGCAAACCGGTGTGGTTATGTTTTGAAAGGAGGAGGTAACTGCTACAAGGACTCCCCCCCCAGATTGAAAAATATTGAAAATATTATTCAATATGTACAGTTGTAGATGAGAAGCAGTCTTTGTGGGTATGTCTGTTTTTCTGTTGAGGATTAGAAAAAAGTAGTGTGCACGCTACTTATTTCTGTTTCTGCATCTGTATTGAATGATTGATCGCAAGTGCGTCTGCGGAATTGAGTGTTTGTAACGTATGTGGATCTGCGTGTTGTTTGGGTCTGCATCAAGTTTGAGTGCAAGTGAGTTTGCGGTCGAAAAATGTTGAGTTCAAGCGAATTTGCACTTGTAGGTGGCGTTGTTCATGTTGATTAGTCTGCGTGATGCGGAGCTGATGAACAAGCGTTGAATTGTCAGTGTTGTCCGGGAATGTTTGGTGCTTGGGTTTGCGCGGTTGTTGATGAGTGAGCACAAGTGAATCTGTGCAGTTGTTGATGAATGAGCACAAGTGAGTCTGTGCAGTTGTTGATGAATGAGCACAAGTGAGTCTGTGCAGGTGTTGATGAATGAGCACAAGTGAGTCTGTGCAGGTGTTGATGAATGAGCACAAGTGAGTCTGTGCAGGTGTTGATGTTGTTCATGTTAATTAGTCCGTGTTGTGGAACTGATGAACAAGCATCTAGTTGTTGAGATTGGTGGTAGACTATGGTCCAAATTAGATGCACAAATGTCTGCAAGTGAGTTAGCAGGTCCAGGTCCAAGTGGGTCTGTACTGGTGTTGGTGCGCGTCGTTCGAGTTGATGTGTCCCCCAGTTGATCAACGAACGTCCAGTTGTTGAGTATTTAGTCGTGCTTGTGCAGTTGTACTCATTTTGAACTGGTGTGATTTCTTCCATAGTGTCGTCAGTGATGTCCGGAAATGTTTGGTGCTTGATGAATGTCCGGGAAGATGTGGTTGTTCAAGTTGATGTTTCCTCCTGTTTATCAACGAACGTCCAGTTGTTGAAGAGGGTTGGTAGCCCTTGAAGGGTGATGTTGGTGCTTGCTGAGCCTGACTTTTTACAACCAGTATTAAGTCTTGAGGCTTGGTGATGTTGTTCGTGTCTGGCCGAGTTTGTCATCGTGTGTTTGTTTTGTAGTTTTCCTTTCTTTTATATATATATTTCCAACACGTGGGTGGAAGAGAAAAAAAAAAAAATGGAGTCGTAATTTGTTTCACACGAGGAGTGACGTTTTGTTTTCGTTTGTTTGAATGTTAGTTTCCACGTAGAGAAAGAATGGCGGCTTCTCTTTTCTTTGTTGTCGAAAAGAAAGAAAAAAAAAAATTCGTATTTTCTTTTTTATTGTTTGAATTTTAATTTCCACGTCGTCCGAGAGATAAAAACGGCGTTTTTTTTTTGTTTGTTTTTTTTTTTTTTTTTTTTGAATTTTCATTTCCACGGTTAGGGAAAAAGATAGCAGCATTATTTTGAATTTTTTTTTATCAACACGTGGTCCGGAAAAAGATGACGGCATTTTTGAATTTTTTTTATCAACACGTGGTCCGGAAAAAAATGGCGGCATTTTTTATTTTTTTATCAACACGTGGTCACGAAAAAGATGGGCAGCGTGAGCGTTTGTTTTCTTTTGTTTTCTTTTGATCTTCACGTGTTCAAAACAAAGGAAGTGGCGTCTTGTAAGGTCCTTTTGTTCGTCGAAAAAGAAAAAAAGGGATTGGCAAAAGTTTGTCTTTTTCTTTGTATATAATTTTCCGACACGTGGGTGAAGAAAGAGAAGAAAAAATGAAATTGTAATTTGTTTTATACTCGGAGAGAGCCGAGAAATGTTTGTTTTTCTGTTTGGGTATTTCCGCGTGGCCAGGAAAAATGGAGACGGTGGCTTCTTTTTTTTGTTTGTTTGTATATTTCTACCACGTGGGTAGAAAAAAAAGGAAAAAGATGGGTGCGTAATTCGTTTCACCACGGAAGAAAAAACGAGAAATGATATATATATATTTTTTTTTTTTTTGTTCTAGTACGAAATTAATTACTCTGCCCCATACAACAAAGCTTGCACGTTGGGTCACCAATGTTCAAATCGAGGGTCGTGTCCCCCGATTATTTACGTGTTCGTATAATCAAGCAATGTTGCATGCAAAAGACAGAGTAATAATTAACAAACAAAATGAAGTAGTTCAAATAAGGTTTATTGAACGTGTGTGCACGTGGAATGGTGAAGTGTGTGATGTATGCATGTGTGTCGATGGAAAAACAGTTCTTGAAAAAGGTATGAGAAGAAATGAATCCGGCGTAGGAAAAGTCTTTGAAAGCCGTAAACAAAGAAAACGAGTTGAGAACTCTTACCGTTGTTTGCCCACGTGTCGACGGAAGAAACGTGTGTTGGTAGTTGTTTTGCTGAGACCAGTTCAAGAGAAAAGCGTGAGACGAAGCGCTAGTATATTAGCGTCGTTCTGTCGACCAGAGAAGAGAGAGAGAGAGAGAGAGAGCGCGCGCTGGTGCCAGCATACTTCTGTCGAGGCTGGTCAGTGAACAAGAGATGGATTTTTCGTTTGCAACGGTTTTTATAGTCAGAAGGGCAGATAACTCTGGTGTCGCTTTACAGTGCCACCTGTCGGTGAAAAAGCGACACCTACCGGCAAACCGGTGTGGTTATGTTTTGAAAGGAGGAGGTAACTGCTACAATGGTAAAATAAATAATACACAGGAAAAAATTTAAAAGACAAAAAAACGAAAGATTGACCAGTTTTTCTGAAGACGTTCGTTTATCCGAATGAAACCGGTAAATCTCGTTTGTTTATTTGTTATTTTCCTGTGTATAATTGTTTTTTCATTATGTCTTATATATATGTGTGTGTGTGTGTGTGTGTGTGTGTGTGTGTGTGTGTGTGTGTGTGTGTGTGTGTGTGTGTGGTAGCCATGCTGATGACGGTTGTGAGCCAGAAACACGTGTCCATGAGTTACTTTTCTGTATATATAAAATTAATAAAAATCTATATATTAACGAAAAATACGACTTATAAAGTTAAGAGCGACTAATAATGAAATTTTTTGCATTAATCTGTATCACTTAGGAAGTGAACAATCGAAATAATAGTAAGCTATCATCACCAATAAAAACAATTACATAAAAAATACATTATTATATATACGAATAGACTTATTTTATGTTGTATATTAATAATTATTATCAATGGCTTATCTTTAATTATTTATTGGTTCTTATTATTCATTAAATGTTAAACAAAGATAAAGAGTTCGATATATTTCCAGATAATGATTTGAGTGCAAGATCTGCTTTCTTGATTCGGTTCTGTTCCTGAGAAGTTTATTTTTTTTATATCATATATATATATATATATATATATAATTAAATAATGTGAAATTATTTTTTATATTTTTAAAAATATTTTACCTACGTACGACGCCGTTTCGAGCTTATTGCTCGCAGGGAAATAACAATCTCAGACGGTCATAGGGTGCGAACCTCGTACACAGATACATCTCGAATCTGTAGGCGTTAACCTAGCCCCATTAGGCCACGAGGGATTGTAACGTAATAACGGAGAAATTAAGTGATGTTTACACTGAAAGCAGCGAGTGTAGACACCTAAACATTCGATAGCACTCAACGACAAGATCGAAGCATTGCACCGAAGCTTTTAGGTAAATGTTTATTTTTAATCTTTCCGACAGTGCCTCAACTTTAAATTTTACTTGGATAATATATATATATATTACTTGATATATTTCATATATATATATATATATATATATATAATTAAATAACATTTCATTATATAAGAAAACCGTAGCAGTTATTCGAATAACAAATATTAAAATCTCCATTTATTTGTGGCATTTCCACCGGTTCCGCAAATAATATTCACCTTCCATAAAATAAAATTAATTGCGTTAATTGAAACTACTAACGTTATGAAAAGACCCTGATTCCCGTGTTTTGTATGGGAGAGGTGCATTTTTTCTTTTCCTGTTTCTTTGTTTGGGAGGGGGGGCTCAAGGTTTGGTCACATTGCAATACTTAAATGAAATCAGCTAATTATGTATATTCTATTTCCTTCCGTTCATGACGTTCTTTCCCGCGAAAGATTAATGACTATTTTCGGCACAATATCGAGGAAGAAGCGGTCAATTTAGTGCAAATATGATGGATTATAATTAACACCTGACCATCGCGTATCTCAGGTAAAATACCAATTGACAAGTCGTATCGTGTGTATGTATGTTTATATATATATGTATGTTTATATATATATATATATATATATATATATATATATATGATTCTTTTTATTTACACAGACATGTACAAAATCTGCGACACTGGCATGTCGATGTTATCGATCAACAGTTATTATAAACTGAGATTTCATCAGGCAGTTAGTCCGATCTTAACATTAGATCATATTTGGAATTAATTGAAGGGGGAGAAAAAGAAGAAAAATTTAAAATTTCAAAATTTGGGAAGTCAGTGGTAATATACCTTGTTTGAGGTGAATAAAAGTAAATAAAAAAAAGACTAATCCAAATAACACACATTATCAATCCTCATCAAAAATGTTTTGAAATATAATATAAACTTCTTTGTATGACACACCTAAGTATCCCATTTTGATAAACGTCTCCTGTTGTTATTTATCTACTTTCCACAGCGGTAATATGTGACACAAGGTCGGGAAAGTGGGATTTGATAAGTCGAGAGGCACTCTGACAGTCAAAAATGCCTGAACAGCCCGTCGGCATTCCCTGGTAGGGGTGCCTCGGCCGATTAGCAATAAACTAACCCCTTCTCAAAGAGAGAAGGTAAAGCCTGGGAGGGTTGACCTCCTAGACCTTAACAGAACCATACCTCAGTCCGACAGAAAAAAGGGCCACTAGCTCAAATTGACTAGGCTCTGTCAGGTTGATTGTCGATGACGGATTCTCGACTTGGTATGAAAGCAGTGCGAGTCTCCCGTCGATCTATGTGACAGGGAATAAGATTCGCCAGTAAATAATCCTAAAAATGGTTAATATGCCGTAAAGCCGACAGACCAAACTCTACGAACCTGCCGCAAGTTATGTGTCGAGAGCAGGGTCACTTTGTTAGGCAGGTTGAGCGACACGCACGGATTTGACATAACATGCGCTAGTGATTGGAAGAACATTGGCTCTTTGACAACTAAGATGTCAGCCAAACTAACAGCTGAGGGGCCAAATACTCTACGACAGAAACCCTCCCCCCTCCTTCGTCACAAATCACTTTTTTTTCTACTTCCTGCTTTCGCCTATCCCCACCCTGAACTCCGTCGATCTCTCCCCGGTGTGTGAGAGAGGAAGGAGAAATGAACAGTACAAGGTTGGCTACAAGTTTATTTCAAACAAAGTGTTTGTCGTTTAACGTACGCGTTGGCTAGTGAAATGTTTGCTTCGTAATTGAAACATGCTCGCAATGCAAAGAACGGGCAACCCTACATGTAACAATTTTGTTCAACCAGCCAAACCCGACGGTTGAACATCAAAAAAAGAAACGGGGGAAAAAAAGGAAACCTGACGCAGACAAGGTGCATTGCAATAAAGAAACAAACAAAAACCAATTGACTTCCAAATTTTTTTTTTCTTCTTTATTTGTTCTGTTTGTGCTTAAGTTGTTTTGCTTCTCAGTTAACCTAAACTGTTTGGAGTCAACATAAATAGACAAACCTTCCATGTTTATTAACTAGTATGTTTTATGTACTAACAAGTCACCACTTATCATTTGAGGATAAGGGTTAATGAGTATGTCAGGTGGACGGTGAGACAATACCGTTACGATTGGTTGAAACTTGGAAGACTTTGATTATTTAAGTGGACGGGTAAAAAATAGAACATCTTGTAGTCAGCTGGGAAGCAGTCCCGTGGTATTGTTTCACAGACAGGTAGTTCTTAGAAAAAAAAATGTTCATAGAAGTTCCGTTTAGTTTTAAGTACAGAGATGAAGAAAGGAAATTTATTTACAGTGCCTGACGAGTTTTGGTTGTGAATAATTTAAAGTGGTGCATAGATTGGAGTTAGTCAGGCACCTATCATGAAAATAACGATAGAGTAGAGAAAGACTAACACCGTAAGAAAAAACTTACTTGTTTAGTCACAACTTCTACACAGTTATATGTGTATTATTGTTCTATAGTATATTTTGAGGTAAGACTTCTTCATCAAATTTCCTGTGAGAAAGAGGCTGTATGGAAAAGATGACACACCACCCCATTAGATTTCGAAGTCAGTTTTGTACTCTTTCAAAGCAGAAAATTCCGCTCTTAGCTGCACCTCCCCAGATGTGGCAACAATACTCCATCTTAGAAGGTATTTGTCTCATATACTGGTAAGGGTTTCGTCAGGAGTGAGATACTTTCTGGGGCGGTAGAATGATCCAACCATTTTTCAAGCGACCTTAGCAGCAGATGTGTAAGTTTTCCATTTCAGGTCTATGGGTGAAGGTCGGTGCTAGAAGCTTATCAAAGCGGGGGACTTCTTCAATGAGAGAGCCATTCATTTTGATGTGGACAAAGTCAGGATCCGAGCGTTGGTAGAAAAACATAGACACAAGAATAAAAGCAAATACGAATAAAAGACAAAGTTACAGGTTAACAATTGGAATAATAATTGAAGAAAAAAACATAAAACGGTCACTGCGTTAAAGTCAATTTCTTAAAAATTCTTTTGGGGGGGGGGACTACTGGTAGGTCATCATTCATCAAGGCTCGAGTGCCACTCGAGGATAAGGGTTAAAGGGATTGCTGGTTGAACAACGATCATCGTCACGAGAGGATTGTATAAAGTGGGTGGAACAGGCTTAAGAGGACTTGATTTTCAAAGGGGACGGTTCGACAAGTATTTGTTCACATTAGACTTGAAGACGACCATGTTGTAGTCGGTTGCGAAGCAGACTAATGGTATATTGTTCCATAGATGGAATGTTCTAGGAAATAAATTTTGTTCATGGAAGTTTCCGTTTTTCTTTTTGGTGTTACAGCGGGAGAAAGGAAAGTTCTTTGCTGTGGTTGTAGCCAGACGAGTTCTTGCTGTGAATGTTTTACAGAAGGGGATTACCAGGGATTGTAGCTCAGTAGTGCATCTACCATGAACATAATGGTAGAGTAGAGAAAGACTAGCAACCTCTCTTCGGTGAGAAAAGCTGTGGGGAAGAGAAGAGGGCATCTCCGATTAAATATCGAAGTCGTTTTTTTTTACTTTGTCAAGGCATGAAATAGTACTCTGAGTGGCACCTCCCCAGATGTGGCAACAGTACTTTATCTTAAGACGAATATGGATCTTATGCAGGTGGGGTATTTTATCAGGAGTTATCCAAACAATAAAAAAGGGTTACTTATTTTTTTTAAATTAAGAACTTTCCTTTAAAAAGTATCGTTTGAAGCAATGAATCGTTATTCCTGATGAAATGAACGAGAATTTAGTTCGTTCATTAACTAAGAGCGACTAAAAAGTAATTGTATACTATTTATCTCCCCCCATACGGAGGTAAGCAACGTTGAGACTGGCCAGTACAAGATGGGTGACCATTTGGGAATACCAGGCGCTGTATGTGGACACCTAGCTATGGGTAAATAGCGTCGCCAACCCACAGTGACTAGCGTGGCGACTATGGCAAAAAACCTGAATAACTGTCACCAATAAGGTGTCAGGAACCAGGGAGGGATTCCTCCTCCAGGAGTGATCAAAAACCCTGATGTTGATGCGACGGGAAGATGTGACACAAGGTTGAGAAAGTGGGATTTGAAAAGCCAGCGCCCTAGAGGAAGAGCACTCTGGCCGAAACAAAATTGCCTGGGCAGCCCTGTCGGAATCCCTAACCCTAACCCACCCCCTAGCGATTAGCCATAAACTGACCCTTTCTCAAGAGGCTAGAAGGTAAAGACTGGGCGGATGGACCTCCTAGAACTGCACAGGGCCATACCTCAGATCGATAGAGAACAGGGCACACCAGCAGAGCATGCCCATGATTCTGCCAGTCTGATTTGGGTATTAAATAATCACCTCAAAGGCCGGCTAGTTTTTTTGTTTTTTTTTTGTTTTTTTTAACTTTTACAAATCAGAAAAAAAAAGTCAGTATTGAAAAAAAGGAGTCATACAAACAACTCAAAGTGGCGGGGAAAATGGTTGACTCTTTCTACCGCTCTAGAAAGAACCTCACTCCAGACGCAATCCCCTATCCGTATAAGAGTCAGAAGCGTCTTAAGATGGAGTACTGCTGCCACATCTGAGGAGGTGCCAATCAGAATACCATTTCCTGATTTGACGGAGTACAAAACCGACTTCGAAATCTAGTGACATTGTCTCTTCTCTTCCCTACGTCCCCTTACTGTTATATCGTTATTTTTACGGTATGTTCTCGACTAACTCTAACCCCTGTAAAACATTCACAGCAGAAACTCGTTTTACTACAACCACTGTAAAGACTTATCTTTTCTTGTTTTGTGTACCTCAAACTAAACGAGACTTCTATGTACAAAGTTCTTTTCCAAGAACTTCCCATCTGTGGAATGCAATACCACGGGGCTGCTTTCCAGTTGACTAGAACATGGTAGTTTTGAAGTCCGAATTGTACAATGAATTGTTTAACATTTGTATTACTTCGGAATTAAATAACTCTCCAAATATTTTAATCAAGACCTGCCTATTAAGTCTTGAACGTTAATATATTTTGGAACGCAGTGAATCGACATCTTTACCCTACCAGCGATGAATGAAATGACATATATATATATATATATATATATATATATATATATATATATATATATATGCTTTTGGCTTTCGATAATCGTCACTCATTCAAATTCTCAATGCTTTTAACTAGACATTCATAATTTTTTTTTCATACTCTACGTAGCCACGTATCTTCTTGGAACAGACATTACATCGACGTCATAACAATAAAGACGTATTTTCAAATTTCAGCAAAGATGACTAATCTATTTTATAAAAATATATTACGGTCTGTGTAGTTTGTTTGAATGAAGAACTCGAAATATCAAAAGTTTAATATATTACTTAATCGTATAAATGAAATAGTCACTAACTGTAGACAGACAACAAGAAATTACCCCAGCGTAATTCGATTATATATTTCGCCATAAGTACGGGGTTTATCAAGACTAATTCAATGTATGAATATTGACTGTTAATTCATTTATGATGTGTGTGCGCGCGCGAAAATATAGAAGTTAGTATGTGCAAGTATAGAAGTGTGCGGAAGTATATGAATGAAACTGCTTGTGAGGCTAAACGTATCCGTGAGCGCGCTTAAATGTCTAAAGG
>OY744515.1:114513820-114528820 GCA_963556195.1 Sepiola atlantica
TTACGCCGGTCTATGGGTCTGTCCTGTACAGTTCTAGGAGCTCCACCCTCCCAGGCTTTGCCTCCCCTCTTTGGGGAGGAGTAAGTTTATTGCTTACTGTCTGAGGCGCCCCTACCGGGGAATGCCGACGGGGCTGCCCAGGCAATTTTTAAATGGCCAGAGTGCTCACCTCTCGAGCGCTGGCTTTTCAAACCCCACTTTCTCGACCCGATCTTGGGTCACATCTTACTTGTGGGAGTAAGATAAAACTGGCCTTGTGCCTAACTCCTGGAGAGGAGTAAATAAAACTCCCTTATGAGATAACTTCTTGGCCTTTGGCTAAGATCAAAGTGTAGTATCTGTTCCGATGGATACTGCACCCCATAGACTGGTATTGTCTCGACCTTCGGGGCTTGATTTACGCCGGTCTATGGGTCTGTCCTGTACAGTTCTAGGAGGTCCACCCTCCCAGGCTTCGCCTCTCCTCTTTGGGGAGGAGTAAGTTTATTGCTTACTGCTTAAGGCGCCTTTACCGGGGAATGCCGACGGGGCTGCCCAGGCAATTTTTAAACCCCACTTTCCCGACCCGACCTTGGGTCACATCTTACTTGTGGGAGTAAGATAAAAAAACTGGCCTTGTGCCTAACTCCTGGAGAGGAGTAAATCAATACTCCCTTATGAGACGCGTATACCCAGTTAACAACTACGTGTCAACGAGATTACAGTGAATACCGATTGAGCAACTACTTACAACGTGTCAACGAGATTACGTGAATACCAATTAAGTAACTACTTACAACGTGTCAACGAGATTACGTGAATACCAATTAAGTAACTACTTACAACGTGTCAACGAGATTACGCGAATACCAATTAAGTAACTACTTACAACGTGTCAACGAGATTACGCGAATACCAATTAAGTAACTACTTACAACGTGTCAACGAGATTACGTGAATACCAATTAAGTAACTACTTACAACGTGTCAACGAGATTACGTGAATACCAATTAAGTAACTACTTACAGCGTGTCAACGAGATTACGTGAATACCAATTAAGTAACTACTTACAACGTGTCGACGAGATTACGTGAATACCAATTAAGTAACTACTTACAACGTGTCAACGAGATTACGTGAATACCAATTAAGTAACTACTTAGAACGTGTCAACGAGATTACGTGAATACCAATTAAGTAATTACTTACAACGTGTCAACGAGATTACGTGAATACCAATTAAGTAACTACTTACAACGTGTCGACGAGATTACAGCTGTTTTCTGTCAATAAGATAATTACAGACGGTCGGTTGGGGTCGAACGTTACAAACGGACTGTTAGTGTCATAGAGAGGTGACGGTGGTTAAGTGGATAACGACACGGACTGACGACCTGGGTGTGGCCATTTCGAATCCTGTGCGTTTCATAATACCACTTTCACTTAGGAATGTTGGCAACGTTCACACGGTCCCTCCCAGTGTCAACAACTGAATCAAGCCGGTAAAACGTTTGGTTCATACGCATTTACTTTACTATTTAGTTTCATGTAATGTTACACAACTACTCCAGTTTATATATGTTCCTGCTGCTTCTTCACTGATTAAAAAAAAAATTCTACCAGTCTTTGCTATTGCACAACGTAAGAAAACGGTGTGCTGCTCCTGCTGCTTCTTCAATGATTTTTTTTTTCATTTTCGACCTTATATTCTCGTGATTGTGTCACGATAAAAACACTGGTTTATGGTAAGCCACTTAACCAGTTATGGGGTACATTTTCTTTGGTTAACCAGCCTTGTAACTCCTTCTTTCCTTATTAGGCTCTTGAAAGGCTTACTTTTTGGCTAGCCTGTTTGGAGTCCAGGGGATTGAACGCTGGTGGTGGGTTCTCTTTCAGGCTTGTTTTGTCTTGAAGTTATTCTACCTTTCTCTTCCTTTTTATTATGATACGCTCTTTGCACTAAGTGATTTCATGCTTTGTCTAGAGCGATTTTCATTATATATATATATATATATATATATATATATATATATATATATAAATGGAATATCAAATTGAAAATTAATTCATATGTTTTTATGGGAGGTTCTTTTCTATCTGTTTACTTAATGTAACCATTTTTAATTTATATCTTTATTTATATAAAGTTAGGTATGTGTTATCTGTTCATATATTTGTATGTACATGATTCTCAATTAATCTAATTAACTGATCATTATGAATTTTGGAACACAGCTGCTAGGCGTAAGGGGTCCACATGTGGGCTATATTTTTAGTTTTATTTAGAGGGGTTACATAGGGGGTGGAAGCCATTCGCGAAAATTCCGATGTCTCTAATATTCGTGAAATTTTAACAATAGTTATTAGAGATCAATTATTAAATATTCCCCAAATTTCAGGTTCTTTGGAGTCTTTTAAAAGGCGGTGAGGTAAGAAAGATATGGGCACAATCTCCTATTTAAAAATTAAAATATCAGATTTAAATTGAATTTGATCCATCGTCATTAGATACCGATTAAGCAAGATTCCCTGAATTTAAATTCCTTAAGACCCCTTAACCTTAAGTTTTAGACATTTTCTAGAACCAAAATCATGTAATGAATTTTGATCACAATTGGAATAAGGATTCTAGACATGAGGTCTAGTAGCATTATATGTTGATTTTAATTTTCGTAAGGCGACATAAAAGTGGTGCAAAACTGTTCTGTTCGGGGTATTAATTTTACCTGTCCTGGGACGGATATTCTTCTAATCTATAAAATTAAATCTTTTTAATTTAATTTTTTTTTTAATTTATCCGATATGAAGAAAAAAAAAACAACAATTTCTATCTATTTAATATTAATATATTTTCGTTTTCTTGTTATTTTTAGCCTCGGACATGGATATCAAACTGAATTCAACATTGCAGCCAGATTTAAACATTTGGTCCAAGAATTTTTCGCCAAAGAAATTACATATTTTCGCTTCTACAAGTCTTCCGACTTCAACAGATTCCCCAGGTTTGATAGCGCCAACCATCCCGAGTGTATTCCAAAATGCCATATCGCTGACCACAACTGCAATTCCACCATCAGTGCTAAAACAGTTCACTACGACAGTGAGTCCCTTCGTGTCTTCAAATATAACCAATAAACAAGATGGCGGACATTCATTTACAGAGGGAATAACAACGGCAACGACTTCTCCGGCTTCCCAGAAACCTTCAGGGATCAAAAGTACGATGAACCCTCGAAGTTCGACAACTCCGGACGATTATACAGTGACGCATTATGTAGCTACAGCTACATCCAGAATCAAGTTTGAAGATCTTCACAAAGCAAATTTCACTACAACAATACAAGAGAACATATCGACTTCCGCTCCAAAAGATGCAACTGGCGGTAACATTGATCAACGTCCACAAGGTTCGGCTGTAAGCACTACCCCTGAACAACGAAAATTCGATAAAGAATTTGAAGCCCTGTCTCTGATAACATCAACACTGGCTGCACCAACAGAGACAACGATAAATCCAACGGCTATGTTGTCGGCTGTACATGAAACAAAAACAACTATGGCAGCTCTCACGACGAATATGGCACCTGCTTCGATATCGGTAACAGCTAACGTAACCACAGCCAGCGTTAGTATGACAAATAAACTACTAGAACGAACAACTAAAGGCACTACAACAACTGGATCGCCATTATCTCCAACCACTATCAAGCATGAAAAGGTTCCTGCGAAAATCCAGACTAGAATCGCAGAAACAACTACGAAAATGAAACCAGTTTCGTCCACAACTTCTTTGTTGTTGTTGTTACTGAATCCCGCACAAACAGAAGTAAAAACTACCAGCCCGCACACGGTTACTGTGCCACAAACAACCATAACAGACACACAACCAGCACTAAAAATTACAACAAACCAAGTCAGTACAGCGGGGGCTCCAATGAAACCCTCTTTGGCTCCAATAGACGTTCTCGCAGCTAAAACTACACTACCTACGGCCACAGCAATTGCACCACACGCTAAGAACGCTGCCCATTCAACTACTACCACAGTTACTCCAACATCAGACACAATTACAATCATATCAACGACGCCTAGTACGACAACGCGAACCACGACAGCCATACCTGCTTTAAGAACCCAGACCGCCTCTACCACAAAACTACCGGAACAACCACCACCCCCGCCAGTTTTATTTCTGTCAGAAACGACCACACCTCCGCCCGTATTTACAAGAGTGTCAATAACGTCGACGTCATCAATTGCATCCGAAACTACTTCTGAACCAACGTTTGCTTCCGGGTCAACTCCCAAATCGCCTCCAACGGTTACCGCGTCGATCTTAAAAGAAGCAATCGCAACATCGTCTTCGTTGAAGACAGGGTCAACGACCACGTCACGGACGCTAATCCAGACCGCGCCTTCAAAGGTTAAGACGAATGAACAAGTCTCAACAATCGCACCAAAATCGACGGATACGACCACTGGAAAAAAGTCAAAAATTGCTGCCACCACCACCACCACCGCAGGGGTCTCAACACAAACAATAACAGATATTATAAGAAAATTACAAGTAAAGGTGACTTCTTCACCTATAAACCTGACAAAATTATCAATGACAACGACCACCTCTAAACCGAGCATGACTGTTGCTAGCACGAAGCCACCCACCACCCGTAAATCAAGCACAACAGTTTCTAGTACTGAACCAGCGACCACTCCTAAACAGAGTGAGACTTTTGCTAGCATGGGACCAGCGACCACTCCTAAACAGAGTGAGACTTTTGCTAGCACGGGACCAGCGACCACCCCTAAACAGAGTGAGACTTTTGCTAGCACGGGACCAGCGACCACTCCTAAACAGAGTGACACTTTTGCTAGCACGGGACCAGCGACCACCCCTAAACAGAGTGAGACTTTTGCTAGCACGGGACCAGCGACCACCCCTAAACAGAGTGACACTTTTGCTAGCACGGGACCAGCGACCACTCCTAAACAGAGTGACACTTTTGCTAGCACGGGACCAGCGACCACCCCTAAACAGAACAAGACTTTTGCTAGCTTGGAACAAGCGACCATCCCTAGCCCAAGTACGACTGTTACTAATACGGAAACAGCGACCATACTTAAACAAAGCACAACCGTTTCTATCACAGAATCAGCGACCACCCCTAAACCAAGCACGATTGTCATTAGCACGGAACCAGCCACTACCCTTAAACTAAGCAGGACTGTTGCTAACACGGAACAAGCATTTACAACTATACCAAGCACGACTGTTAGCAACACAGAACCAGCCGCCACCTCTAAACCAAGCACGACTGTTGCCAACACGGAACCAGCCACCACCTCTAAACCAAGTACGACTGTTGCCAACACAGAACCAGCCGCCACCTCTAAACCAGGTACTACTGTTGCTAACACGGAACCAACCACCTTCCTTAAACCAAGCACAACAGTTGCTGGCACAGAAACTCCAACCACTATTGAACTAAGTATGCATTTTACTAAGTCAAGTACGCCGGTAGCTAGAACAGACGATGTGATAACCTCTAAACCAAATACTGGTTCTCAGACTGAACAAGCGACTACCTCTCGACGAGATACGACCGTTGTTAGCACAATAGTGGCAGACACCCCTGGACAGAGTGAACCTGTTTCTAATACAGAATCAGTGACGCCTTCTAAGCCAAGCAGACTTGTTGATAACACAGAACCAATGGCTACCAATAAGCTAAGTACAGTTGTTGCCGCTACAATACCGTCCACTGATGAAGATTTTTTGATGACAGTTCAACCTTCAGTGGCTAATATCAAAGATCAAACCGAGTCCCTTCGTGAGCGAAAATCTTCGACAACTTCGATTGTCGTGACAACCCCTCCTGAGTCTTCAAACTTTTATTCTTCGTCAAAATATACAGGTGGCTTTCAACAATCCTTCACTGATGTTCCAACTTTGCAAGGAAACTGGCCTAAATTCACAATGCCCCCGATAACTGAGCTGGCGTCGTCGTCATCCATTAAAACAAGTGGATTTGTGTCCAGCGATCAAATAACGAGTTCTTCTGCAACGGAAAAAATTGACATATCGCAGTCAAACACTACACCCGGAGTTACAACACAGGAAGCTGTTATTTCGAGATTGGCATCCAACAAACCTTTGGCCAAGGCCGAAAACTCAACGATAGGACTTCTCACAAGTGCACTTCAAACGAAGCAGCCTGAAACTGTCAGTACACGATTCAATATAACCGAAGCAATAACTGATACCGCAGCAGAAAATTCAAATCCCACCATAACCGTTTCGGCAACTAGAACTTCTACAGTGCCAAACCAAAGTTCAACACAGCCAATAACTGTTCTGGATTCAAAAACTTCCGAAGTTTCCGGGAAGTCTAGAGCCACAACAGCCGGTCCAGCTTCTACGGGGGCATTGGTTACATCCGAAAGCATAATAAAGACTCCGACAACGATTCTGGATACAGTATTGGTTAGTTCTACAGAAATGCCCGTCGCAAAAGACGAACTATCTACGACCAACATTTTTACTTCCGATTTCCAGACCACGACGACCCAAAAAGATATCTCTACTGAAACAGCAAGTAAAGATCAGTCGATTACGACCCAATCAACCCCTACAGAATCAACGATTAGCACCGGAAGTAAAAACCATACCGCAATAGCTTTAAAAATTACAGAGAGCTTTACAGAAACTCCTATCACCACAGAGAGAAGCATTTCAATTACCAACATTGGCGATGCAATATCGAAAGAATTATCAACAACCGAAACCATTTCGACGGTGACTGAAACGATTAAGAAAGTTCCTGTTACATCAACTAATTTTGAGACGTCAAGGGGAGATAAGTCTAATTCAGTTAACACAGAAGCTGCTGAATCAACTCGAGTTTCGTCTACCAGGGAAGTAACTACAGAATCTGTGACTGGAGTTTTAACAATCACAGACGCAACACACTCAGAACCCCCACAACTAATACCACTTACAACGGATATTCCGACCGAACCGATTCGTTTAACACAAATCCCTCTCATTAGTAAAACAGACCCAGGCGAAACAACAGCCGATCGAACAATACCGGAGATTTCGAGAACCACGGAAAAAATACCGGAAGTCTCAACAACAGAGTTTATTCCAACTTACGGTTTCGCATCAACAATGGCTTCAGCTGAGAATATAGCCTCCAGCGAAAGTTCCCTAACAACAATGGTTTCACCTGAGAAGCTACCCTCCATGGAAAATCTAATAGCAATTACTGCAACTGAGAAGATACCCTCAAGCGAAAGTCTCCGATCGACAATTGCTTCATCTGAGGTGACCTCAAGCGAAAGTCTCCGATCGACAAGTACTTCACCTGAGGTGTCCTCAAGCGAAAGTCTCCGATCGACAATTGCTTCACCTGAGGTGTCCTCAAGCGAAAGTCTCCGATCGACAATTGCTTCACCTGAGGTGTCTTCAAGCGAAAGTATCCGATCGACAATTGCTTCACCTGAGGTGTCCTCAAGCGAAAGTCTTCGATCGACAATTGCTTCACCTGATGTGTCCTCAAGCGAAAGTCTCCAATCGACAATTGCTTCACCTGAGGTGTCCTCCAGCGAAAGTCTCCGATCGACAATTGCTTCACCTGAGGTGTCCTCCAGCGAAAGTCTCCGATCGACAATTGCTTCACCTGAGGTGTCCTCCAGCGAAAGTCTCCGATCGACAATTGCTTCACCTGAGGTGTCCTCCAGCGAAAGTCTCCGATCGACAATTGCTTCACCTGAGGTGTCCTCCAGCGAAAGTCTCCGATCGACAATTGCTTCACCTGAGGTGTCCTCCAGCGAAAGTCTCCGATCGACAATTGCTTCACCTGAGGTGTCCTCCAGCGAAAGTCTCCGATCGACAATTGCTTCACCTGAGGTGTCCTCCAGCGAAAGTCTCCGATCGACAATTGCTTCACCTGAGGTGTCCTCCAGCGAAAGTCCCTTAACAACAATGGTCTCACCTATGAAGATGTCCTCCAGCGAAAGTCCCTTAACAACAATGGCTTCGCCTATGAAGATGTCCTCCAGCGAAAGTCCCTTAACAACAATGGTCTCACCTATGAAGATGTCCTCCAGCGAAAGTCCCTTAACAACAATGGCTTCACCTATGAAGATGCCCTCCAGCGAAAGTCCCTTAACAACAATGGTCTCACCTATGAAGATGTCCTCCAGCGAAAGTCCCTTAACAATGGCCTCACCTATGAAGATGTCCTCCAGCGAAAGTCCCTTAACAACAATGGCCTCACCTATGAAGATGTCCTCCAGCGAAAGTCCCTTAACAATGGCCTCACCTATGAAGATGTCCTCCAGCGAAAGTCCCTTAACAACAATGGCCTCACCTATGAAGATGTCCTCCAGCGAAAGTCTCTTAACAACAATGGTCTCACCTATGAAGATGTCCTCCAGCGAAAGTCCCTTAACAACAATGGCTTCACCTATGAAGATGTCCTCCAGCGAAAGTCCCTTAACAATGGCCTCACCTATGAAGATGTCCTCCAGCGAAAGTCCCTTAACAACAATGGCTTCACCTATGAAGATGTCCTCCAGCGAAAGTCCCTTAACAATGGCCTCACCTATGAAGATGTCCTCCAGCGAAAGTCCCTTAACAACAATGACCTCACCTATGAAGATGTCCTCCAGCGAAAGTCCCTTAACAACAATGACCTCACCTATGAAGATGTCCTCCAGCGAAAGTTCACTAACAACAACTGCTCCGTCTACCTTTTACCAAGAAATTACACCCGAGTCTAAAGCTTTTTCAGCAACATCGAAGATTATGACAGAATCCTTGCCGACCACAAACTCAGAAATGACAACGACTTCCGCTGATCTTTATAAAGAATCTAGCACCAGTGCAGTCCTGTTTCAAGTAATCACTGGTCAACTCTATGAAACTAGTCAGTCAAATATCCAATACTATACAGAAAAGGCAGAGACTACTACGGAAAAATTAGAATTAACAACCGGAAGTATGACTATTACCGCGATTCCTACTAACACAATAACTTCCACGATAGCTGTCCCGGTTCCTGTCACGACCACTATAGCGGCAACAACCAATACAGAAACCTCTATAGCAATTACTGTTCCGGTTCTGGTTCCAAAGATGACCACAACGACCACTCTAGAGCCAACGACTACAGGGACCAGCACTGCAGCTTCGATGACCTCAGCTCCAACAACCACTTTTGCAACACCAACAACTACTATTGCAAAACTCACACCGAGAACGACCACTACTGAAACAACAACGACCAATACTGCAGCTATGACAACCACAACTCCGGTCCATACTACCACGACAGTCTCAACCACTGCCCTTACGTCTGGTCCAGTACCCACGAGTACTATTGCAGCACTCACTACTACAGGTCCGCCGACGACGACCATTACTAAAGCGACAACAGTGACCAATAATGTAGACCCGACGACTACAACTTCCGTCCTTACTACTACGACAGCTTCAACTACCAATCTGACTTCTGGTCAAACAACTACCATTGCAGCACACAGGACTGCAGGTCCGTCGACAACGACAACTACGGAAGCGATAACAACAACTAATGCTGCAACTCCGGCAACCAAAACTTCCGTCTTTGTTACCACGACCTCTGGTCCCATACCCGGGAAACAAACTATAGATTCAGTTAGTAAAATCGCTATAGCAACTACGTTCTCTACATTGGCTACCAGCATGACGACCCTAGTGAAGCCGATGTATAACAGCACGCAGTCAGCTGAGGTGCAGCATCATACCGTACAAATAATCGGCAATTTTACCATCGCTGAAGGAGCCGTTTGGTCCGAGCAATTAGCCAATACTTCAAGTGCTGACTACCTAGACTTGGTTAACCGGATTAAACAACAGGTTTTGTATTTCTTTCTTTTTCATTGTAATAGACATATTTTCCTTAGGGAGAACGTACAAGATGACCCCCTTCCCTA
This sequence comes from Sepiola atlantica, assembly GCA_963556195.1. Classification (NCBI taxonomy): domain Eukaryota; kingdom Metazoa; phylum Mollusca; class Cephalopoda; order Sepiida; family Sepiolidae; genus Sepiola; species Sepiola atlantica. The sequence goes on from OY744515.1 coordinate 114,523,783, forward strand.
AAAAAGAAATGCCACCCATGAAATAGTTAATAAAATGTATAATCCTTTCTGCTATCCAACCATATTTGATACAAATAAACTTCACTCTATGCCTGACTTGTCAACCAAGTTTTAATCATGGCTGTCCAACAGCCTTTGTTTTAATGTCGTTCAATGATAAGCACACCTGGATACTACGCGCAAAATTGTCTGTAACTCTTCTTATTCCACTGTCAGGGTTTGGGCTGTAATGGCCTCTTCGGTTCAGGAATAGTCTCGAGATTGTTTTCGGAGACATTATTTTTTAGATGACACCACAGATAAATTCTAATGAAACTCCTCTGATGAATTTTAATTTCTAATATTGTTTGCCAATAAAAACAATATGTAAATACATTCATCGTAGTTTCTTACTCTCATATTTTCGAGACAACATTTTAAAAAGAAAAAACCTAAAGAATGACCACAAAATAAATGCCACACGTTGAATTTCTAATAAAATTCGCAATCTTTTCCTACAATCCAAGCATATTTGATCAAAATAAACTTCATTTTATGCTTGACTTGCCCACTAAGTTTCCGTCATGAATGTCCAACAGTCTTATTTATCGTCGTTCAATGATTTGGAGGCACTTTGATGACTGTCTGATCAGTGGGGGTGATGCACTCACCGAACCATAACACCTCTCTTAGATTTTTAATCTGCGGAGGTTAGGGTTATCTCAAAGATAACATATATTGAAACGATTCTTAGACTATTCATGAACTGGCCAACCACAACCAAAATCAAGGCAGTTGTTGACAATTTTGCATTTCGTATCCATGGGCATTTATCATTGAACAACGATAAAGCAAAGATTGTTGAACATTTATTATTGAAACTTGGTGGGCATATCCAGTTTTGTTTATCGCGGCTCAATGATAAGCACACTGGGTACTCGAATAATACAAGGTCTATTTAAGTTACCCCAAAAGGGTTGATATGCCATAAAACAAAAAGAAAAAAACAAAGATTTGAAGTTGGATTCTCAGTTACTGACTGGACTTTAGTGAAGAGTATGGTGTCCAGTCCTCTGATCCATATCTAATACGTGATATCCAGCATCTGGAGCGAGTTCAAAGACTGGCTACTGGAATGGTGCAGGGTCTATGGGATCTGCCCTATAAAAGCCGACTCAATAACCTTAACCATGTCTCCCTTGAGCGCCGACGATTACGCGATGATCCTATTTTGGTCTATAATCTTCTCAATGGCCATTACGATATACCTCAGGACCTATTATTCACTCCTGCACCAGAAAGAGGTCTACGCGAATATCACAAAAAACTATTTCACCGCTGATTTCGATTGAACCGGAGCAGGGCCGTTTTCTCAATCAGGATCCCTAGACCTTGGAATAGTCTCCCAAGAGAGGTAATAAATGCGCCAACAACGCAGTAATTCCAGGTGAATTTGGACAGGTTCTGGGCTACTGTATTCTCTTCTGTGTACATTTCTACCATCCTTTCCTGACATGACAACTGAAGCATGCTTGTTTTATTTTTTGCTAAATTAATTGAATTCAATTGAATTGAACACGTGAATACAACGTGCAACATTTTCAATAACGATGTGACAATATTAAGCGGATGCGAATATATTAAGTGGCCCTGCGAAGGGCAGGGCCTAGAATACAGCGCTAGTGTGAATTAGCCACGAGCTTATTCAAAGTCAAGTATCATCTTATGTTTCTAGTATAAACAAAGAACAAGGTTAAAAACATAGTTCGATCGCCCTGGTAAATGAACTCCCCATCTCAATTTCAATATCGATTTGAAATCGTATTTTGTTTTTAATTGTTTTCGTGTTAACCTTTCTGCCATCGAGTGTCAATTGTAATCTAGGTCATATCGGGGGGGGGGGGTTCGGTCAGAGTGAACTATGCACTTTTCTTTTTAAATTAAATCTCAAATCTCATTTTGTTTCAGCTAGACAATCGAACAATGCAATATCAATTTAGAATCATATCGTATTCCCCCTCATTCAAGTTGACCGGGAAACTTGTTGTTCTCGTGGCATGATCTTATTGGATGCTGACAAGAATTCCCCGTGGGGGTCGGCGCATTCTCAATAAAAAAAAGGAGTTATTAACAAAGTGAACAGATAGACGGAAGTTAGACGGAGAAAACGCGGCCGAGAGAAGAGGTCGGCGCGTGTACGTTCCCCCGAACTCCTCAAAACACTTAGAATAAGAACAACTGTTATAGCAAGCAAGGGACGCCCGACTATAAATACCGTCATCCGACTAACACACGAAATTAACGTGATAATATCGAACACTCTGTTTTTGTAAACAAAACAATGTATATTATTTTTCCTTGTTTCTTCTAATATAATTATTCTTCCAAGAGAAACAGCAAACCAATTCGTTGCGGCTTATCATTCTTTTCTTCAACTGTTTATGTGAAATGACCCTCTCTTCACAGCGAGACAAGGTTGCTAGCCCACCGCTGTTGATTGCTCACTGATCTAAACAAACACAACATGGGAGTTTGCAGTCACTGGACCGGGCGTTTCAACATCGGCAACCTTCATCAGAACGGCAACTTTTCCCGAACAGTGCCGGGTGACCAACCGAACCCGGAACGGTGACGTCACGGCTGGAGGAGTGGTGAGCATGTTCATACTTTGACGCCCTCTCCCTTAAAACTGCCCTGACCTTTGCTGTGATATTCCTCTTTAGTTCATGAATAATGTGGAGATTGTTTTGTTAAACCTTATCCAAAAATAAAAATCTGGGAAGTTAAGGTCCGATGAGTATGAAGCCCACTCAGGTTCATTCTTCCTACTGATGAGCCGATTACCAAAGTATCTCCATATCATTGGACGGCGATAAAACAAAGACTGTTGGACAATCATGGCTGAAACTTGGTGGACAAAGAAGGCATAGACTGAAGCTTATATTACCACATACTATTGGATTGCAGAAGGATTGTGAACTTTATTAACGACTAGCAAGGCTACCCTGGACAATAAAAAAAAACAAAATAGAACAAGTTAATAAGTGTGTGTATTTATATTAAAACTTCTATCTCTCTACCTCTCTCAATCCGTCTCTATCTTTCCCCCTTCCCCTTTTTTCCACATCCCTCTCCCCAGCCCTCTTTCATCTCCGCCCAGCCCATTTTTCTCTCTTCTTTTAATGTATTGAAAATAATAATGTAAGTCATTCATTTCTCTTTTATATAATAAATAACATTGGGAATGGCTGAAAAACCGACCCCCCTGGTGAAACTGAGCCCAGTTGCCCCCCCCCCCCCAAAAAAAAAAGAATTAATAATTTTTTGTTGTTTTAGATATTATTCATCCAGGGTAACGCCAATCAAGAATATACCAACTTTGTGGGTGTTTGTTTTACAGTTTGTTTGTTTTTTACTTTTAGCTGGAAACACACACACGCATACAGACAACATTCTATGGGTGGCATTTTGGGGGGTCACCCTCTATGTAATTCGCTACATCACAATTTTCTAAAGTCTTAGTCATTGTGGTTTTATTTTTTAAACTTTAATGATTAAAATAAAAACATTAACGAAGGTATTATGATGATATAAATAATATATCAGCTATTAGCAATGATCGTTCCCTCTCGTCCGTAACAACCTAGATACCGCCAGGACCCCCTATCCTCATGAGCTGATATGCCTTCATCGTTGTTGTGTCCTTGGTCGTAACGGGGGACAGTAAATCGATGTTCTTTGTCAGCGGGGCCACACTTTACCCTCCGCACTCTGATTTGGCTAGTAATGAAGTATGTCTCGCTACTTTCTGGAAAGAATGGACTGGAAAGAATCGACTGGACAAGGGTGTTTATATGTAGAAATACATTTTTAAAAATACACGTGAAATCAACAGTCCATAAAACATCAAGGAAATACAAATCTTTGTCGAGTACTTTCAATTGACTTCCTCAATCGTCTTCAGGCGGAGGGTTGGACTTGCATATCCATGACTGTTAAGTTCGAGATGTGCGGTAAATTTTTATTTTTTTTAAATGAAACAGAAACCACCACTTGATCAAGGCCGAGGCCACCCGTGGACAAGTGTTAATGTGATTTCTATTTATCCCCCTCCAGGAGATTAGACACAAGTGGCATGTGGGTTTGATGGAAGCGTTTTCAGTGAAATGACTTGGATTTGAACCTGGCACCCAGGTTCTCAGTCCGCATCGATACCAACTAAGCCACTGTGCCATCCCCGTGCGGTAAATTGATAACCTTTGAATATAACGTATGTGTGATGAGATTCCGTATTTGCAATGTGATCACTAGGCGCGTGATTGATTTAAAATTTACAATATTCAAAATGTTTACAATATTTAAAATTAACAATTTACGATATTTCAAAAGGGTAAAACGTATTTTTTTTAGCCTAGGCACTTTAAAATATGTTTACTGGATTCATAATTAGTGTTTATTGTGGGACGATTGGTCTTTATGTACAAGACCTCTAAGATTTTTAGTCTTTTTACATTAGAGTCGTGGTGTAGAATTTCAGTGTTATTGACGAACAGTTGCCTGAAAATTATATATATATATATATATATATATATGTATATATATATATATATAACATGTATGTTGTGTGTGTTGCTTGTTACTGTTGACTATGTATACGTGTGATGTGAGGAAGCGTATGAAAGGAAATAGAAAGATGGGGCAGTAATGGTTAGACTATTCATGTAAAATGTTCTTTTTAAGAGTATGGATAAAGAATCTACATACTGTTACAAGTTCCTATGCAAATAGACGCATGTGATTGGTTGACAGAAAAGGAATAGGTAGAGTACACATTACTTAGGCAGTAGTTTTTTTTTTGGTGTCAATACCCGAGTTCGAATCTCACGTAAGTCGAAAGGATTTTTTTAACTCGATACATGTTTTATAAATTTAAAGGTATTAACATAGCATAATAACATTTTTAGAAAATTGGTACTGATATCGATTAGTAACCAGTTTCTGGGAACTTCGCGTCTGCAGGGTTCGGGCATATTACGTAAACACCCGAGAGATGCCGAGG
>OY744515.1:114533820-114858820 GCA_963556195.1 Sepiola atlantica
TGTTTACCTGTTCAAATAAGGGACGGAATTTCGAGTCCGCTGAAGAAAAGGTTCACAGAACAAGTGACGATGAGTTACATTTTATATAACTTGAAAGAGAGGGTAAGAAGAATAAAAGGTCTTACAAAAAAGGGAGTACTTTTTCGGACTTAACCTTTAAGTTTCGTCCTGTTAACATCTGGTTCATGCGGTGTTGGTGAAAGACTTAGAATCTGGGGGTTTCAAGTCGTCCATGTGCTTGAACTACACACAGTAAGTTTGTTGACCGCTTGTATCGGCAGCAGGAAAAAGGAAAAAGGCTGGAAGTTTGAAAAAAAACGCGCTCACGTACGGTGCGGAAGAGGTTCTAAATGGTGGCCTGTTATTGATTGCTTTTCATCCTATCACAGAGCACATAAAAAATAATAATTTCCAATATTATTTAGTGAAATATTTATTTTACATCATAACTCTTATTAATTATTGTTTGCTTTGGGTTGAGCTATCTTAAATTCCTACTCAAGTTTAGATTACTTCTGATTTTCTATTTATAAGATTATCTTTAGATGATATAATGTGAAAGGATTAAACTTTCCTGGCGAGTATGTGTTTGCCATGTGCTTTGTTATTTTCTAGTTGTCTTATATGCTTGGATAATGATGATGCGTTATCAGTCGAACCCTCAGGCTGTCTTTTTTTACGGATGTCAAATGATTATTGTATCTAGTTTTAAATTGGACACATATATTATATATATGTCACATTATTTATATAGTTCCATGAATTACACATCAACAAAATCTTCTGTTGTACGATCGTTTCTAAGACAATATAATGTTATTTATTAATTCCAATAAGTCTCTTACTCAGCACTGATTCTATAACATCACAAATAGAAGTCAAACAAAACATCAACATTATTCATTCTTAAAAACACAGTTATCATAGAAAAAATACATAATACGATAACAAAATATATAGGAAGTAAATTAATCGTCTTTGAAACGATCGTACACTAGAAGATTTTGTTGATGTTGAATTCATGGAACGATATAAATAATATTATAAATATATTTATTTCAATTAACTCTACGATAGATCTGTTTGACCTTAGAGTTCTTATATTGTGTTGATTTGATTCCTGCAGTATTTGAGTATATAATGATTTGAATTTACTCAACCTTGAAGATAATGGAAATTAACTATTATATACTTGTCCATTTATACTCTATTTAAGTCTTTTGACTTTCTTATCATTATATATATATATATATATATATATGGTAATAATCCAGGTAAAAACATCCACAGGGTTGTAATCCAAAGAATTTTAACCGGGTTTATAAAGAATGCTCAATATCAAAATAGAGGTTTATATATGATCATTTTTATTTACACAGACATGTACAAAATCTGCCACACTGGCATGTCGATGTTATCGATCAACGGTTACTATAAACTGAGATCTCATCAGGCAGAGTTAGAATCCGATCTTAACCTCAGATCATATTCCAAATTCTAACTGCCTGATGAGATCTCAGTTTATAGTAACTGTTGATCGACAACATCGACATGCCAGTGTCGCAGATTTTGTACATGTCTGTGTAAATAAAAATTATCATATATATATATATATATATATATATATATATATAATGTTGACATATTCTACATATAAAGGGTCCATTAATTGACAGGACAGAATCACCCCAGTATATTTGAGGCCACATTCGTCTGTAAATGTAAATCCTCCCTGACAGAGGACCCAATGTCAATGCACTTCCTATATATATATATATATATATATATATATATATATATGTGTATATATAAATTTTATTTTATTCACCCTAAACAAGGTATATTGCCACTGAGACGTAAGGGACAAGTTGTACAGTGAGATGTTTGTTCACATTACATTTAAATGTATGCATGATGATACCGTAAGGGAAACAGGGAGCAGGGAGGGAATTCCAAATTCAAGCGGTTCGAGGAAAGAAACTATTTGAGTAGAAGTTTTCCGGCATATGGACCTCTACAGTGAAGAAGAGGGATTGAAAACTGAGGAACGAGTCACTTGGGAACCATGGGGAAGGAGGGCAAGTGTAACATTCAATCTCCATAGATTCTTTTAAACTTAAAAATTATTAGCACTTTCAGCCCTAGTGGTATATTCAACCTTGTGCCATACATGTAGAAAACTAAGTTCCCGTTATTATTACAAAATGCATGAAAGTTTACAATTATTATCCATACCTCTGTTAGCTGCTTGATCTTGTACGCGCCCGGGGTGATCTTTCCAGACTGAGGATTTGTCATCAGGAAACCGAAACCCCTTATTTATATTTTCAAAAGGGCTAAATCAATACAAAACTGATGGAAGACAGATGATATTTAATCAACTTGATCTTCGTTCCATATAACTGACCGGTTAGGTAAGGGAGACATAGAGAGAGGGGTTGATAGTCACTGTTTAATCATATTTTGTCGGCGCATCACACTTTCTCATGTTCACACGTTACGTGCTTCTAAGAAATTAAATCCTCTATCCCTCTCTCTGTCTCTCTCTCTCTGTCTCTCTCTCTCTCTGTCTCTCTCTCTGTCTCTCTCTCTCTGTCTCTCTCTCTGTCTGTCTGTCTGTCTGTCTGCCTCTCTCTCTCTCTCTCTCTCTCTCTCTCTCTCTCTCTCTCTGTCATGTGACGTCACATCCGTTTCTATTAATTCCCACAGTCTAGTAATCTTAACCTCTAGTCCAGCAAGTTGACTCGGACTGAACTTTCATTCCTTGTTTTTTTCAACTAACCGTTTTAGATACTAGTATTTAACACTAATCCCTATATTACAATTTTCAATTGTACTTAGTTAAAAAAATATTTTCCCTAGCTAAATTATTATCATACTTGTGTACACTCTCCGTCAAAAATGACAGAGAAAAAGTATGCTCAGCCAGTGTTCGCAGTGATATTCATATAAAATTATAGAATTACGTCAGTAATATAATTTTTCATATATAAATTCAAATTTCTGAATGACCTAAAGAAAAAAAAAAACTCCTACCGTTTACCTTTGTTATTTAAAGTAATAGGTTTCTGTGCGAATTTATTTCGGACAGCGAGCGTTGTCTGACTTGTAATTTACTTAATCGCTTTTTCTCACAACTTGAAATTATATTCGTCCGGAGGCACGTTTTTTACTTTAGTGTGATGGAACAGATATATTATATTTATTTGTACAAAAATATACAAATAGATACACACAAGTCATTTTCATAACTAAAATATACGTTCAGGTGGCACATTTTGTTTTTAGGGACCAGCAAGAATAAAATTAATTTATTATATTTATTAAAAAGAACAGAAAATTCTCGCATCTCAGAGGGTTCGCTAAGAACCCTAACCCTATTTGCTTTGAGAGAGTACAAAATCACTTTGCAATCTAGTGGCAAATTATCTCTTCTCTTTCCTATAGGCCCTTTCTCACAGAAAGAAACGTAGCTAGTCTTTCTCTGCTCTATCGTTATTTCCATGGTAGGTGCTCGTCTGAGCTTCAAGCCCTGTCCCGCCACGTAAGACCTTCACAGCAAAAACACGCCTTGTTACCACTACTGCAATGAACTCTTTCTTCCTCTATGTATCTAAAATCAAACGGAACTTCCATGAACAGAGTTTCTTTCCAAGAACGTCCCACCCGTGGAACACGTAAACGCAGGAATGTTTCCTTACAGACTATAACATGGTCTATTTCAAAAAAGCATCTGTCGAGTCGTCCTGTGAATTAATCATAGTTCTCAAACCATTTCATTATACTGTCCCATCATCCAACTGAAAATCTCACTAACCCTTATCCTCGAGTGTCTTTTGGCCTTGATAAGTGGTGAATCATTAGTATTAAAATGAAAGACTTCTCTCGGAAAAAGCGGTTGGAATAGAAAATATACGATAAATGTAAGGACGCATTTTTTTTAATGGATTTTTAAAAATCGTGGCAAGTTTCCTTGGGTAATGCTCATCTACTATCCTACTCCTTCTGGGTTCTTCTGCTCACTCGGATGGTTCCATCAAGATAAAATCTAAGCCCAGGGAAACCTTAGATCCCCCTTTCTGTCACAGTGTTCCAATACTCAAAGTCCGATTGGGATAACTTTAGATTTTTCATCTTGAACATTTCTCTGAATTCCATTTTCAGAAAAAAACGTGTCCTGTATTGTCTCTAACTGGTTAACCGTATTGAGTATTTCGTGCCTTCTAAAGATTCAAACGGACACAAAATAGTCAGCCATGGTTCACTCTTGAATTTGCTGCTGCCATGTTCTGTAGAAATCACTGTTAATCTTTATTAACGGAATAAATGCCCTGAAAGCAAAGCCGCGTGTAAAACTGTCTGCAACCGCTGCAACTGAGTTGTTGGAAAATGGTGAACCATTAGCATATACAACAAATTTGAACAAAAAAAGAATAACCATTATATGTTGTTCATTATATATATATATATATATATATATATATATATATATATATATATATATATATATATATATATATATATATATATATAAGGTGTTTTATATCTACAGACGACATCGTTTCGAGTTTTCTACCCTCATCAGTGCTGGGCTGGTGGTTGTAAGGGGTCGCATGGGCTCGAACGCAGTTCATAGATTCAGCCTAGAATTACGAGCCTAATGCCTATGCCCACACGGCCGCTAGAAATGACCACATACAGTAATTGAAATTAATGTACATTTAGCCGACAGGTGTGGGGGGGGCGAGCGTCATGTTGTCGGTAGTGTTCAACGCTCGAACGGAACTTGCTTAATCGCGGGATGACAACAATCTTGTAATTTCAAACATGGCTCTACTATTAAATCTTAAAGGGACATCAACTATAATTATTTTTTTAAATATAGTGTTTTATACCGACAGACGACACTCATCAGTGCAGGAGTGGCGGTCGCATCAGCTCGAACGAATATTTGTTTATATAATAGAACTTTCTATTTTCTCTCTTTACTAAAAACCAAGCGAAACTTCAATGAACAAAGTTTCTTTCCTAGAAGAACCCATCTGTGGAACAAGATACCATGAGTCTGCTTCCCAGTCGACTACAGCATGGTCGTCTTCAAGTCTAATGTGAACAAATACGTGTTGAGTTGTCCTCTTGAATAATCAATTCCGCTTATGTAATCTTCTGCCGATCCCACCCATTGTTTCCGGTTTTCTCGTGAAGGCGATTATCGTCCAACTGACGATCTCTTTGACCCTTATCCTCGAGTGGTACCCTGGCCTTTATAAGTAATCACGCATTAATAAAAAGAAATCTGACCTAACAATTGACAATCTAGACTGCAATCAAATGTCCGTACAGCAACCACAAAAGACGATAAACAAGACATTCTTAATTTTTTTTAAGTTATCTATATATATATATGTATATATATATATATATATATATATATATTATATGAATAAAAATGGGGATATAATGATCCGACGTAATGAAAAAGGAAAGCCAAAAACTATATTTATGTATTTATCAACGTTTCGTCTTTATTGTAGACTTCCTCAAGATGAAGAAAAATGCAGAAAAAATCAGTCATTAATTTTGATTTGCTAAAACTCGAACGTTTCAGGCAAATCAAAATTAATGACTATAATTTTTTCTGCATCTTTCTTCATCCTGAGGAAGTCTACAATAAATACGAAATGTTGATGAATACATATATAATATAGTTTTTGGCTTTCCTTTTTCATTTTCCATACATACATACATACATATATATATATATATATATATATATATATATATATATATATATATATATAATATTTTACATTATTGCATTTATAAAAAAATAGAACTTCCAAAATAAGTCGATAAACTCATTAAACGGAGAAAGGCAATTTTTGAACTCTCTAGAGTATGTGTGACGGGACGGATATATATATATGTATTTATATACAAATAAATACATATGGGGGCATTGATAAAGTGAAGAATATAAGCAAAATATACATTCGGATGGCCCATTTCGTATTTTGGGGACGAGGAAAGGAATGGTAATTTTAATGTATTATATTTATTTATTTTTGAATTGTTTTGTGTAAAAGAAGCCGTCTTGGAATAGCATTTTCCTAGATCACCGTAACGATGTATTGTCATTTGAATATGAAACATTAACACAGTTTGTTTTTTTTAATTATTTAAAAAAAAAAACTATAATATGTTGTTTATTTTACACTTCACTATTGCAAATAAAATAATTTCCATTGAATTTATTTGCATCACTTTTAGCATATTTTGCTTTTTACTTTTACTTGTCAGCTTCTGTCAACATCTCATTGGCGAGAGGTAGGTGGTTATGCAAGCACGACTGGTAGATTGATTCTTAACATAAAGTCGTTAGATATATACGCACACACACACACACACATATATATATATATATATATATATATATATATATATATATATATATATATAAGAGGGAAGTGCAGTTCCAACGCGATAAGAGTATATATGTAAAGGAGTAAGGCGACCAACATTTGTAAAAAGTTTTTTTCAACATTTATTTATTTTGTTATTTTATCATTTTATACAACGCGTTTCAAGCGATGGTCCGCTCTCATCAGATATGTAAACCCATTGGATTTACATATCTGATAAGAGCGGACCACCGCTTGAAACACGTTATATGAAATGATAAAATAACAAAATAAATATTGAAAAAAACTTTTTACAAATGTTGGTAGCCTTACTCCTTTATACACACACACACACATATATATATAAATATATATATATATATATATATATATATATATATATATATATACATATGCGCACATATGCAAGCACCCATATACGCACAAACAAATAAAAACACTTATCCACATACGCACTCACGAAGACATATAGACGAACACCAATACATGGATAGAGGCATGCACATATGTCTATACGTACAAACACACGTATATATATATATATATATATATATATATATATATATATATATATATATATATATATATATATATATATATATATGTAATTGTTTTTATTTGTGATGGTAGCGTTTCTTACGTTGTTCTACTACTATTTCTTCTCCTTTTGTTCACTTCCTAAGTGATACATATAAATGCCCTTAACCTTATAGGACGTATTTTTCTTTAATATATTTTTATATTAATTTTATACATACATAAAAGTAATCCATGGAAACGTGTTTCTGGCTCACAGCAGTCATCAGCATGGCTAACTTTGACAAGGATCGAACCTTCGATGTTGATGTCAATATTTAGGTTATAAAAAACGTACATATTTTTTAGGCAATGTGTCATAGTTCAGGCGTAAAACGCTAGACTATTGACATCAACATCCTCGTCTAAGTTAGCCATGCTGATGACGGCTGTGAGCCAGAAACACGTGTCCATGGATTACTTTTATGTACGTATAAAATTTATATATATATATATATATATATATATACCAACACTTTCTGCACTGAGGGTGGAAGCCCGAAATGATGTGTGTAGGTATAAAATACTTTAATATTTAATTTAAAATATATATATAAATTCAATTCGTAGTTATTATTATTGCCATTATTTGCTGTTTTAAAAGCTAATGGCAATTACACATTCCTAAGTGCTTGAGACTGAGTTAACTCCCTTACATACAATATACAGCCTCCTATTTTTAGAGACATACATATATATACGACATAATCATGTTGACATACTGGTTCCCGCTAGATCACCGAAGTTAAGTGACGCTGAGCCTGGTCAGGACAAGATGGGTGACCCTTTAGAAATACCAAGCGTTGTATGTGGACACCTTGCTATGGGCAAATAGCGTGGCGACTATGTAAAAAAAAACCTGAATGACAGTCACCAATAAGGTAGACGGAAATTGGAGAGGGGGTCCTCTTTCAGGAGTCATTAAAACCCCTGATAGTAATGGTGATTATATATGCACCCTGCAACCTCATGCAGAGGGATAAGACCCCGGGGCCATGGGTGGCGACTCGTTGTGTCTTAGGATGGGGTACTGGTGGCTGGGCAGCCTGTGGCCTGGTTGCATAAATGGTCACGTTACTTGCAACACTCTACTTCGGCCCTTACTTCAGTTATCTTATGGCCAAACCAGTTGAGCGTCTTTTTTCGGACGACCACTACAGAAACTACTTCCGATGCTTGAATAAAACTACGATAAGCCATCAGCTGAAGTTAGACTAAAAGCCGTATGTGCTGGACTAAATGTCGTCCTTTTTGGTAGGTTTTTTTGGCTAGCGTAAATGAAAGTTCTGACGCTTGATTTTTTTTTTTTTTTTTTTAATGTTTGTTTTCCTCAGGAAGGGCAGCGTCGTCGTCCGATACAAAGCGAAATTCGCCGTTGCCAATGGCCGCAAAGTGACATCGCAACAATTCGACGATTTCTTTTTAAGTCAGTTGACTAAAGACAACAAAATGGGCAACTTTACCATCATTCCTGGATCCGCCAAGCATACAAGTATGTTGATATTCGCTTACACAAGTGTTTTTTTGTTTTGTTTTGCATTTTTAAAGATGAGTCACCGCTTATCAAGGCTTAATATCGCTCGTGCATGTGAACATAATTGCTTTTTACAAAATGATATGTTCTTAAAGTATATATTTTAAAATAGTTTTTATTAACTTTGAATTTATGACTTACTTTTTTCTTTAAATCTATTATTTTTTATTTTATTTTTTTTATTTTTTATTTTATTTTATTTTTTATTTTATTTTATTTATTTGTTATTTATTTTTAACTAGCGTTATACTTACTCCTAGTGTACTTGTTAAACTGGAACTTAGATTACTGATTTTTTTTTTAATTTTTAACATTTTTATTAAGATATAATGTTTTTAGATAATTTTTCTTGAAATTGTTCTTTTTAAATGAATATCTTAATTAAATTCAAGTTTTATAAATTCCTTTTTCACTTTAAATTCTCATAGGTTTGTATATTTTTCTTATAAAATTTTTTAATTGTATTTTTTCTGTTGGTGCATGCACTTTCTATTCCTCTAGTTTTGATATTCTCCCCCCCCCCATTACGTCTGAACTAATATATATATATATATGTGTGTATATATATATATCGTTGTGCATGATAAATTGATGAACCGATCATTATGAATTTTGGAATATATATTCTCGGAAACACGACGAGTAATAGGGGCACATTATTTTAATAAAATTTGCAATTTAGGGAGTGCGCCTACCCTAACTCGCACCCTCCCCCTAATTTCCTTTTAAATAAGTTAGATACAAAAGAATTGTATATAGAAAATGATTGCTCTACATCAAATTTTGAGTTATAGTAAGTAATACATTTTAAAAAGATCAGTACCTACAAAAAAACAAACGAAGATACAAATAAAGCATTCAAACGTGTTTCTTTTTCATATTTCGTTATTTTTTCTTTTTGTTTTTAAGATGTATTTACTCTATTTTTTCCGTCCATTCTTTATTCATTCATCTTTTCTTCATCTTATGGAAATATTTCTTCTTAGAATTATGATTTAATTTACTTACATACTGGGCTTTCAAAAATATAGGTTATTGATTGGAATTCAAGGCTTAATTTGTTTTGACAGCTTGTGATTTATAAAAGTCGGTAGATAAATGTGTGACATAAAAACCTGACTTTAAGAAAAAAAATTGTAAAACAAAAACAGATTTTGATAAATACGATGAGCCGATATGAAAATAACAGTAAATATTGATACCGATTAGCGACTACGTGCTTTGCTCCCCTAGTGAAACTCTGGTTGGGAGCGCCTTGTACATAAAGAAATGAGTGTGAGAGACATTAATAAAAGTAAGCAACGTAAAATCTTTTTTGTTCGGGTCTTCATTTTGTTCTAACTTGCCATTTGTTGTAATGAAAAGGTCATTTCACAAAAGTAGGTGCACTTTACACGAACACACGCCTGGTCGGAAGAAAACAAGATAAAATGATTGATTGTCAAAAATAAAATAATCGTTGGTTGAAGTCAAATCAAACTGGCGGTCTATGCCATTTTTGAGGATGGTGTGTTCTCTGTCAGTATGAGATATGGACCTGTGCAGTTCTACAAGGTGATTCATAAGTCACTTAGCTATTTATTTTTGAAATTCTAAAGTTAAAAAATACGGTAATACAAAACAGAAAGTTTATTCAACAAATTAATTCATGGGAGTTTAAAATTACAGCAAATTTTCAAAATGTCCACCTTTGTTCTGCATGCATAGCTCCATTCCTTTTTGCAAGGAATTTACGACTCTGTGTAGCATATTTGATTGATTATGAAATAAATATATAGAGAAACAAATATATAAACGAACACATTTAAAATAACAAATAGCAGTAATTAGAGAGTAAGATAACAATTATCAAAAGTTCATAGTATGTTTGTGCTTCATATGGTAATCATTTTAAATAGCTAATTGACTTATGAATCACCCTGTAGAATGTCCACATTTCCAGGCTTAACCTTTTGAGAAGGGGTTAGTTTATTGCTAATCGCCTGAGCCGCCCCTATCGGAGAATGCCGACGGGGCTGTTTGAGCAATTGTTTCTGCGGCCAGAGTTCTCTTCCTCTAGGGCGTTGGCTTTTCAAATCCCACTTTGCTGACCTTGTGTCTAATCTTGGAGATATAAATAAAAACACAAGTGTCGATTGTCATGTAATGTGGCATCTTGACAAGTTTCATGCGAATCCCCTCGGTGAACATAATGGCTACATCACACATAACGATTAGAAGAAACGTCACGCATACACATTTGAAGTACATTTGACACCACATTAATAAGGGGCAACGTTACAATGTATCTGTAGGATTAATTAGAGCAATGGAAGAGTTAAAATTGGCAATCATGTTGTGCCCATCATGTTTAGGGGGGGGGGGGTATTTCTAAATGTGCCCTAATTTTTTTTAACATTTCATTATAGTCCTTTCGGCGACTCAGGCAGAAGAATCGAGCCCGATACCAAACTGGGGTATCGCAGTCATCGTTTGTGGATGTGTTATTCTACTTTTCATAGTGTTCATGGTTTGCGTGTTGGTGAGTATTGATAAAGAGAATTTTCTTTTTTTTAAAGAAAGCTCAATGTAAATTACAGAGCAATATTAAATGTGAGTGTATAGAAAGAAAAAACTTAACAATCCATGGTAGTTTTTGCTAATAATTTATTTCGACCGCACGCAGTGATTTCTTCAGGACGTTTTTTAGTTGATCTGAAGAAATCACGGTGTACAGTTAAAATAAATCATAGATAGTTGAGGAGTTGTTGTTTTGTTGTTTTTATATCCGCGCATAAAATAATGAATAAAAGTACATCAATAAGAATAGTAGAGCAATAATAACAAATTTGTATTACCAATAAAACGGCAGTAAGATTAAAATATGCATGTATTAAAATATAAATTAAAAAATATGAATAAGGGCAGATAACTCTCGTCTCCTCCAGGTTTTACCTTGTCAAAAAATAAACACAATCCATGCTTCTTCTGTCTTCTGGCTAATACTGTGAAACTGCAGTAAAGTGATGAAGCTAACTGCATTATATATATATAGGTGCATTCCAATGACCAAAGGAAAAATCGATCCATAACCATACCTTTCATCTGATTTTACAATTTCTTAATCCTCAGATGTCGTCGAACGATCACAACCAAACTTTTGCCTCTGTACTTTCAATCTCTTTCATATATCAACGAATACTTTTAATTCCACTTTGTCATATATATATATATATATATATATATATATATATATATATAATGTATAGCAGGATCAAATATAAACCAAAAGTAAACTTTTAGTAGATGGGACCTATAGTGAAACGGTTAAGCTCAATATACGAGATAGAGCAATTGTAAAGATAGAAGAAATAAGAGTGATAAACATGTAACGAATGTCCAAATTTATTTCAAATTTCGATTGTTCAATGCAAGGTGTATTCTGTAATAAACTAGTGTTTATTATTCTTTCCGTAACCCAAGGCTTTTCAAAGATCGAGATCTTATCATCAGAGGGGCTGTAGAAAAGCCAAAGTTCAAATATTTGAAAAATATTATTAAAAATGTAGTGAAAGAAAAGTTCAGTAAAAAAAATGTGGTTTGTCCAGGTGGTAATTGTCCGTTGAAAAGGTGTCCAATGAAGAGGAGATTTTGGAGAAGACGAAAAAAAATTTTTCGTAGGGGCAATATGGAGAAAGTGTTCAAAATGAAGTAAATCCAAGCGCACTTAAATGGAATTGATGTGAGAAAAGCTGGTCATTATTGATAACTTCCCGGGCCATAGAAAAAGCGAATGGTATTATTGGTGAGATATTCAAGCAAGCGAATCCAAGAAAAAACTTAAGTGAAACAGCAATGCTAAATTAGGGGTTGGGATTGGGGAGAGGGGGAAGTTAAATATGAGGGAATACAGTGGTCGGATTGGTTGAGAGAGCCGCTGTTGCAGCTGGGAGGAAAAAAGGGGTGGATGGGGAAAGAGGGGTTCAAGTGATAGGTGATTGGTAAATTGGAAGCGCGATGGTTAGTCAAGGGTTAAGAAGTATGTCATTGAGTGTAAATATTATTTGAAGAGAAAAGGAGAGGGAATAAAAAGGATTGTAGATAAAAACTGAATTTAGGGTGGAGACAGAATAATTTCGAGAGTTAAAGATGGTTGCCTATGCTAAAAATAGAGTTCCAATGAGTGGAATTCTACAGTTTAAATGTAATAAGCAAAAATTGGGCGAAGACTAGCGTTACTAGCTAAAGTTTCTAGGGATTTAAAAGGGCTACCTGATTGGTTAAAAGCATGGTAGAATAAGTAAAAGTATATGAATAAATACATAATTAGTTAAAATAATTACATAATTTATTAAATAAGGACCAGATGAATGATTAAATGGATAATTAAATGAAATAGAATAATTAAAGAATAAATAAGATAAACTCTATGTATAGTTATACATCTAGCCTGTCCCACTCAGTTTTATTAAAATTTAGGGTAGGGGAACAGTTCAAGGGATAAGGTTAGACTGCTTGTAACAATTTGTTTCCATTATAAGTAATATGGGTTGGGTTGGTTCAATTGAAACTTAAGTGTAGTGTCAGTGTTTTAAAGTAATGAAAAGCTTTATAAGGGGAAGAAAAAGGACCAATTTAAGAAGTAACCAAGGAGCGTAGTTAAATGCGAGATAAGTGGAATCTACGAATGTGATAATTTCGGTAGAAAGAGACATATACAGCGTCGGTTACGAGGATGAAAAAGAGGGAGAAAAGGAGTAAGTAAAATTAGAGAGCATAAGAAGCAAAGGAAGGAAAAAGAAATATGTGGGTAAGGTTTAGCTATAGGTGAAGATTTAAGTGAAAAAATGGGTGTAATTTGAAGAGTAGAGGAGGGGGTCGTAGTTTAAGTGGAATTTGAATGGAAGATAAAATAAATTTCGAGAGTTTAAAGGATTACCATCGCGAAGATTAGGAATCCAAAGAATACGAATCTATAGTTTAAATGGTGAGTAAGTAGTAAATGGGCAAAGATTAGCATAAACAAGTTAAATTTTCTGGAAAGCTTACAAAAGGCTCCCAAGTAGTTTAAATGTATGATTAAAAAAGAATGAGGGTAAAAATAAATCAAAATAAAATTAGATGAGACCCAAGAGTGGTCAAAGAAATTAAAATTAAATTAAAATAATTAAGGCAGACCAAATGTGTAGTTATACAGCTAGCCTATTCCACTCCATTATATTAAAAATTTGGGGGTGGGGGTTATTAAGGGGATAAGGCAAAACCGCTTGTAACAACTGATTTCAATATAAGTATTATGGGATGGGGTTGGGTTGAATCAATTAGACTTATATATAATGTTAGTGTGTTGGAGATGTATGTGGTTTTATAGGGGGAAGCAAGTGGACCAATTTGGAGGAGAAACCGAGGAGCGTAGTTAAAAGTTAGATAAATGGAAGCTACGAGGAAAGATATTGCCAGTAGAGAGAGGCCCATACAAGGTCGATATAGTGGATACATGGAAATACGAAGGAAGTGAAATTAAGAGGCAATGGAAGAGTTCATGGGCAGGTTGGCAGACAGAAGAGAGCAAGAAGTTTGGAGTAAAGATGAAGTAAGAAGAATAGGAGCTATAATGCTGAGAAGGGATAATGGTCTAGACATTAGATTGGTTAATGATCGGTGGGTTGTAGGAGGAATGATGTTAGTTCTTAATTTACAATAAGTGCTACGGGTTGATAAAGTTATTAGGGGCAATGGGGGGATAATTTATTGGGATGGTTTATTGGTGAGGTTGGGGGAGTTAAGAATAGAAGTTAACAAAAGTAACAAAATATATAGTTTAGAAATTTGTCTGATGCTAGAGAGGGAGTTATTGGCTGGGATGAGGAGTGTCAGAGGGAGTAATGAAATTAATGTATTTAAATTTTCGCTTGTGCCTGCAATTAGTAATGAGCTCATTTTTAGAGTTAATAACATTTAAGTTCTTGGGTGCTGTAGCTATCATAAAAGTTTCCAGAGTACATAGTTGGCAGAAGGCAGATCCAGGGGTGTAGGACTTTTTTTTAATATAGTCCAACTTAGGGAGTAAGGAGTCTTTTTAATGTTAAAGCTTTTTATTAGATTGGATAGAGAGATGCTAGTGGCATTATTATTATTATTATTATTATTATTATTATTATTATTATTATTATTATTATTATTGTGTTTAAAGGAGTAGATATGGTTTTTCAAATATTTGAACTTTGGCTTTTCTACAGCCAACTTATCTATCTGTATTTCTCCTCTGATGATAAGATCCCGATCTTTGAAAAGCCTTGACCTAAGGAAAGAATAATAAACACTAGTTTATTACAGAATACACCTTGCATTGAACAATCGAAATTTGAAATGAATTTGGACATTTGTTACATGTTTATCACTCTTACATGTTTATCACTCTTACATGTTTATCACTCTATATATATATATATATATTGCTTATTTTTGTCACGAAATCTCCATGCTTGTGAATGGTAGCCTGGATTTCTGCGACAAATTCGGGATTTATTTTAAGATTAGTGAGGTTTCCGTACCACCTTTTTTTAGTCGGGAGATTTTATATTCAACGTTATCATTTTAACTGACCACGTGTTTGAGATAAATATTCTCTACGCCCGTGGTAGCCATTGTTTGTGTAATATCGGTGATGATACACACGTGTGTCAGAAAGGAACTAGAAGGAAACAGTTTAACGATGGCATTTCAAGTTTATTTTAAATACATCGAGGACAAACATTAACGGAGGTGAAAAACATGCAATACACAGGAAACAAAAGGAAGGAAAGAAAACCAAAATTTGTAAGGGAGATAACTGCAAGGTTTCTACGTGATAATTATCAAGTTCACGTGATGTGATATGAGAAGGACGAAATGAGTGTGCGAATGCACTAAAATCTAAAATTACTTAATGATGTGTCATTCAGAGATAAATACACGTACGAAGTCGTCTGATTCCTTGACCATAGCCTGGGATTCAGTTTACTCAATTGGATAAATAATCTAACAAACAATGCTGTTAGGATTTTAAACAGACATCAAACAGCAGAACTGATTCGGACAATCGTTTGGAAGTCGCACAAAAAAAAGGAAGTCTTGTTTATTAATTTCACACAATGTGAAGAAACGAGAATACAACATTTCGCACCAGTAGCGATATCTCGCGTTAAGACCCAATATCTCCAAGAAATATTGCCGAACGTGTATTCAATGCCAGACTTTTCCGAACTCTTCTTTGGTTCGCGTCATTTTGGACCTTTTAATGGTTTGGCTTCTTCAAAAATCCAAGGGATTTTAGAATTTTTTATGCCAATCTTTTCTGGATTTACTGTTTTTCAACGTGCTGCTACAATTTCCATGTGAACCTTTTTTTCATCTTTTTAACTTCTCTTTGCATTGGACATTTTTATTTTTATTTTATATTATCTTTATATCTTTTCAAATTATGACTTTTAATTTCCCTTACCGACTCATCTGTTTGCATTCCTCTGATGATAAGATTTCATTCTTTGAAAATCCATAGCTTAACGAAGGAATAATACATTTCTTTTATTTGAAACACCTTGTTTTGAGCAACTGATGACGTAATAGATTTTGTATTTTACAATCTTTATTCTCATCTTTCACTATATATATATATAATGTTTCGTAAGCGGTTGGTTCTGTTTAGGTCATAAACGGAAAAGGACCTCAGTCTAACATTTCCTAGCCGGTATAAGTATGTTCTGAAAGAAACTAAAGCGAATTACAGTTTCTAGTATAAAAACATTCTGCAGCGACGAGAAAAGCAGAAATCGCCAGTCAAAATATCAAATATCGATTTTCAGCTTAAATACTATCGATGATACTTCATATATTGGATGAAAGTTTCTATTCATCTTAGAATTCCCGACTGCAGTTTTATGTTTACGCAATTTTCAAGCGGTTAATAATAGTTCTATTGATTTTAAACAGATTTGAACTCTTTCACTAAAATTCAAGTAGAATGATTTGTTTAACCAATATAGTTTAAGTTTTAACTAAAACAATGTTTTAAAAAACAAAAAACAATTAGTTATTCATTTAATAACGGTCAGGAAAGTCGGAAGAAATTATTCAATTTTTACAAATAAAATTTTACTAGACTACCGGTGACCCGTTGAGTCACAACCACTATTTGTTCCACATTGATTTAACTCAAAAAATTATAAATTATGTGTTTAGAAATTCTTCTTGCATAAATAAAAATACTAAATCCGTTTACTTCTATATTTTTCTTATGGATAATATGAAAGTAAAGAGACCTATTATTATTTTGCGATTTAATTTACATACGTGTCTAACTGCCAAGAGTCACTCTTTTTTCTAAGTGATCAAATACATTAAAAACTGTTAAAAGGTGATTTAATCAACACACAGTGAGAAAGGGCGAGAGAAATACATAGTACCGTAGATATGTGTGCCTTGTTCAATTAATTACAAATTGCGGCTAATAAGAATTAAAATGGAAGTTTTTCAAACATAACTCTATCCCAGAACTAAGGTATATTTTAGCATGTATTTTGCGTCATAAAAGTATATAGGAAAGGGGCCTCCAGGAAACAAATATTGATTAGCACAGCTTTAGTATAATAACAAATACTTAATTTAACTAAACAATAGTTATCTCCCTTGTATTAGATCTTTTATTGTATTTTATTTTATTTGTTTGTAATATTTTAGTTTTGTTTTGATAGTTTGCTTGTGTTTTTTTTTGTTTTATGTTTTTTTTTTTGTTTTATGTTTGTTTTTGTTTTATGTTTGTTTTTGTTTTTACATCATTCGAAAATATCTCGTTTATAAAGTATTAGAAAAGCGAGGTGAAATAGCGATCCATTTTTAGGAAAATCTGGCTGAATTCTAGTGTTGCCAATTTAGCGTTTTTTTTTCGCTAAATTTGGAGATTATGTTTACAATTAAGCAAAGAAAATTTGGATCAAACGGCTAGCGTTTTTTTTTTCTGTAAAATCTGGAGATTTAGTTTGCCACTGACAACCGCAATTTCAGATTTCAGTTGACCTACTTTCCGTATTCATTTTCTCGCTAGTCATCATATGAGATTATTTCTTCAGTTATCTTCCAGACATGATATATGCAGAACATTGTCAATATTTTAAAATACCCCAGGGATTTCCCGACTCTATAATCCACAACGGCTTTATAAATGTTGGTACAAGTCCATAATTCTGCCGACATGAAAAATAAAAATAAGAAAAAGCTTTATGATGTACGTAACCGCGATGGAAAACATATATCGTACACCAAAAATCAAGTAAATTGATCATTTTTTTTTTTTTCGTTTTCTTTTTACAAAATCATGGGTAAACGACGATCGTCAATCTATCGACGCCATACTGGAAATTGTAGCTGTCGGACAAGGGAGATAACTCCAAAACCACAATTTCTAACATGGCATCGATATATCGACAATCGTCATTTAACCATAAAATTTGATTTTCTTTTGTAAAAAAAATAAATAAATAAATAAAATAATCAATTTACGTGATTTTTGGTGTACGATATATGATTTCCGTCGCGGGTACGTACATCATAAACTTTTTCTTCAATTTTTTTCTTCATGTCGGCAGAGTTCTGGACTTAAACTTGTCATTAGTCAGACACACAACTCGTTCATGAATTACGTCCCTTGTTTGTTTGACATTTAAATTAAATACATTAAAGTAACCTTAAAATAAAAAGATATGTATGGAAAACACGGAAGATTATGTGTTTGGTTATATAGGGTATGAAAAGTTAAAATCTAACGGTTTCTCTTGTTCCGATCTAGCGGGTTTTTAAAATCTCAGTTGACAACGCTGCTGAATTCTGCGAGATTGTAGTCGTACATTTTGAACAATCCTAGGTAGAAGAACGCGCAGATAAAGCTAGAATGATAAAGGTTTGGTTTTGTTTTAATAGTTTCCCCGACTCATTTAATTTCATCGGAAAGATGATACGCAGTAGCCCAAAAATTGTATTTTTCTTAAGACTATGACATGCTGAACGTATTTGGCGTTAAAATCAAATTAGTATTATGTATGCAATAAGAATACAAGAAAAACACGTTTTGGTACTTTGTTACATTAGGACCCGCGCTAACTTTGACCATGATCCTAAACCCTAACACTAACTCTAACTTTATTTCTGACCTTAACCCCTACTTTGACCCTAACCTTACTGACTGGGTCAAAGTTAGCGTGGGCCCTTATGTAACAAAGCACCCACTTTTTTTTAATTAGTAAATTAACCGACACAGTTCTTTCTGACAATGGACGTTCCCTAAGCTAGTTGATCTAAAAACTTGGAACAGACACTAGTTAAGACGAATCGAAAAGTGAGTTATATAACCATAATTTATTTAAAATATTTGTTTCACAACATAATTCTTTTGTTTTCGTTGCGAAAACATCAAAATAAATATCAAAATAAATAAATGATTATCAAAATAAATTTTATCTAAATATTTTACTTTTCGTTTCATCAACCAGTCTCCGTTCTAAGTTTTTAGGTCAACTAGCTTAGAGAACGTATATTGCCAGGAAGAACCGTGCGTAGGCTAATTTACTAATTTAAAAAGTGTTTTCTATTTCATACGTAATACTAAATTGATACGCTCAGCATGTCATAATCTTTAAAAATAAAAATTAAAAAATTAAAAAAGGAACTACTGCGTATCGTCTTTCCGATAAACTTACATGGGTCGGGAAAATACATGATAACCCAATTTCCTAAATTCGAACTAACTTTTCAACAAATGGGCGTAAGCGTTCGAAAGGTATATCGATCCACAAAAGTCGCAACAAAAAGTCAATAAATCAAATCGAAGAAGCAGAACCAAAATCTCGTACGTTATTTTTCAAGTGATTTGCTCCCCGTAAATCGTCTTTTTGTCATGTCGAGCTGAGCTTAGTCTGCTACGAGGCCAAGCTATTGGAGCAGCTTCCGAGGATCGAACCGAAGGTAGGTTTAAAGCATGACATGCCACGTTCCATTGCACTGAAAATGAAGCTTCCAAAGATCGTTAAACGTTTTTTTCCCCTCGGTCCTGCCTATCGTCCACTGAGCACTATCGGTCATCACTTCTGCTTCTTTTCACGGCCAACTGCTTCCCACGTTCAACTTGCAAAAAACAATTGACCAAGTTTAACTTTTGAACAAGGCAAATAAAACAGAGCAAGTAAAGCTGCATTTCTCTCGACTCCGCGTTACCTTTGAAGACCTTTTTACTTTAAATTTATTAAAAGATGGCGTTTTTAAAACTGTTTTTATTTTAGGTTTGATGGCGCTTTTAGAGCTGCATTTATTTTTAATTTATTGATTCAGCCAAATAAATACCTACCTTAAACGGCCAGAGAAAACTGAATAAAAGTAAAATATTTTCCACATATAACAACTGAAAATGCTTTTATGAGATACTTAATTATAATTGTTAATCACTTTAACCTAGCGTGGCTGTCGCAAAATTGCGACAAGTCTACAACCTCTAATAGCAGACGACACTACATGCAAAACTGATTTTATTTGCAATATAACACACAAAAGTACAAATATACACAATAAATCCAGCAATTGACTAATATGAGAAAATGACAATTTTCCATGAGCGGATGGTCAACCTCATTATAAATTAAAGATGGCCACCATCACAATATGTAAATTAGTCAAATTTTACCATTTATTTTGATAGTCCTACTTATATGCTACAAATATAATATATTAGATCGTTACAAAAATAATGGCCGATTTTGATGCTCATTGAGCTCACGAGGAACCCATTTATCGAGCTTTTTCACCTTTCCATTACTCTGTAAATGACGTGAAAATGTTGCAGTGCTGACAGCAAGTATCTGAGACATTTCTTTGAGACTTTGACGTGGATTTTGCTCAACAAGTGCTTGCAATTTTTTATTGTCGACATTACACGGCCGTCCTCTACCTTATTCATAGTCAAGGCTCTCATCTCCACTACAGAATTTCTGGAACCACCTTCGTACTATCCAATCGCTTGTGGATCCATCTTCCCATGCTCTATTGATATTGGCAGAAGTTTCTTGGGCATTGTGCCCAAGTTTGAACTAATGCAACATAAGAAGACGAAGGTCATGTTTTGGCAGGTTCATCATTGAGAGTCTGCTTCAAAAATACTTTCTATCTTAAAAAAAGTTACAAATTATTATTAAGAGCACATTAATTATTATATATGTTAAACTTTACCAGAAATTAACTACAAATTCTGTGTTAAAATGACTTTTTAAAACCCAACGCTTCAGCCGGCCATTATTTTTGTAACGATCTAATACATTGTTTGGGTATTTAATGAAAAGTTAAGCTTACAGAGTTATTTTCAAAATAGGTGTAAAAATTCATCGCTCAGAGGGTTAAGATCTTTTTTATTTGATTAGAATACTTGGTAATATTTCTGAATGTTAAAATTTACGTTTGTTCGGTTTAATACTAGCTGCCAAAAGGTCTTTCACACTTTACATTCGATAATCCAGGGATCTGGATTGAAACCCTAAAATCTGTTTCGCCTAATAAAAATTAATCATATGACAGACAAACTGATTGTTATACTAACTCGTTTCCGGAAACTTATTTATTTATTTTTTATTTATCCCAAACATTTCGACTGAGACGTAAGAGGCTATTGTGACTAGGGCCAGATTTATTGAAGCGGGGGGGGGGGCATTCTATGTAGGAGAATTTTAAAATCTTAAATTAAAAAAAAACTACTTATTTGTTTCTATTCAAACTTTAAATAATACGTGTCAACACAACATGGCGGCATGCAGTGGAGGGGGGTAGCTGGTTATTTTTAACACCTAAAACCAATCTGATCTCATTTCACCACCGACGCTCTGATCCCTGTTTTGCCCAAATCGACGTGAATGGCTCTCGCTTTAAAGAAGACCCTTGTTTGGATAAGCTCTTACGATAATTCTTAAAACTATCTATATAAATGTGTCCTTTTTAGGGGGGTTAAGTTCAGAAAGAAATTTAGAACCTTCATAAGATCTTTTTCTTCTGTTATGAAACGGCTAGCTAAAATGAAATGTTCATTTTTTTAAGAAACCATTTACTTCTGTTTGTCTCCTCGTCAACTTGTTCTTGTGTCCTCCATTTTTTCCCCAAAAAATACTCTTGCCCGTCTTCGAATAGACAATGGTCATCATCTGAATGTTCCCCACTCCTTACCTGTTGCAGTGGTCAAGGCGTCACATTAGACAGAAGTTCCGTATCCCCGAAGACCCAGAAGATGTGGGGTACCGTCGTAACTGGCTGTCTGTTCCGCCCTACACATCATCGGATTGCATGTACGCCTATGAAAATAAGGGCGTTATGCCCGACTGCAAAGATGACATCTGCTGTAAGGATCCCGAAATGGCCGAGAAAAGCATTCACCCTGAACCTCCGCACAGTGACTACTGCAGTTCGAATGGTATGGATATGCACTCCGTTGAAGGTAGCACATTGCCAGCCAGAGACAAGTCGGTAAGAAGAGGAGTTATCTCCCTTTATTCACTTCTCCTGTCTTTATTTCCTCAAGTTTTCAAATTGACAAAAAAAATATTTATATTTTCTCTGATTTTTAATCTCTCTATTAATAAAATTGTGTGACAAGTTCTTCTCGTGTGGCTGTATGTATGTTTCTCACCCCTACGTAATTTACACATTATTATTTGTATTTGATATTAATCGAATATTTGTTGAAAGCAAAAGTGAAATAGTCAAATAAAATGGAATTTTTAAACTAATATTTTTTAACAATAATTATAAACTTAAATCCACCATAATTCATATCGGTTTATTTGTAAATAAGTCGGACATTTTAGTCTTTGTTAATAGTTGAAAAAAGAACAATGAATAACTTCGTGACCCTTCGAAATTTGAAATGAATCTGGAAGCATTTAAACTGACTTTAAAATTCTTGGCTAATCCTCATGCAGTAACAAAATTTAAGTTTTTAAACCTATTTACATTCAATAATTTTATAAATAAAGATTAAAACATTACCTTAACGAACATTAGTTATAGTTTTATAGCAATTTGGTTCAATTAATAAGTTAATGACCAAACAACGATGCAGTAATAATTAAATTTAACTGTTAAAATCCTTCTTTTTTTTTTTAATTATTTAATATTTTTATACTAAATTATTTTTTTAAATAGGATTTTAAGCATAAATAATGTTTTTAGAAAATTCGAAACGAAAGTAAAAAGTTTCCCGGGCAATGCCGAGTATGTGCAGCTAGTTATAGTATTATGGGATGTATATGTATCCAAATCCTCTTGACAAACGGCGTGTGTGAAAACCCAAGCTAGGCCCCTAAAACACTCTATAAAAAAATACCTTTTCGTGCAAAAAAGAGGCTCGCAGCGAGATATTAACAAAAAGTGAAAATAGAGGTCACATGAGATGCTTAAAAAATATATCCGCGCGCTCGAAATGATTTTTAGCGCCCAAAAGTAAACTAACTCTTTTCATCCGGTTTCAAAGAATAAAAGAATCAGAATTAACATTCCCGACACAGAAGGACAGGACAGTTGGGCAAGGAACAAAACAGTTTACTAACACGATATTACGCTTAGCCTCTCATGCCCTACGGGAAGCGAATGACTATTCTCAACACATTCTCACACTAACAATAGCAGCACGCACACACACACGCGCGCACACACACACACAATACTTACTAAAGTCACTCACATATCCTCCCACACGCATATACACACAAACAAAGGCAGCACACACACTATGTCTACTGGGATTGTAGCAGCGGTACGACTACAATTTGTGCTTAATTCATAAGCTCGGCGCTGATTGGTGCAAGCATTTAACTTCCTTTCCGGCTTGCCCAATCAGAAGCCATTACTCATGCGGGCTGAGCACGTGATGAGAGATTATAAAACGGATAGCTCCCTCCTTACTTCCTCTTGTCATTCCCACATGCAAGGACTAAACGTTGCTCGGACCATCTCCAAAAATTCTCTCTTGGGACTCAACAGGAATTCACCCGGCCTTTGGCCAGGGGTTCGACTTCGACAAGACCTAAGAATTTAACATGGATAGCTACTACTGCCTCACACACGTGGACTTAATATAACACACACACAGACACTTAAATACTTACACGTGATTTGACTCCCACACCTCTGTACTGTAAACATTATTTCTCTTTTATTACAAAAAAAAACATTGCTGAACATACGTCCCTCATATATATACTACTTTCTCGTCCCTACTTAATGCCCCATTCATTTAACACCATGTGGACTTTCCAACCTTTTGTCTTCGTCCATACTCATGGACGCGTTCATTCACTAACACCCTTCTCTTTCATTTCTCCTTTTATTCACATGTTAACGAAGACGACAAATAAAGTTGTTCTAAATGTTAGAATGAGACTTTGTCTTCCTATTCTACAGGATCACTCACACATCCTCTCACACTGTCACACGCATATACACACTAACAGAAAACAAACATATAGGCACATGTATTTTAACACGCGCACGTTTTCTCACTCCGAACAGTAAACAATTTAGTTGCATAAAATAACTTTCAATCAATTGTAAATTTCTACCTAAGTATTTTGTATTCGTTAACCATTGTTATCTCTTTTATTAAACATTTATATTTTTATACATTTTCAACATGTATACAGTTTAATTGTACGCGTGGGTCTCTTTGGCACATTTTAAAGATGAGACCATCGTGTGTCGTATCCAAGGCAGGATCCACGCTCAAATGTAAATTCTTCAATGTGTATGCATTTTGTTTCTTCACGCTTGAATTAACAAGTCCCAAACTAAGATTTTCTAAAATGCGTAAATACGATTATATAATTTATGGTCAACAGAATGTGTATTTGTGTAGAAAATTAATATTTCGGAAAAGGCAACTAAACATTTACAAGCGTGATGTAGGCGTGACGTATGTACAGCGAATGCTACGAAAACGAACGGGAAAATACGAACAAAGTTATGCCGTTCTGAATGTTACCGAAGGTCCCCAAGGGATCCCTCTCCATATTAAGATGTTAAAAATTAGACGACTTTAATTAAATAAAATGTTTGGATAACACCAGAAACTACCCTCCGCACCCCCACCCCCACATTTTTTTTTCATTAAAGTCGTTTAGTTCTTAACTTGAAGACGGAGCATTCGTTGTAGATACATCACGGCTATATCACGCCTGTAAATTTTCGGTTGCCTTTTCCGAAAAAGTAACATTAATATTCAAACTTTTAGTGAAGACAAACAACTATTTTTTTTGTATTTTTTAGATTTTCAAATTTTCAGGGTATTTGAGGTGGGGGGGGGTCGTGATTTACAGAAACCGCCAAGGACGCTAACTCTATTCGACTAAAACTTGTGAGATTGTTGAATTGAGTTGTCGCCCTGTTTCTGTGTAAACCATGAAAAAAAATGTTATTCCATTTGAAGAAAATGTGAAAATCTTACATTTTAAAAATATATATTAAGTTTTTTAGGTGCTGATACAGATAAGGGCACATATGAAAAACGCATTTCTAAATAAAAACTATTGTCTATACTTATGTATCGGGCAATAATAAGTATCCTCACCAAAGATTAAGAAAAAAATTATCGAGTAGAATTTTGATTAAAAATAAAAATCAGTTTTATCGTTTTTGCCGTCCGCCATTACTTGTTTATATGACAGATGGAGTTATGTCCCCCTGGTTACGTTTTATTTCGTTTTAATCAATAGCGGATCCGTAAAATACGATAAAACTGATTTTTATTTTTAATGAAAATTCTACTCGCTAATTTTTGGTGCAGATACCAATTTTTGCCTGATATAAAAGTACAGGGTGTTTCAAAAGTCTTGGGAACATTACAAATGCGTATATCTCATGAACTATTCCAGGTAGAAAAATGAAACTGGTGCCATTTTAAAGCTTGCTTTTGGTCATACTAATGATTCTCGTGTTATCTTTCCAGGTGCAGTAATGGCGTTCTCTAAACAAGACAAGGCATTTTGCGTCCTCCAATTTGCAAAGACTGAATCGTGGACATGTGTTCAGCGTGCATTTCGCAGGAAATTTAAAAAAGAAGCCCCTGAAGGGAAATCCATTGTCAGATGGCATGCTAAATTTGTGAAAGATGGGTGTTTGTGCCCAAGTAAGCGAACAGGTCGCCCTTCAACTTCAGAAGATGCAGTTGAGCAAGTTCGGACAGCCTTTCAGCGGAACCCCCGTAAATCAGTGAGAAGAGCCAGCAGGGAACTTCAGCTTGCTCCAGCAACTGTCTGGCGTGTCTTAAGGAAACGACTGCAAATGGTACCTTACAAGCTCAAGTTGGTCCAAAAGTTGAAGGACACTGATAAGCCACTTCGCCGTGACTTTTGCATTGCAATGCAAGAGAAGTTGGAAGATAACGGCTTTGATGACCGGCTTGTTTTTAGCGATGAGGCGACCTTCCATCTGAATGGCAAAGTTAATAAGCATAACACTCGCATATGGGGTACTGAGAATCCTCATGAACTTCTTGAGCACGAGCGAGATTCACCAAAAGTGAACGTGTTTTGTGCAATTTCCAAGAAAGGTGTCTATGGACCGTTCTTCTTTGAAGAGGCAACTATCACTGGTGAATCCTATCTCAACATGCTGGAAGACTGGTTAATGGCTCAGTTGGAACAAGCAGAATCTGATGACTTCATTTTTCAACAAGATGGTGCACCACCACACTGGAGTCTTAGAGTAAGGCAGTTTCTTAACACAAGGCTGCCTGGTAGATGGATTGGGAGATCTGGGCGAGGTGATGACGTTCTCATGCCCTGGCCTCCTAGGTCTCCAGATCTTACCCCGTGTGACTTTTTCCTTTGGGGCTTTGTCAAGCAACAAGTCTATGTGCCGCCCCTTCCAAGAGATATTGACGAACTAAAGGCTCGAGTAACGGCAGTTGTGGGAACCATTGACTTCAAGATGCTGGAACGCGTTTGGCAGGAAATGGACTATCGACTAGATGTCTGCCGTGTGACGAATGGTGCTCATATTGAGCAACTTTGAAGATTCCCCACAAAACTTGAAACTTTAACCTTTCCAACGGTACCAATTTCATTTTTCAACTCCTAATAGTTTTTGAGTTATTAAAAATCGTTATGTTCCCAAGACTTTTGAAACACCCTGTATATCAAAGTGTTTTCTGGTTGGAACAGCGGTTTTCACCTGTGTAACTGCGTTTTTTCATATGTACCCTCGTCTGTATAAGCACGTTTTTTTTTTGGGGGGGGGGTCACTAAAACTTTAAATATTTTTTTTTTTGTAAAAGTTACTCTTTGTGACATTTTTCAAAAAAATACAAGTAAGGAAATTAGTCATTTATTTAGCTTTACCTACTTATTTGTGACGAATTTGTGTTAAAAAGATTAATATTTAATCGAAAATATAAGTCTGTGAAGTTAACGTAAATATTGGTTGTGAGCAAAGTGGTTAGCCATATGTTTAGTTCCAGAAGTAAGGTATACGGAAAGTAAGACTGGCTACATTACTCACAACACTATTTATTAGTTATTTATGTTTACTTTATACATTCGATTTGATATGTTTAAATATTTCTAGAAAACAAGTTAAAGATACGTTAATGGGTATGATGGCAAAACTGCACTTTGAGGGCGCCGCTAATTCCCATATTTTTAAGCGTGATTTTTCTAAGGTAATTATTTAAAGGCAAGCAATGCAAATAAAATTAACTCGCTTTTAGCCAAAAAAATTAATATCCATAGATTGAAAAAAAAATTCACCAAAACCTGAAAATTATTAGAAAGTTTCAGTGTTTATTAATTAATAAATGGATGTTAATATAAAGTTTTTATTTTTTTATTATCATAGATTTTCATGCCACTTAAATTACCCCCCCCCCCCCCCCCCATTCGTTTTAAGGAAGAAATGTCTTATTATACCCATTTTCGAAATTCGGTGATCCTCTTTTCTAAAGAGATAACATTCTGAAGGTGCGAATAAAAAATTTTAAAAATGAAAGACACTCTCGGTAAAAAATGATACAAAAATATTTTAGTACTTGTTCATTTGAACGCGGTAGTGAAATATGGCAGTTAAAAATGGTAGGAAAACTTTAGGAAATACTTACTTGTTATTGAAAAATATTAGCGTAAACCGAAAATTACTGAAAATGATCAAGTAGAATTTTAATTTAAAAAATAAAATTAATTTAGCGATTTTACGCTATTGTGCCAAGGGGAGACAATCGGTGAGTCTTTAGTCATTAACTAATATTAGAATCCTTGATAATGGCGGACTGCTCTAGACTACGATTCATAGTTGAATTTCATAAATAAAAATGAAAATACTTGATATTTTCCGTAATTTTCGATGGACGCTAATATTTTTCAATAAGCAAAGTTTTCCTGTCATTTTATTTTTAACAACCCTATTTCGCTATCGCGTGTGAATGTACAAGTATCATTTTTCTACCAAGAGCGTCTTTCATTTTTTTTTTTGCTGTTCAGTTGCACATTCAGTTTGTTTTGTTGTTTTTTTTTTATTAATATTCTATATCAACATTCATTTATTAATTAATAAATGTTGAAAATTTCATTAAGATTAAATAATTCTCTGATTTCGGGATTCTTATCTTTTTTCAATCCATGGATATTTATATTTTTTTGTTTTTCTTTTTAAAAAAAAAAAAGGTATTTCACTTTTATTGCCCGACCCTACACTTATTTAATCCTAAAAACGTAAAATCTCACTCTAATACAAATAAAATCTAATTGATTAAAGTTTTTATAACGTAGAAAACATCGGTCATTTTAGTCTAGTGTCCATTAATGTATAAGATTGACATTTGTCCTAATCCTATAAAGTTGACTGACCGACGGCGTTGACAAAAACACAAGCCACGCCCCCCCAAATTCCAACTAAAAGAAAAAATCAGAATTTCGTTTCCAAAAAATCAGAATTTCGTTTCCAAAAAATCAGTTCCAAGGACCAACTTAGCATTTTTACCAAAACAAAAAAAATGGCTGTCACGTGACCTGCTCGCTACTACGCCCGCCACACCACGTGATTTAAATCCCATTTTGTCGCTAAACTCAAGGTGCTTCGTGAGATCGGATAAAACTCAATAAAATCCCAGGTTTTCGTTGAGAAAATCAGTTGGGAAAAATATCAGTGTACTTTAACATCTATGTTAAACTAAGCTGCCCCTGCCCTCTTGGGGGGCAAGGGACGGCTCATGCGACTACTATTTAACACACGCACGCACAGATAAATGCCTACACAGCATATCAATTCTCACGCACGCACGCATACACAGTCGTATACTTAGGCACCCTGACAAATCTCAACTCATGTGCACGCACACACATTCGTACAACCACGCCCACACAGTAGTACACTTACGCATTCCGAAATAATTTAAACTCACGTGCAAACACACATGTTCGTAGAACTACGCATTCATAAATTACAGGCGTAAACATTTTAATACTTCTAATTGGACATTTCAAATGAACAATTAATGTCTTGTATTTTATAATATATATATATATATATATATATATATATATATATATATATATATATATATATATATATATTAAAGGGAAGACTAGACACACATTCGGGTTGTACACATAACGAAATATTGACCTAGATCGTTCTCAGATGTATAACCAACCGCATTTAGAACATGAATCTCTCTTTCTCTCTCTATCTCTCTCTCTTTTTTCTCTTTCTCTTGCTCTCTCTCTTTCTCTCTCTCTCTCTTTTCTATTTTTTTCTTTTTTTTTCTTTTTTTTCTTTCTTAAACATTTCTTACAACAATTTAGTAAGTTTGGATCTTGGCATTGTCTCTAAGATACGTCATTTTAACAAGCTAGGGTTCACGCTTCTACATAAATGGCGACCCCGGTCGCTACAGATATATAAATAAATACACATCGGTCTTTATTATAGACGTAGAGGGTTAGTAAACAAAGCTAGTTAAGGAATTTAATAAATGTTAATGCTGTATTTAGATCTTAGGATGTCGTATCTTAGAGAAAATGCTAACAAGCTATGGCCGACGCTGCTACATGAATGGCCGACGCTGCTACATGAATGACCGATGCTGCTACATAATTGGGAATATCCAAGACCAACATACTAAAAGGATTCAGTAGGGGTCGCAGTTAAATAAAATGTCCGGTGTTTCTGCATTATAGCAACGAACAAAATGTCCTTTTAATTCTAGAAGAGTGAATCGAAAAGGGAGATAATTCAAACTGATTTCTTTGGCAATAATATTACGAGGTCTCCGTTTGCATGGGATATGCCTAAAAATAAAAAATCAACCTTTTTTTTTTTAATATTTTGAAATGGTAATATGGGATTAAGTGATGGGGTTAAGAGTATACAGGAAGTTCACATTTATTCCCGATAATGATAATAATGAAATATACTTTGCTTAACTTTACTGCAGTTTCACGCTATCCCCGATTTTCAGAATGGCATGTCCGATTGATTCCATCAATGATGATGATTGATCCGATTGCATTTGCATTTATATTTTATGTGATGTTAAAGTTACTGAAATAAATCGAATTAATTCCCTTTTTAATACCGTTGTTTAATACCGATGTAACACTGGAAGATAGCCATTTTGCTGAGTCGGCCGTGTCTGTATGTATCTGACTTGAATAAGAAAATGGTCAAATGAAAACACCATCGTCTTCTCTACAATAATGTAAATATGTATTTTATTTAACTGGAACAAGAATACAGGAACGTAAACATATGAGTTGGGTTACTTGGTCTGCAGGCATAAAGGTAATATAATTGCCCGTCTACGTTGAAGTCTCGACTTTAACCGCTTTGTATTTGCCCGGGAAAATAGCTGGGCGGAAATCAGTCGGCTCCCAATACGCATGTCAGTGATGTGCTAATCGCATGTGTATCAATACACCGATTTAATTACCACTCGACATAACGCAAGCTATTGCGCGTACATATAAACAAAATAGATCTCTTATACAACTGCTTTAGGATGTTAGTAATAGATAGATTAAATGTTTATGTGTCTTAACGGAGAAAGTTGATATTGAAAGTCCTTTAGTGAAGACAAATAAAATGTTATTATAAGTCGATAAATCTGGATGAGACAAAAGATATTTTGAGTCCGGACGAGGAAATTGTATTAAGAGTCCATGAAAGGAGAGTTTGAGTCTATCGTTCATTAATGATTCAAAAACGATCGTCTGCTCGATTATAATAAATATGCGATTTTATTATTGATGGTCGGTTAGAATGAAATGAAGGAGAGTTAATATCCAAGACCGACATACCAAAAGGGGTTTTGTAGAGGTAGCAGTTAAATAAAATATCCTCTTGGGGTGAAAAAGAAAGAGTGGACAACGGTATTGTTATTTAATTTTTAAAATATCTTTTTTATATATTGGAAAAAAGAGTTAAGACGTTAAAGACAGACAATAGTAAACTTCACAAAATATACGCCGCACTTCATGGCAAGTTTCATGCTAGTCTGATGAGTTGGAGAATCAGCCACAGATCGTCCGCTAAGTACGACTCCCAACATCCAACTGATTGCCCTAAGCAGAGAAATATCTGCGCGTGTGTGCTTCGAAAAATTGTATTCATACGCCAAACCATTCTATTGGTCGGTAGGCCAATTACTCAGCGCTTAACTTTGTCTGTTTACATAAATAGAAAATAGTGCATAAAAACATGTGACTGCTACACGATAAATGTTCAGTCCTAAGAATTTTTTCTAAAACTAAAGTTAATAAAAAAAATACATTTTCTTAAAAAAAGGGATAATTTATTATGTGTTCTTACAATTAGAATATTTCATATTCTATTTCCACATGTGTTTTTTTTTACCGACAACGTGTTTGGCTTTCTTTCCAAACAAGTGGTCGACATTGTGTATATTGTGCTTTCTTGATCACACTCCTCATTACTGGACAGTAAACATAAATGTCAGATGTTATGTATATTTACCAATAAGTATAAACACTTTGAAATGTTATCAGAATAAGATTCTCTTTTTATTTATATTGGAGTGAGAGTTTACCTTTTTCTGATTCATAAGATTGTAATGTTTGAGATTCTATTTTATCAAGATAAGCAACGCGTGGGTAAGGAATTTACATTAATTTTCTGATCACTATTGCGTTGGCTACGCATACGTGTAAAACTTAAAAGAAGGTACAGCCTGTGTTTAACAATGACATTTCATTTCTTAATAGTTTTCTTACAACGAACTATAAAGACATTATAACTATACAAGTAAGACCTAAATGCAAACATACAAAAATACATTGTTCCTACACAATAAAAATGCACAAGTTATTCAAGTAAGACCTAAGTTTAAACATACAAAAATACATTGTTCCTACACAATAAAAATGCACAAATCATACAAGTAAGACCTAAGTTCAAACATACAGAAATACATTGTTCCTATACAATAAAAATGCACAAGTTATTCACATAAAAGATAAAGTGAAGACTCGCATTTTCTCGTGGCGTCATTTCTCTTAGGAGAAATACTCGGAGGCCAATGTTGTCTGTCGCACGTCTAGTCAGAAAATGAGAACAAAATCTTTTCTTTTCTTAGCCACGTGTGGTGCGAAAGTTCCCAATCAATATCTCATTTTCATGAGGTTGTGGGGCGTGGTACCTTAAATTGTCATAAAATGTTAGGAACAGAGAAAAAAACAAGAAAAACATGAATTTTGAATTAAAAAAGAATGAATAAAGGAAACATTACTTAAAAGAACCCAATATATATATATATATATATATATATATATATATATATATATATATATATATACAAAATTACAAGACATTAATTGTTCATTTCAAATGTTCAGTTACAAGTTTATAAGTATGCGTGTGACGGTGTAGACATTTGTGTGATGCTTTGCGTTAGAAAGGTGTATAAATGTGTGTGTCGCCTTTGTACGAATATGGGTGAGGTGCGTGAGTTGAGAATTGATTGGGTCAGTGTAGGCACTTGTGTGTGTGCTGCTTGTTGTCAGCAGGGTGTGTAAGCGTATACGTGTGTTGGGTGGCGCCCCTTTCCCCCAGGATGACAGGGGAAATGTAGTGTGATATAGATATTAGGGTTCTGATATTTTTCCCAACTCCCTTTCTTCTCGACGAAAACCTTACCTTATTTAAAGGTTTCTATCGACTCCAGGCAGCATCTCGAGTTTGGGCGCAAAAATGGGATTTTAATCACATGGTGTGGCGGACGCAGTATGACGCATACCACGTGACAGTCATTTTTGTTTTTTTCGATCAAATTTGCTGTGGGGGTTTTGAAACGAAAATCTAATTTCGTTCTTTAGATGGAATTTGGGGCGTGGCTTGTGTTTTCGCCCACGCCGTCGGTCAGATTGGGATACATGTCGATCCCATAAGGTGTCGGGATCTATCTTTTTACCAAGTGAGCCTAAGCCGTTTTACCAAGGAGCAAAGCTGTAGCCTAGAAAATAATTTCTCCCCAAGGGGGACAACTCTGGTCCGTCTAACTATATAAGTCTCTAGATAGTCAAACTGTCCCTTTTAAAATACATGGTTTTAGGACATAGCCTCTAAGATGCAGTTTCCCTTTTTCTGCTTAAAAGGTTTAATAATTAATACGAAATATTTTTTTATTGACTTTTTATTGACATGAAGAGTGAATTTTCTAGAGAAATACTTTTTAAGGCAACGTGTCGCTATTTACTTCCCCTTCCACCTACGAGAATAGTTAGACGCAATATCAGTTTTTAATGTGAGGAGGTTCTTTTTCAAATTATCACATCTAAACATCTGTAACTAAGTAAGAAATCGAATTGCTATTACTTACAATCAGCATATTTAATTATAATGGATACACCTAGTGCTTTATACGTACAAACTCACAGACTCTGTAACATATGTATTTACCTAGTACAGTTAAACACGCAATGAATAAATGCATTGCCACGCTATTCGTTATAAGCAAGCAAACTTTGAATAGTTCATCAACCACTTGTCGTAAAGATAAATTGAGTTGTTGCCAGAATGTTAACTAAGCTAAACGTCATGTCAGGGCCTTAGAAATAGGAGGCATTCAGACCATTCGTTCCTTCTATGACGTCCAGAAGCAACTCCGACTTAAGGAGTTGCTTCTCGAGTAATATTCAGTTATTTGTTTTATTTTGTTTTTTCTTGTTGTTCTCTTGTGCATTCTTTTCCGTCCTCTTTTTTCTGTTCCTTTTTTTATACTTTTTTTTTATTCTATTTTTATCATTCTTTTTTCATTTGATTTTTCATTATAGTTTTTTCATTCTTTTTCATTCATTTTTTCAATTTTTTTTACATTTTTTTACATTCATTTTGTTTTCAGTCTTTCATTTTTTTTTTCTTTTTCATTGTTTCATTAATTTTTTCTTTTCATTATTCTTTTCGTTTTTTATTCTCTTTTCTTTTTGCTCATTCAACTTTTGTCGTTTTATTCTTTTTCGTTCGTATTTTTGTTTTCTTGGTTATTTCATCCGCTGTTCGTTATTACTTTTTCATTTCATTTTTTCTTTTATTTCATTTTTTTTTCATCTCATTTTCTTAATTCATTCTTTTAATTTGGTTCTTTCTCGTATTTTTTGTCATCCTTTTTCACTTTATTTGTCTTGTAGTTTTTGTACTTTGTTTTTTTTTTTAGTAGAAATTCTAATATTTCTGTCAAAAATAATGGGAGAATTCTCATTTTACCCAAATGGGTGGTGACAATTATTTTTTATTAATTGTATATTTTATTTTTATTTGACTAATAAATCCTTCAAAACTGTCCACACAGATTTTCGAGATCACAGACACAGACACACAATTGAAATAGCAATAAACAGAATAATAAACTACTCTAATCACAGAAAAACGGCTTCTGATGTGTAAAAATTCTCATGTGGAGCTATCCAAATGAATTCCATTTTCAACTTACAGCAAAAAATAAAAGTTCACTATTTCGTCAGAAAAAAGAACAGAGCTTGATCTGTAGATGAGAAAGAATTAAACCAAATTTCAAAAAATATAGTTCATACAATGTCATTTTTTACGAATGTTTCGAGACATATTTGTAATTAGAAACAAACAGTCATATTTTACTGAGATTCGAAACGTGACCGTTTGGATAGCAGTCACATAAATTACCAGTACGCTATCACGCAAGGAAATTAATTTTTTTTTTTTACCATACCGACTATCTAGAGAGCTCGATTCTATTCATGAAGAGACACACTGTTAAAAGAAACGGGCGCCCTAAAATGGTTGCATTTATTAATCAACTTTTCCAGGGATCCGAAAATTTCTCAATTTTTGTGATAAAAGTATGAAAACTCGAAAAGGCACTCATCAAAATATATCATTCCGTTAATGTGATTTGCCTTTCAAATTTTTTCAATTTTATTTTTATTTAATGTTTAGTTCATTTTAAGACTTTCTTACATAACATATTTTGAATTCTGACATTGTTTCGTTTCAAAAAAGGACAAAATATACTTTTCACGTCACAAATGCACCACATATGTTGACATGTTGACTTTTTTATTCAACTTAGTCATCTTGAAATAATGACGAAACGTTGATGAATATATAAAAAAAGAATTCTTTTTTTTCTTTTTTTCATCACGTTGGATTATTATTTCCATAATTATCATATCCGAAACAATAGATGTCAGAATTCAAAATATGTTATGCAAGAAAGTCTTAAAATAAAGACGAAACGTTGATGAATATATAAAAAGAAATTCGATTTTTCATTTTCCATATATATATATATATATATAAAGGAGTAAGGCTACCAACATTTGTAAAAAGGTTTTTTTCGACATTTATTTGTTATTTTATCATTTTATAATTTTATATAACGCGTTTCAAGCGGTGGTCCGCTATAAACGCGTTATATAAAATTATAAAATGATAAAATAACAAAATAATAAGTAAATGTTGAAAAAAAAACTTTTTACAAATGTTGGTAGCCTTACTCCTTTACATATATACTTTTCTCTCGATGGAACTGCACTAATACTGCACTACCCTCTATAAGAGGGTAGTGCAGTATATGTATGTATATATATATATATATTAGTAAAAAAAACTACCCGCCCTCCTTAATCTAGCTGTAGCCTTGTCTACAGAAAAACACAGAAACAAATTTTCTTTTCACATTTTGGTAATTTGAATAAAACCAACAAAAAGATAATTGTCATGGTGTTATTTGATATATTCCAATATTGATTTTGATTTTATATAAGCATAAAAAGGAATTTCCTATAATGAAAGGAATAACCAAAAGAAAAAAGGGATGAAAGAAACAAATAATCAACAAATACCTGTTAACAAAAGAAATGAATTTACTTTTCTACTTACCTGCCTATTTTTGTGTGTTGAAGTATTGTAAAACGTTTTTATTGCGTTTTAATAATTCGTCAAAATCCGATCGCGTTGCAGTTCCATCTGCAAGATGGCGTAAGCAGACATCCTCGAAGTTTGTTTAATTAATTGCTCGTCTTTTGGGGTGAAAACAAACAAACAAACAAATTGTTACGTTTGGATGTTTATACGTTATCGGTTCAATTACAACTCAAAAAAATGAAGGAAGTACGAAGTAGAACGTTTAACATATTTATTTGACAAACACACTGATTAGATTGAAATGTAGAAAACCGCTGAACGCGAGATGCTTGTTTGATCGTGAGAGCCGTTCTGTTTATTTTTCACTGTCCTGACAGACGACTCCTTTTATCCAAGGGTGATAACTCTTCATTTTTGATCCAAGGGAAATAACTGTTTTGTTAGGTTACCATTAACACAATAGTCAACAAATAACTGTCCCAAACGCCTTAAAAATTACTTTCTACCTAATTGAAAGGAGAAAAGTACAAAAAAATCATCAGACTTCTCAGACGATCGGTGATAGACTGTCAACCATCTTTGTTTTTCAGTCTAACGTAATATATTTGACCGAACTTTTTAATTGAAATAAAAAAAAACGCTTTAAAATACTTTAAAACACAAAAGAATTAGGCAGGTAGGTAGAAAAGTAAGTTTTATTGCCTTTGGTAACAGTTATTTGTTCTTTGCGCCCCCTTTTCTTTCTGTTGATTATTCTATTTGTTTGTTCTCCCCCTTTCTTTTTGTTGATTATTATTGACAATCGCCAAAAGCGGAACGTCAATTGGTCAAATAAAAGAATTATATATTCCTGAGTAATTCAAAATAGTTACTTTGTATTTTTCGCTTTAGTTATTAAACTCAAAAAAATAAACTTAATGACGATTTTTTAAAATATGAATCTGAGTGAAGAGGGGACATAAAGTTTTAAAAAAATGTTTTTACTCAGAGAATTCCATAATTTTAACAAACTTTGGTAAATTTGTAGATTAACACCCTTAGCTAAATAATCCCTACCTTCTATTCTACCTTTTATGGCTGTTAACTAATATATTTTAACACTAACCCTAGTCCGACTGGCAAGGTCGTATAACCACACGTAATCGCCTAAATAACATTCCCCCCCCCCCCCCAAAAAAAACGCACAGAATTTATCTCCAATAGCAAAAAAATGGTTCCAGCTCGCTATCGCTTCGCAAAATAAGTAAGGATTAAGTGTGAATGCGGTATTTTGGTGAGTGTTTAGCGTGGAGTAAGTCCACGGTATTTTGGACAAAGGATATGACTATCGACCCAACAAAGATTTGTTGTCAAAATTGTATGACCATCGCCCCCCCCCCCCACGAAAACAAAAAAAAACGGTTAGGGCTTCATGCCTAAGTTTAAAGAATTTCATTCATAAGTGTCTTGTAAACACGGGACAAAATCTTTCGAATTTATTCAATAAATAGATAAATATTAATATTTTGTTGATCTCGATATAAATTTATTTTTCTTTTAAATAAGAAATAAATGGACAGAAAAAAAATTCAATTCGTCAATGATGTGGGGCTCTTTTAAAAACAATAATAAAAAAGAAAATTTAACTTTGGCGTTGCAGAGAGAGAGCGCGGGGAAGGAGAGGGGATGAGGGGGGCACTCACCTCTATGCGTTGGTATATTTTTTTTTCCTATAAAATAAATAAGTTTCATTTAAATGACTTTCAACTTCTTTGAAAATGAATGAATTTATCCTTTTTTTAATTCAATAACCTTAATAACTGTTATTATCGATGAAACTATTGCATATATATGAGAGAAATAAGACGATATAATTTAAAATCAGTAACACCAAACATTAATTTATTATAGACTGTTTACAAAATAGATATAAAAATTAGGATTCTTAATATCTGTATCGGTCTTTCGTCAGTAATATATATATATATATAATATATATATATATATATGTGTGTGTGTGTTGTATTATTGATTTAAATAACAGTAACCCGTTTTGAGGAGTGATGAATGAAAAAAACTTCAGCATTTATTCATTTAGAAATATATATATATATATATATATATAAGGTAGATTCTAGTAGCAGACCCAAATGAACATTTAATTTTACTGCTGAAAAAAAGATAAAATTCACATCCTAGTTGCGAAAAACTTCCAGCCTCGAGAAATGGGAGGGGCTTCATTTATTCAGTTTTTATGGGGGTTCAGTTTACATAGCAGTTCCTCTTTTTAACTCTTGATTTTATCCATGTGATTGTAGTCAGTCCAACTATAGATTAGATTCACAGATAGGTGTAAAGTCGCTAGAGTCTTTCCATGTTGAATTTGCCTCGCACCTGTCCAGTTCCACACACAACCACGCATACTTTAACGAATACGTACATACATACATGCACACAAGTTAACAAATCGGTCGGTAAGCACACTAAATACTTCCTCTGTAGTAGTAGTGGTGGTGGTGGTAGTAGAGTTGTTGTTACTACAATGGCAGCAGCCGCCATAACAGTGTCTGAATATTTGCTTGATTTGTAAGCTCGGCGCTGATGGGAGCAAACACTTAATTTCGATTCGGATTAAACCAATCAGAAACAATCTTTTATGCGAGCAGAACATTGGTTTCTGTAGGTTATCTAAGAGAGTGCACCGGTGCTGTTCAACCTCTTTAGCCACGAGAAGCCCAACTGCGTAACCAACCCATGTCGTTCAGTTGAACAATCAAACTCGTCACTTGGTGCACAAACCAACCTCGCCTTTAGCCTCGGGTTATCGACGTCAACGTGAGGACTTCACTATCGAAGATGGCAACCTGTCAGCACATGGACTTACTCTCAATACCATTTCAACACACAGACCTACTTCCAAATAATAAAGATATGAACTCTGCCAGCCTTTAAACTAACTCTTCTTCCTATCTACGTACGTAATACCATTTTGACACATTTTTTACTCGTAACAAATACGAACTGTGGCAGCCTTTAAACTAACTCTTAGCCTCATTCGTACGTACAAACTTTGGAATAACTTTCTCCTATTGTAGACACACAGTACTATTTTCCTCGTCCAAATTCACGGACTTCTAATATAATTTAGTAACACCTGTCCATTACATGTTTAATGAAGATGACC
Organism: Sepiola atlantica; assembly: GCA_963556195.1. Lineage (NCBI taxonomy): Eukaryota > Metazoa > Mollusca > Cephalopoda > Sepiida > Sepiolidae > Sepiola > Sepiola atlantica. The sequence continues at coordinate 114,572,900 of OY744515.1, forward strand.
AATAAAAATATAAAATGCTAGAATAGGACTGACTTATATTCGAATACACCTTCTCAAAAATTATAACAGTATTTAGTATAATTATACATTTATTAAAACTTAATTTTTTTTAAACTTCTACATACGATCTACAGTTAAACCTGGTTGGTCTTTTTTCACGAATGTGGTTACATGTAGTGTGTACGGAGGGGGGGGGGTCATGTGTGCTTATATAAGTATATATTTACCACAACATTCCAATAGCAGCAGTAATCACTACCACAAGAGCAGCGTCACCTAGTCGCAGCACCAACCGCCATTAACGAAGTTTTGAATATCTGCTTGACTTGTAAGCCGGGCGTTGATTGGAGCAGACACGTAATTTCGATTCTGATTTAACCAATCAGAAACAATATCATTTGCGAGAATAGCACTGGTCCCCGAAGGTTATTTAAGGGAGTGTACCAGCACTATTCTCTCTTTTGCCGCGAGAAGGCACAGCTGCCTAACTCAGCCTGATCTGGTAGCACCAGTGGGATATCTGAAGATACCGGCTTCCTGACTTAAAATGCGCAAAACATTGATGTTATTGTTTTTTTCCTTTCCCTTTGCAAAACTCAATCATGTTCTGCAAAGCTAAAAACAACAAAAAAAACATTTTTATCTACAACACAATCAAACCAAGCACCATGAATAAATATTTAAAGATATAAAGTAGTTGAGGTATAAAAGCTTTTACCAAAATGACTTGATTCGGCATTAAATAACTCGAAAAAGGGTTGATATGCCGTAAAACCAAACCTCAATACGCCTGAAGAGAATCTAGAACCAGAAGATGGTGTTTAAATTAATAGCTCGGTTTTCTTTTGGCTTGCTCGGTATCTAAAAACAATTTCGGGGAAATACTTTACATCTGTCTTGGGAATATGTTGAAGAGTTCCGCCAGTAATGGTAAAATGAGTTTTGCAAAAAAAAAAAAATTTAATTTAAAAAAAAAACAAAAAAACCTCACCACCAATCTTGCCCTATTTTAGTGAGTCCTGTTTAACATGCGTCGGGTTAGTAAGGGCCAAAGTCGAAATCGATGAAACCCACATTTTTCGCCATACAAAATCCAGAATAAACGCCACTGTGGAACGCATCGCGGAATAGGACAGCCATCCGTGTGAGTTTGTGGGGGATGAGGCAGAAATATAAGGGAAACTATATCTTTATACAAATACTCGATGACATGAATGGAGTAAGTAATAAAAGTCATTTTGTTTATTTTGAGTGTGTGGTTGTATTATTTGGGGGCGGAGGAAGGGTCTTCTACAAAAGGCCTTATTTTTTTATTTTTTTTTATTGCTAGTATTTATATCTGTATTCTAATCATTGTGACACAAAAAATTCCACCAAAGCTAAAGAAAACCAATCACATTTTCTTTCTCAGCCGCAAAAAACAACCACGTTATGACGATCTTCTCGTGTGACGTGGAACCAGTGACGTAAGTACGAGATGTTCCTTAACTTATCACAAAAAAAGGACACCGCCCATTATTATTATCGTCTGCCCCGCACTCACAACCGATTCCACCCGAACACATTTCATTCAAAATTCCCCTCGTAAAATGACCTTTATTTTCGTGCATCTGTGTGTGTGTGGGGGGGGGGGTATGATTTTTATATCTAATACTCTTAATTAGATTTTTCTTTTCCATGATGACTTTTATTTCAGATTGTTTCTCCCATTCTTTACGTGTATTTTTCTCTTCACACCTTTTTTCTTGCGTTTTAAATGAATTGTTTTTTTTTTCTTCTTCCATCACGTTTTTTTCCTCCATCACGTTTTTTCATTTTTTTTCTTCTCCATCACGTTTTTTCCCCTCCATTACTTTTTTTTCTTCTCCATCACGTTTTTTTTTTCTTTTTTTCTCCTCCATCACGTTTTTTTTCTTCTTCATCACGTTTTTTTCTTTCTTTTTCTCCTCCATCACGTTTTGTTTTCTTTCTTTTTTCTCATCCATCACGTTTTGTTTTCTTTCTTTTTTCTCTTCTATCACGTTTTGTTTTCTTTCTTTTTTTCTCCTCCATCACGTTTTTTTTCTTTTTTTTCTCCCCCATCACATTTTTCCCCTCCATTACTGTTTTTTTCTTCTCCATCACGTTTTTTTTTTTTTCTTCTCCATCACGTTTTTTTTTCGTTTTTTTTTCTTCTCCATCACGTATTTTTTTGTTTCTTTTTTTTCTTCTCCGTCACGTTTTTTCTTTTTTCTTTTCCTCCATCACGTTTTTCCCCTCCATCACGTTTTTTTTTTCTTTCTTTTTTCTCCTCCATCACGTTTTGTTTTTTTTCTTTTTTCTCCATCACGTTTTTTTCTTTCTTTTTTTTTCCCCATCACGTTTTTACTTTTCCTTTTTTGTCTCCATCACGTTTTTACTTTTTCTTTTTTTCTCCATCACGTTTATTCTTTTTCTTTCTCCTCGATCGCAGTTTTGTTTTCTAATTTCTCCTTACCCCTCTCATTTTTCAACTTTCACATCTATAATTTTTCTCTCTCGCTCCTACTCTTCCTTTCACACCTGTTACTCTCTCGCTCCCACATCGAGTTTTCTCTTCTTTCTTTCTCTTTCTCACGTTTACATTTTTACATGTTTCTCTATCCAAATATTTCGTTTTTGTCTCATTTTTTTTTTTTTTGTAAGTTTCACGCGTTTTAACAGACGTTCATCCATTTTATTTAGTCGTTTACACCTTTTTCGTAATCATTCTTTTCATGGCAATTCTGATTACTTGAGTTTTTACATCATTTTAATTGATTATCTTTTCAATATTTTTTATAGTTATTATTAGTGTTCACTTCTAGTTTTCTTGGGGGGGCGTACTTTACGTTTTCTGTTTCTTTTTCAAGCTACAAATCTTTTTGGTTTTCATGTACATTAATTGCTTTTCACATTTATAGTCTTTGCATGTCATATCGCCTCACCTTGTTACTTACTTGAAAATTCAATGTTAAATAAAATAATGTTCATATAAAACTATTAAAATATTGTAATTCAAACCCTTTTGCCTTATGTACACACGAGGATCATAAATAAGCGAAGAAAAGGAATTTGTTCTAGCACTTGGTGCAATCCTCTATCGGCAGAAGAGTCGGATACGTCCTAAGATGGAGTATTGTTGGCACATCTAGGGAGGTTCCACTCGAAGCACTTTTCCTGCCTTGACAGAGTACAAAATTGACTTCGAAATCTAGTGAGATGTCTTCTTTTCTCTCCTACATCCCCTTTTCTCTCCTACATCCTCTTTCTCTATCGTTATTTTCATGGTAGGTGCTCGACTGAGCTCCATTCACAGCAAAAACTTGTATACCTACAACCACTGTATATAATTTCCGTTTCTTTCTCAGTGTACCTGGGCTAAACGGAACTTCCATCAGCAGAGTTTTTCTCCAAGAACAACCAGTCTATGGAACACAATACCATGGGGCTGCCTCCCAGATGACTACAACATGGTCATTTTCAACTCGAATGTTAAATTCTTGTTAAGCCGTCCTCTTAAATAATCAAATTCTTCCCAGTTTCAACCATCGTCTCAAATCTTCAATGCGTTTGTCTCACCGTCCACCTGACAAACTCATTAACCCTTTATCCTCGAGTGGCATTTAGGCCTTAATAAACAGTGACGCATTAGTAGAAAAATGAATGAGATGGTTTGTCATAGACAAACGTAAGAGAGACATAAAAAACATAATGCAGAAGAGAAGGTAAAAATCAGACATAGTTCTAATAGAACGGCTAGGTTAAAAGATTACATTAATTGTCCCAAAGACAATTGAAATACATGTATTGCCAGGGTAAACAAATAGAGAGTTATGAATAATGTACAAGTACAATAATGTACAAACGTAAGGACATAAGAAACGTGATACATAAAAGCGGGTAAAAATCAAACATGGTCATTAAGGGAAAGACTATGTTAATTGTCGTAGACACAATCAAAATGCATGTATTGTCGAGTAAGCAAATAAAGAAACACGTTGGATGATGCATACGCAGATTTACTTTGATGTTCTGGGAATGGATAACTACAACCAATAAAGGGAGCCTCAAGTGATCTGCCGAAAACTGCATCAGTTGTAACAACCATGTTGAGATGGGGGCACATAGATATTCGGCACATAGATGGTAACGTAGAGATTCGGGACCACTTCCATTGTCTTCCCTGGATAATTTTATTCATATGATATAAATTTCGTTAAAATTAAATATATTTGAAGTTTTAATGGAAGTTCTCCCCCCCCCCCCAGCTCCCTTGGGTTGAGAGGGCACTGAGAGATTGAGGAACACTTCCATTGTCTTGCATCGAAAATGTTATACAGTAAGAGATCAAGCCTCCATTTCGAATCTTTTTTAACATTCTGATCTTTTTGCCATTTATTTTTTGACAATGGAAGACCTACTTGTTAAGTTACAGACTTTGAGGAATCCTATAGAAAGTAAAGGTTTGAGAGTGAATGTTACCAAGACCAAGTGATGACCAGTGGTTGTAGTGTTGGAAAACTCCCCAAAAAAGGAAACTTCCTCTGCTCAGTTTGTGGAAAGGGAGTCTGGTGATATTCAATTTTTGCCGAACTTGTAAGCATTGGATACACAAGAAGCACAGTGGAATTACCAGTAGGTTGAGAGAGAATTACCAGTTTGTGTGCAAGAAGTGGAAGACAATGCAGATAGACGAGAACTCAGAAAGTATGTGAAGAAAGTATATCTGGATGTTAAAGCTATTGGGGTTGTCAACGTTTTGTTAGCTTGGTAATACCATTGGAGCACAGAACGGAGCAGGTGCAAGAGTTAGGAATGGATAGAGTAAGTTCAAGGAACTTCTGCCATTACTAACCAGCAGAGCATTACCACTGTTGATGAAGGGAGAGTCTACCAGGCATGTGTATGCAGTGAAACCTTGAGGGTTGAGGGCATGCGTTGCATGGGGAGGAATGATATGTAATGTGAGTCTTAAAGACAGGCTTAGTTCTGATGAGCTCAGAAGAAGATTAAATCTGGACAATATAGGGAGATGTGTGCAGAACAGCAGACTTCGATGGTATAGCACCATCGAAAGAATGGATGAGAGTTCTTCAGTTAGTAGATGTAGAACAGTTGAGGTTGCAGGTTCAGTTCACATGGAAAACATGGAAGGAAGTTATAAAAATTAATTTGAAGGAGGGATAAATAAAAAATTAGCCAGAGATAGGCCAGTTTGGAAGTCAATTTCTAAAAGCTGTCCAACATATGCGAACATGTAAAACTGACGTTAAACTGATTATGATTTGTAATTTCCTTGTCTTAATAAATAATTGTTACTTTTCTTCTTCAGGTGTTTCGGCGAAATCCAGACGAGTTTGTGAAGATCTCGCTTGATGACGAGGATGATACGAAAAATGACAATGACAATTCTGCAAAGGAAAATGTTCTCGATATATTTGATACATGGATGTAAAAATAAAAGGAATAAAGAGAACCTATTTTTTGTACGGCTGAAAAAGCAAATATCAAATTATATCATCAAAATGGTTGACGAGCCACAACCGGAACCAAAATATATCACCAAAGATAATTCTGACTTCAGTCATCATGGAGACAAAAAAAAAATATATATATATATTTGATCTTTTAATAAAAAATGTATTTTCATGCCAATATATACCATCACGAGGCCTTAAGAGAAAAAAAAGTAACTATTTGTTAAAATGGGTGTAGCCATTTAATTTTTAATTATTTTTTTATTTTAAGTTTAATAACATGATTTGGCGACTTAGTCGTTTTGCAGCCAAAATGGCGGACAATGAACCGTCTGCTAATTTCTGATTGTTTAACGACCTCACAAATGTGTAAGTAAACCCAAATAAATTGTTTTGGACTAATTTCCCAACTGTATTTCCTTTAAAATAATTTAAGGTAAATTTGAAATTAGTCAAAAACAATTTATTTGGGTTTACTTACTCGTTTGTGAATTCGGAAATAAGCAGACGGTTCATTGTCCGCCATTTTGGCTGCAAAACGACTAAATTGCCCATGATTTTCTAGTCGCTTAAAGCTTCTAGCTTTAAAATGCTCAATATATCATCTTGACAGTGAATAATTTTATTAAATTATCACTATTTTTTTTAATACATCATCAGTATTTCTTTTTAAATTCATCTATTTTCGAGGTGTCATTTTCATTTTGTTTTTTTACTTCCCATGTTTCTTTTTCTCCAAGACATTTTTATTTTGTTTTTGTTTTATATTAAAAAAAAAAGTAATGGCAGCACTGAAAAAAACGACGAAAATGGTTGTCATTTTTTTTTTTTAAATACTTTCCTCATTTGTCACCATGCTATTTGTTAGGATAGCCATTATTTTTATAGACCTCTGATTTAAGAAAAATATTTTCGTCTTAATTAATGACACTGAATTGTTTGTTTTATTGTCATTTTTTGTTGTTTTTTTTATTAAAAAAAATGGATGAAAAATAGTCGCTATTTTTTAACACATTTCCTCATGATATTTTTTTAGGATAACCATTATTTTTATAAACCTCAGATTTAAAAAGAAAAAAAAATGTTTGTATTTTTTATATCGACTTCATTAATGTAACTGACTTGTTATTTTTTTGATTTTTTTTTTTTTTTTTTTTTTTTTTTTTTTACCAATGACTTGTAAAATTATTGTTATTAGCTTCAAAATGCTCACCCAGGCCGTATGTTTTTAAATCCATATTAATACCCTAACCCTAATACCATCATCCCCAACAAAAATAAAGTGTAATAAATTTTTCTATATTAACAAACAAAATCAGTAAAAATCGCATTATTTTTTTTTTTTTTTTCAATGGTCAACAACCAGTGAGGTTGTATTTTTTAAGTCTCATTATTTAGAAGAAAATGTGTCTAAAAGCAAGAAAAGGAAATTGTATGAAAAAAAATCCAGCAAATCTAAACGGTCATCTCCTACAACTTTTAAATCATTCAAGCTGGGAAAAAGGGCCCAGGCGAAAAAAAATGGGGTTTCTTGAGTTTAAATTATAAACTGCTCACTGCTCACCAATTCATTATCAGCAAAGAGAAATAATAAAACATATTTTTAAAACTGCGAATTTCTCCCAGAAGGCAATCCACTTGCCCTATAAAAGACCCACAGATCAAATTATGGCTGGTGAAAGCCAGTAAGGGGTTTATAATTCAAACTCATGAAAACCCAGTATTTTTCGCTACCCCCCCCCCCACCCCCATTTGAAACTTGTTGATCTGAACTTTTTTAACATTATAAATAAATATTAAGCTCTTATTAAATAAAGGAAAGTAGAAAGTGAACTTTCGGTTTACTTTCGGCAGCCTCGTAATTCTCACTCCCCTTATTTTGTCCTTTAATCTTCACATTCCATGAGCGATGTTTCTGCCAAAGGGGGAATAATTGCTATTTTCTGGGGCGGAATCTATCTATCTATCTATCTATATATCTATCATTGTTGGCTAGTTTTTGACCTTGAAGTAGTATTTTCTTTTCTTTTAGCTCCTTACATCAAGTGGATTCATGTCTTGTCTGAAGCGATTTCCATAAAAAAATAAATAATTGAACACTCTATTGGATTTCTTTCCACCCAATAAAACTAAGAATTATATATATATATATATATATATTACTGTTTGTGTAGGTACGACCAGTTATTTCCCTTTGATGAGCAAATAGAATATTTATTTCCCCACAAATCTCATGAAACATTGTTTGCCAAGTCTCATGCAAGAGCTACCAACCAAACTTTTGTATCCACGAGATCTGGAGATATAAGCTCAGGACGAGTAGTAACTTACGTACTTATCCCCCCCCCCCCGGTCGGGCTGAGCAGGCTTACTCCTGTGCAAGAACAGGGTCTTTGATCATTGCAGCCCACTTTCGCTGATCCTGATCTAGGTCACACGATATGGCTAGCCAATCCTGATTCCATGGTCAAAGACCTACTTGTGGGCTTGATAGAGGGAATAACTGAAGAAAAAATATTTTATAGGCCAAAGGGAGATAATTCTTATCCTACCTATGTGTATGTAGTTCGGTCGAATTCGTTCCTTCAAGCACATTTTGTTGAATAAGATACAGATTCTGTGTCTATTAGATCGATTGATTAAAACCATTATATTCCTCGACTTTTCTTTACCCCCCCCCCCCCCCAAAAAAAATTAAGTTATAGTAATTCGAATAAATCTGTTCGTATTATGATACAAGGGGAAGAACTCGCGTTTCTTTACCTTAAAAATAAAATTTAAAAAATTAGATGCTACTTTGGCTTGATATCTACAAGGAATAGTTTACTGAGCCTTCAGCGACTTCTCATTGAATAATTGGCTGAATTGTCGCACGGTCTCTTCTTTGAACGTTAGGATTAGTGTTCCAGACTCTCTAACCAGACATTCTTTCCAAACTAATTAGAAATATTTTTCCCTTGCTCTTGTACCACCGTGCTGCTTGCAACATGAAGTGTAGATCGCATAACAAAGAAGATTGATGAGACGTAAATTGCAAGCTAAAGCGGCACCAAAAATTATGGAATGGGGGGTTATTTTTTTTGGCTCTCCTCCTCCACATCGCCCATATTTCAAAAGGTAAAAATGACGATAATTTATTTTTACTATTTTGCATGTCCGCTTCAATAAATATAAATATAATGGTTTTATGCAATAAGTTGTTTTGTCGGGCAGAATTTTTTAATTAAGTTAATATTATTCTTTTGCAAGTCAGAGTTTACAGTAAATAACATTTTTTTTCAAAACTTATATCATTGTCTTGAAGGGGGTCCTTTATTATTTCTTTAGCTTCAGACCAGCGCAGGAAAAGAATTTGTAGTGTGGATGCTGGCTTAGATAGGCTCCTATAGATGTGACCGTCTGTATTCTATCTTAGCATGTAATGTTTTGTAACAACAAAATGGTTGTCAAATGAAAGTTACCTACACCGTTGGGTGTAGGTTGGTAAAAGTTAGGACAGTTTTAGAATGAAGAAAGGAATTAAGTAAAAAAAATTTTTATTGGCTGCCGAAATTCTTTTTGAAGTCATATCTTCAGTGAAGATAGCTTTGCTCTGCGTCTTTGACGGAGACAGGGGAGAGATGTCTTTCTGTGATGGCAGCCAGACACTCTCTAAGGCTACTGTCCAAATCCTATGGGGTCTGTAAGTAGTCCTTAAAGCATTGGTTGAAATTAGTATGCCCTGGAAGCTGATTTGTACTTGTAATTGTATTCTTAGTACCGCCCGGACTGAGAATTGAACCTTCAACGTCCAGAAGAATGTCCTCAGTGTGGGCGATATTAATAATACAATTACGAATTAGTCATGACTGGGTAGAGGTCTTAAGTGACGGAATGAGAAACAAGCTACCCCCTTGGATGGAATAAAGAGTTCCGTTCAAATCACCATACGAGTTCGACAAGATGCGTTTGACAAAGATCAGAGGTTGGTCGAAAGATTGTGAGAATAACATCCAAGATATTTTCAGGAAAGTTAGATATTGTCACCTTTTTAACCCTTGATCTTATTCAGGTGATCGTAGTCAGTCCAACTACAGATTTTTAAAAATTCACAAGTAGGTGTGAAGTTGTTAAAGTTTTTTCATATGGAATTGACCTCGCACCTTCACACTCACTTTAACGCATCCACGCACATAGTATGCTTTATGTCGTTTGGTATGTATTAGGAAAAAGAAACATCTACTAATACATTTAAATTAAATATAAGAATAAACAAAAACGCTCTTCAAGTATATTTCTATGAGTTAGCGATATCATTCTGCTATTTATTATTACAGGAGAAAATGATTTTTTATTACTTAATAGGAAAGAACTATTGAAGTAAAAGGACAAAGTCCCTTTCTAACATTTATATCAACTTCTATTGGCCATCTTCATTAAACATGTGATAACAGACAAGGTGTTAGTAATAGAGGATAAGACCATGAGTCTTGACGAGGAAAAGGTTTGAAAATCCATCATAAGAAGGATAAATGTCCTGGTTGTAGGGAACGGAGAAGAGTTCATAATAGGATAATGTTCTTAAAAGTTATTTTCCCGTCTGGCTAAGTTCAAATACAAATTATTTAACCTCATCTCAAAAATTTCGAAATACAAGTTAAAAATTCTTGTTTGATAGAATGGTCCGGTATTTAATAAAAAAAGATAAAATAAAATAAGTGTTAGTGTGTATGTCTGTTTTTTGTCAGTGTGAATATGTGTGTGTGAGTTCATGAGACATTGTGTGTATGCAGCAAAAGTAATATAAGCAAACCGAAATTCACCGATTTGATTGAATGTTTCTCTAAGGAATAAACGGTGGGTGTTTCAACATGAAAATTGTTAACTTCTATAGCTCGCAATGTTGGATAGTGAGTGTGTAGATGGGTGGGGATAAGTTGTAAATGAATCAAAGGAGCACGATAGTATGTTTGCCAATGGTCGGAAAGTGTTCTGTTGATCGTTGGATAGTAGTGGCTACAGTAGTGATGGAATATGAATCCGAGGGTAGTTAGGAAGGTAGAAGCTCATAAGATTATTAGGTGTACGGCAAATATGATAGCTTAGATCAAACGAAGTCGAAATATTCAGAGATGATAAATTTTGCATAACAGATTAAACTTAGCAGAAGCTGGGCACTACTTCACAAAATATTTTATTGCGAAATAAGTCATTATTCTATGAGACGTCTCTGATTATTAATCTGCATAAATTTAGTTATTGAAGCTACATAGAAATTAAATTTGTAGTTAAAACTTAACATGTGCAAATATAAAGCGTTTCTCGTGTCGCCTAATTTGTGTGAATATGTATGTAAATAAGGTAGTCATTTGCTTCTGTGTGCGGAAGTTGTTTATTCATTTGTCTACCCTGGCCTCAAAGGACAGAGTGAAGCATAATGCCATGTCACATTCTGTCTTGTCATTGGTGCTGTCTCTCTGGTTCTTGCTCTTTGGTTGTCAAGTTTGATGTTTTATTAGAATTTGACATTCTGCACTTGCTTGCTAACTTATTGTTTTGAATCAGCAGGAATCATTTTTAATTGTCTAAAATGTTGAGTTTGCACATTTATGTGAAATGCTGTTTTCCTTTATTTCGAGGATGACCGAAAAGGAAAGCGTATGCTAAACAAACGGAGAAAGAAAGAGAGTAGCTTATACAAGCTAGTAACTTTTTACGTTTATTTGTATCTTTAGTTCCCCACAAAGACCTATTTGTGACTTTTTGAAAAATGTTATTTCACCGTACACTCCGACTTTTGAAAATACCTTAGAATTTAAAAAAGCATTTGAACTGTTCATTATTATGAAAATGCAAAATCCGCAAAGAGTGTGAGGGGGGGGGGGGCATTAAAGTCATCTCGACAATATATCTGTATCTATTTTTAATTTTTTTTTTTAATTCGATGACCAAAAATGTTTTTTATTCTGTAAATATACACTGCATCACACAGGGCTAGCAACTTTTTTTTTAATAATGAACCCATCGGAAAATAATTAATTGGAGAGGTAGCAACAATTTGATGCTCAAATTTAACATAAATTTATCCCCCATTGCTAAAATTTTTTTTTTTCAAGAAAAATTGTTACTAAAAATATCTCTTTGACTGGAAGAGGGTACCTGTTTCCATAAACGTCTTTATTTAATCCCCAAATCAGATTCTTTCCAATCCAACCAGTTATTTTTAATTAAATAATTATTTATTTTAAAAAAAAAAGCATTAAACTGGTTATCATGCTCGTTTTCAAGTTCAATGTAAACAAATTCTCGTCGATCCGTCCTCTTCATCAAATTCTGCCCAGTTTTAACCATCGTCTTCAATCGTCACGGTGCCGTCTCACTGTCCACCTGACAAACTCATTAACTCTTATCCTCGAGTCGCCTTTCGGCCTTGATAAGTGGTGACTCATTATTAAAAATAACCCACTTTACATTAAAATTAAACTAAGTTTTGTTGTTATTTTGTGGATTTATAGAAAATATTGACGATGATGAGAATGAAAACCTGCTCAACGCTAACCCAAAGTATGGAGTGACAGGATCGGGGGTGCGACACTAAATTCACTTTTGACTCGTGTTACAGGAGGTGGCGGTTGAAACCCTAAAGACAAGAAGATTTTGCTCAATTAGTTAGTTTTAGAAATAGATGGGAGTAGAGGATAACTTGACGACGGCTGAAGAAAAAGAACACAAACAACTTTTGAAAGCACTTTTTATATAAGACTACCCGGTGTTACCCGGGGCAAGAGTGTAACATATTTCTACTAAAACTTCTATTTCTCTACTTTCTATTTCTCTTTTCCCCCTCCCCACCTCCTCTTTTTTCTGGACATACACACAGACAACCTGAGAAATGAATCAGCATAAGGGAATTAACTCCGTGAAAAAAAATCAGTTACTTCTCTTTATTTGGTGGCTGGAAAACCGACCCCCCCCCCACACACACACACACCCTGACCAAATCTGTGTCAGTTTAGGGTCAAGTTATATACCTCAACGAGGTTAGACACAGGGTCAGGTTTGATAAGCCAGCGCACTAGGAATAGCACGCTCTGGCCTAGAAAAAAATGCCTGAGCAGCCCCGTCAGCATTCTTCGGTAGGGGCGCTTCAGGCAATTAGTAATAAACTAACCTCTTCTCAAAGAGAAGGTAAAGCCTGGGAGGGTGGACCTCCTAGAACTGCACAGGACAATACCTCAAACTGGCGGAATCAAGGCCTGAAAGCCAAGACGGTACCAATCTACAGAGTGTAGAATGCATCGGAACAAATACTACACTCCGATCAGAGAATGAATAATTTTTTCTAAATTTTAGATATTATTCAATCTGGACAACACTGATCAAGAATATACCAACTTTGTGGGTGTTTGTTTTGTAGTTCTATATCTTTTAGCCGGACATACACACACACACACAGACAGACAACTGCCCTTTATATAATAGACTAGTGGGATCTGTAGAAATTCCACAGTTGCATACTTCATCTGTTGTATATTACTGCCGTGCTTAAATCTGATTATGGCCAAACCCTTTGAAGGAGTTTGTGATGTTCAGCATGAACGCAGACCCCTCACAATATTATTGTATCACCTCTGTTCAAACTGAAACATACTTATCTGTTGTGTATTGCCGCCGTGCTTTAAAAAGTGTTTGAAACATATTCCTATTCTATGGACATTCGGCGCGAAGGCAGACCCCACGATATTATTGTACCACCTTTATTCAATCTGAAACATACTTATCTAAATACTCTTGTTTATGTAGTTTCAAATATATCTCGTGTTATGGGATCTATCTCCAGAATCTTTGTAGGAGTTTGTCACATATTTCAATTCTATGGACATCCAGTGCGAATGCAAAGTCCACGATATTATTGTACCATCTTTGGATAGAACAGATACTACATTTTGATCCTAGCCTGAAGGTCAAGAAAGTGTATTTGAGTCTAACACAACAGGAACATCAGTGAAATTTTAAAATTACCTTTTTGCATTGTATCTTCGCCATCTTTTAAAAATAAGAACATGAAATTATCTCAGCGTATTATTATATAGATATTATATAGATTTTATATAGATGATGATCATATAGATATTATATAGATTTTATATAGATATTATATAGATTATCATATAAATATTATATACATTTTATATAGATTATCATATAGATATTATATAGATGATCATATAGATATTATGTAGATGTTATATAGATTATCATATAGATATTATGTAGATTTTATAGATTATCATATAGATATTATATTAATTTTATATAGATTTTGTATAGATATTATATACATATTATATAGATTTTATATAGATATCACATAGATATTATATAGATTTTATATAGATATTATAGATTATATATAGATATCATAGATATTATATAGATTTTATATAGATATGCTGGAGAGAAACGAAAAGAAAGATGTGTTGATTTGCAAATGACTGGAATTTGTGGGACTTTTTCTGTCAAGTCGATATTTTCGTCCAAATAGCAATTCTAAACTTCTTTCATGTCATTTTTCTTTTGCCACATTTGACCGTGATTTTCTCACGTGTGGTGAACGTCTGTTCTAGCAGTCAGGATTGCTGAGTCCCGTCTCGCTCCTACAAAAGACAAGACAAAGAGGAAGATTCTTTCAAACGCACACGGGTTTGTCGGCAAAGCTGTGCTTGGTTCTTTCCCGACTTTCCACATACATTGTTACAAATGGGGGAACTATTCAAACGAAGGTAACGTTGAATGTCTTAATAGTTTTTATTTCGTTAGCTCTTAAAATTGCATGGTTTATCGGCGACGCTCCTAAATTACAGTTAACCACAACTTCAAAAGATAAAATTATTTTAAGTCGCAGAGTGTCTCCTAGCACTTCATGTGTATATTCCGATGTCTTTCTGAGACGTGTATAATTCAGTTATACGCACAGCAGTCCACATCATCAATTTAATATCACCAATTTAGACAGGAGGCTTCTTTTAATAGAGGATTTATTAGCTTAGAGAGAGTAACAATTACAAAGATCAGAGATATACTTTAGAAGATACAGAGACGGCTTTGGCCGTCTTGCTACGCTAGTTCACATTGTACGCATGCTCCATTCCACTGGGGTTTATGGAGATGGCAGATTTTGCACGACTGCTCCATTTAAATGTCTGACCATAAAGAGATAGAATTCTACAGAAATCATGTGACTCTTAACTTCTGTTTACGCACTGAGTTCATTCTTTCAAACCTTGATCCGTCAATCATTCTCTCTCCCCCCCACCCAAGCTGCAGTTTTCACTATGTAACATGTTTTTTTTTGCTTGTTTTTTTAATTAATGCATAATGAATTAATGAATTTAAAATGGTTAGTGCTTTATGTATTTTAGCAAGAATCTTATTTGTGCTGAAGACTAAATAAAACACGCTTATAGAGCCTAGTAATCTCCCCCTACCCTCCTCCAGTCAATGAGAGATAATCTTTAGGAGACCAGCGTTCGTACAAAAATGGGCACGCAGAGATCAATTTCCGTTATATTTACAGCGTGCACCCACTAAAAATTCCAGCCGTTTTCCCGGAAAATTAATTTCTGACTGGTTTGAAAGTAAAATCCGTTCATATCACTAAATAAAACTATAAAGAAAAAAATGTTAACTTGTCACGAGTGATAGAGTATTTATTTTTTTTTATTTAGGAAAACAGGAAGATGAGCTGTATTTTTTTTTTTTTTGTGAAATTTTTTTCAATCTTTTTAAAACAATAAAAATGTTTGAATTATTCCTATAATCGTCATCAATGTTTTATTATTTCATGAGATTGAATATATGTCTAACATCGGAAACATCGGAAACGAACATGTCAGCAAATTTTTAGCATCGAGAAACAACCATAGAAGTATAATATCTGTAGCTAAGAGTAGAAAATGCATTATCCCAGAAATTAGGAACTCGCGATTTCTGGAAAATCTATAATATGGTGCACAATGGGCAGTCAACAATTCCGCCCACTATCCACCACCATGAAGTCGCTTGCACGGCAACACACAAAGCTGAATTGCTTGCCTAGCAGTTTTCCCTAAACTTCACAAACCACTTCCTCCTCCTCCAATTTTCTAACTCATCATCATCATTATGAAGTTTTGGTATTTTTCCTGCTGCGAGTGTCTCGGACTCCAAGCAATACTAGGCAACATCTCACCCCTGCTCTCCATGTGGTTCAATCCAAAATGTTGATACCAGTCATGTCGCAGGTAGTCAAATTTCTGTTGGACGCACTCAAACCAGGTTTTTTATGGTCTGCCATCCACCCTAGTGCCTGGGGTATCAATGTATGTTCATTCGTTCATTTCGTATAAATCAGATGATTCTATTGTTGGCATTGGTTTCCCCGATATTTTTCTTGTTAGAATTCTTTCTAGAAAGACATCGGATACTTACAGGAGGGATCACGTGAAGGTTGCCAACATCCTAAGTGAACGTGTTTCTGTGGTACGAAGTGGATTTGAACTTGGCACACCCAGATTGTCAGTCCATGTTGTTAACTATTTAGCCACCGTCACCTCTCCATACATGTTATTGAGTTGATGCTGTACATGCTCAAACCACCTGAAGTGCATAGCACACAAGGCATCCCAAATCCAATTAATACCAAACTTCTGGCTGAAGTGATTCTCTCCTCTAGTTTGCTGTCGCACATCCATCTGATCATGGTATGCTCATTACGCCAAAGCCATTGCAAATCAGGAGCATCTGAGGCCAATGTCTTACTGCGATTCAAAATGGTGGAGCGAACACAGGCCGAAAAGATATTGCCCTGAGTCCTGAACTATGGACAAGAATCACAGTAGATGATCAACCCTTCCCATGTCCTAGCTATCATAAAAACCTTGACATCTCCAAAGACTGTTGACCGGACGTTAATAAAAAAAAATATTTCGACTATTCCTGTAATATTCATCAGTGTTTTATTTCACCAACTGAAGTACCTATTTATGCCGGGTTTCACAACATTTCTAGAATTTTATAGCCAAGATTAGAAGTTTTTCATCCATTTTTTTTTTTTTATTAAGAATAAAAATTATTCACGTTTATGATGATGATCGATATTGACTAGGAAATAAGTGGAATGCTATAGAAAGAAAAACAATTGTCTAGTGTGAGATTCAAACTCATAATTGTTAAGTTATCTTCCTTTGTATTAAGATATAAGAGTTATGTTCCTTTTTGATAAGTTCTTAGAATTATCTCTCTTACTTGTTGTTATTGACTGGGAAAACACAGATGGCAGTTTGGACAAACGGATGTGTGTCCATGACTGGATTTATGTGATAAGTAAACTAACAATAAAGGCATAACATATTGGAACTGAAGGTGAACATTTTATCAATTATGATCACCGATCAAAACGAAAATACTGTCTTTTTAATCTACTTAAATTAGCTGGGTGTAGGGATTTTTTACCTCTCCGCATAGATCAAAAATAGTTCAGTTGTCTAAAATAAATAAAGAAACCAATATAAAAAATGCTTTTAATTAATTAAAAATATATTAGTGAATATTTACCAAATATTTTTTTAGAGAGGTAAAAAGGATTACGTTGTGAATTAATTTCCTCTTGGTGATGATCTGCGCTCCACGAACTATCGATGACATCAGTGGTTACTTTTGGTCCTCCCGTCCCAACGTCTGGTGAATAATATGTGGCATATGGGTGTGATACTATGGACTGTCTCCACCCCTCCAGCCAGGACTCCAGACAATGGGAGGAAATGTTTCACCAAGGCACACAAATGCAATCGGAAATATTATGGGTAGTTAGCTGGGAGTATCCGCAAGGGCAAGTCATTTTTTGCTTATCAGTCACTCTGAGACAAAGACAAGACGTTTCTGGTCCTGAGTCAATATATTTAGGAGTTAACGTTAGCTTACAGAGTTTGCGACTCCAAGAGAAGATCAGATCAGATTGGCGCAGACCCGGGATGAGCTGACACTTCAACTGCGTGATGCCTCAACAGACGAATTATGTCAGTTGGGTCTTGGCTAATACACTAAAACTTAACTAATGATTGATACACAATGTATTTGAGTTTGTTTTCTCTGGTGAGTCTGTGTTGCTTTTGTTTTGCAAGGTGAGAGACGATGACACGGGCAAAACAATAACTGATGAAGATAAAGAGAAAACCATGGAACACAGCGTTGAGTTCGGCGGCAGTTGTCGAGGAATGGGCATATGGTCTTACACAAGAGTGTCACAACAGGGTAGAACTGACGACACTTCACTGAAATGAATTATCAAAATAAAAGTCATCTTCCTCATTACCGCTCTGCCTGAGTGGCGCAATCGTATCGGTGAGCAGTGGAGGATCTGGTTTGGTTTAGTTTGGTTGTTTTGTTTTATGGCATATCAACCCTTTTCAGGGTATTTAATGCCAAATCCAGTCATTTTGATAATGTAGTTATTAAGCTTCAATTCTTTATATCTTCAAATGTTTATTTACGGTGTTTCGTTTGACTGTCTTGTAGAGGAAAATTGTTTTTGGGTTTGCAGAACATGATTGAATTTAGGTTTTGCAGAGTAGAAAGTGGACCATGAGTTTACTGTTGGCAGCCTTGTAACTCTCGCTTCCCTTTTGTCCTTTAGTCCTCACATTCCATAAGTGATGTTTCTGACAAAGGGGAAAAATTGCTGTTTTCTGGGTCAGAATCTATCCATCTAACACTTATCATTGGCTAGATTTTTATCCTGAAGTAGTATATTTTTTAGCTCCTTATATCAAGTGGGTTCATGCCTTGTCTGGAGCGATTTCCATAAAATAAAAAAAACTTTTTTAAAGGAAAAGGAAAAAACAATAACATCAATGTTTGGTGCATTTTAGGTCAGGAATCCAGTATTTTTAGACAGCCTGATCTGGTAGCACCAGGTTGAGGCGACAACCATCAAGGAAGACTTGGCTCAGATGTACAGTTGTCGGCCTTTGACGGTGGTATCACAATTGGTTGGCTATCTTGTGTGACCTTGTTCAGGACTGCTGTACATAGACTGCACTGATGTAGTGGTGTAGGCCAAGGAAGAAGCCAGCTCAACTCAACCAAGATGATCACCATTGCAACAACTGGAATCTTAGTCACCCTGGTAAAGGATCATGATTTAAGAGCAGAGAGAATCGTGCTGTTAACTCCATAATGTCCGCTTCTCGTATTTTATTATGAATCATTTTAAATCATTATAACATCTCAGTTGACATCCCTAGCGTCAGTGGTTACCTTTGGTTCTCACGTCTCAGCTTCTGGTGGATAATATGCAGAATACATGAGTGTCACAACAGGGTAGAACTTCTTCTTTGTGTATCTTTGAAGTGTCATGTGGTCATATGACAGTTTCCCCACTTTTTAGTCTTTTGCATTATTTTTGTACTCTGCAAGATCTTTAAAGCCGCACTGGTTGGGCAGTAGAGAGCAGACAAGGCAGTGTTGCATCATATGGTTCACTCCTCCGCAAATTCACAGATGGTTGGGTTGGTTTTGTAGTCTCATCTCGTCATAGCAACTTTTGATCGCCCCATTCCTGTTCTCAGGCAGTTGAGTGTTTTCTACTGGACCCAGGGTGCTTCTGAACCACAGGAGAGGGCCATGTCAATAGAAGGGGAGGCTATTCTCTAGCCCATGGCTGTAGTCTGGTCTCTCCCAGAGGTATTGTTAGGGGCTCAATATAGCTGAGGAAGCTCCTCTTTGACTTCAGTCGTTGGTTCACGTCACTGAAGATAGTGTTCATCACTGGTAACCTGATGGCAAAAATCAGAACTATTGACTCAAATAATATCATAAGTTTATTTGGGTATAACTTTCCCTGCCATGTTCATGCCTTTTCTGTTTTGTCATGTCATCATGTGTCAAAGTATTTCCAGAGATTATCTCAGTTGGTCAATCAGAGAAATCAGAACACAAACTGGCCGTTTTAATTGAAATGTCAAGAAAACTATACAGGCTTCTTCAGGAATGTGAGAAGCCAATTACAAATAAAGATGAAATGGAGATGAATTTCCCAACCTGAGGGAGGCACGGCCCCCAGTGTGTGTATGGAGAAAGGGAAGCCCAACAAAAACAACTTTTTTTCTAAACAACTCCAATCAGTTTCAACTAAAAAATTCAAAAGAAAAACAGAGTGTGGGGGTGGGGGTGGGGGTAATTTTTTGATGAAACAAAAGTCATCTAACTCTTCTAAAATGAATTACTTGAAGTCTTCACCTTCATGACAAAATTAACATTTTCAGAGAGAACTATCATAAGAGGGAAAAAAATCAGCCTTTTCTTATTTAAAATTAAAAGGAAAAAAAAAAGCAGATTTTGATCAAAAAGCTGAGAACTAACAGAGACTGTAGCGATTTAAGTGGAAATCCACTTTTTTTGGATTAAAAAAAAAAAGCGGAGAACCTTCTGCTCCTTACATATACAGAATTCCTCGATCATTTGCCTGATTACAAACGTCACAAGATTAGATTTGGATATGGATGTGTAAAAAACGGAATTTTGCATATAAGGCTAGAGTAAGGAAACATCAGAAAATTCCAGTTTAGAGACAGGAAGTTCGCAGAGATACGATTAAAAGACTCTTGGACATTCATTACTTAAATTCATTTGTGCCAAATATGGTTGGATTGCAGAAAGGATCGTGAATTTTATCAACGATTCCATTAGGGACATTTCGGGGGGGGGGGGGGGCTATAGTCACCCTATGATAGAAACGTTTGGATGTATTAAAAAATCTAAATACAACTGTTTACAATAACATTTATGTTGCGCTTAATGCGAGTGTTTATATTATTCGTGCATACTTCATTATCAGATTTGGTTTAACATCCGTTTTAATGCTGGCATGTGTTGGACAGCTTTTAGAAATTGACTTCTTCCAAACTAAGTTATCTCTGGCCAGGTCATTATTCAAACTACATAACCAGAAATGTGTCATTTCCTTAGTTGAAGGAAGATTTTTATAGGCCAGAAACCCTTCTTGCCACCAACCCAGTGTGGTGATGGGGACCGGTGCTTTTATCAAGACATCATCTCTAGGTGATTGTCTACCAAGACTAAAGAGTACTTTGTCAGCTACGTAAGCAATTACTCCATCATCCAGGTGTATAAATAACTGGTGACAGACTAGTGTCCTGTTAGAGATATTTTGGACCATCCGTTTTTTTTAATAATTTTTTTTTTTTAATTATAAATCCAGGCGTTTTTTTGCTACCCATTCCGTGGGTAAGTCTATGTTGATCAAGATTTACAATACAACATTCGTTAATTTCGTTTATAGAATATAGAAATTCCAAACACGATTACAACATTCACAAGATGAAGCCTAAAAAATTAAGAAATCAATTAAAACAATAATGTGGGAAAAAGCCGATGAAAGTAAAGAAAAGAAAACAAAAGAACGTATAGTTTGTGTAATTGAGTTTATATTATTAAAACTGTTGTTGTCATCTGATATGAGTCGTACAATATGAATGGACAATTTTCCAATATTTAAATGGATCTTTAGACAGTATTTCCAGCAGTCCTGAGTATGTGTGTGTTCCGAGAAACACAAATCGTTGTGACCTGAAAGTAAACTTTTCATTTCTACAAAACATTTTTATATCTTTTGAAAAAAAGGCAACCCGTGGTTATATTAAACAAATATTATCTCGGTAGAATTTACGAGACATGCGTGCACACACACACACACACATGAATGAAGGTGTGTGTATGTATATGAAAGTGAATATATATATATATTCATTATATGAATATTTAATTTGGCTTATGCAACTGCAGTCGCATTTCAGCGATTAACACTTCATCAGAGCTCAAAAATAATAATGAAAAAAATAAATTCGGACAATGGGTAGATAAGAAAAACAAACTGGAAATTATTATTTTTGAACTCCGATGAAGCGTTAATCACTGCAGTTGCATAAGCCAAATTAAATGTTTATATAATAAATATTTATAAATCTCTATCTAGTACTGAGCACTTTTAAAAAATATCGGTTTTAAGTCCATTTTATAAAAACATTTGAACTTAATTATATATATACACACACGCGTGTGTACACGCATCAGTGAATTTAGTAATTAATCTATGTGTATATATTTTATTATTGAAAACGATGGACAATGGTCACCTTGAGGATCATTTGATGAGTCTTTCTGGTGATTGCATGAGCAAGGTGATCTCGAGATGTATAATATGCAAGAATTGGCCGATGATGTTTTCTCTCAAATGTAGAAGTGCGTGTATGTGCATGTGTATTATGCAATATAATACATATGCTCGTGTATGTGCATGTGCATTATGCAATATAATACACATGCTCGCTGAGAAGACTTACAGTTGCGTTACTAAGAAACCTGAAAGCTTTCGTTAAATGATGACCATGAAAGAAGGCATGTTGTTGTTTTTTTTATTGTGGTGTTGTCGGTGGTGGGAGTGGGCTGAATATGATTACCAGAATGTCCAATGCGAGTGTATTGAAATAAAACCAATTACGATCAAATATTACTTCCCCTACCACTTTTCATACTCGAACTATTCCTGTTCTTATTTAACGAGCTATTCGTTCGTTGTTTCCTTTCTGTTGAATTTAATGTCTAAAAAAGTTCACGTTGAACAGAGGTTGGAGTTTTATTTTTCTTACTTAAGTATCTCTTCTATGTCGGATGAGGATGACACGTTAACCACGGTGACACAAAGTGTTTTCTCCATGAAACTATCATGTATGTTGGTTTCGATGTGCAACTGCTTGAGGTCATCTTTGACAGAGCCATTCCAAGTCTTTCTCAGCTGGCTTTTTCCTCGCTTACCCCCAATTGGGATACATCTGTTTATCCAACCAGAGCTTTGTTCAACATATCCATAACACTGTTGGCAGTTTCAATGCAGAGCTGATTCCAGTTAAATAAAAATAGGAGTAGTTCAAGTATGAATAGCAGAAGGGGAAGGTAGTATTTGATCGTAATCGTTTTTTTTTGTTGTTTTTTTTGCACATGTGCTTCTTGACACAACAAACCTCGCTAAAAGATTTACATAAGATTTTAACGTTATTATGTAGACAAGTATTATTCCTAGTTTTACGTCAAAGTTTGTAAGTTTACATGCACATTTACTGGCTATCATATCTTACATTTTGAGAAAAAAAACCAACACCCAAAAAGTTTTGTACTGCTTTCTAAAATTTCTCTTTAGAGTCCTCGTTTATCTACACAATTAAAATTTTATATATTTTAGCATGGTATTATTATGTCAAGAAGCATCCGCGCATGATACAAGTGCAACGACGATTCTCCGGTAACTGATGGTCCCCCAACTCTTTAATGCCGCCAGATTAGTTTATTAGACGGCAAACAGATGGCTCTGTGTATAGTGCAGCATCAATTTGTTTACACTGCATCTGCTGGTGGTAGCCTTTTTATTTTTAGATTATATCTTATTTTGCTTAGATTTAACCCTGGATATGGCTTCACAGACAAATCTAAGTTGTAGCTGTGGTGTTAAACATAAACACAGGTTTATTTTAATATATTAATTTCATTTATTCACTTACATTAAAAGCTGGTTTAAGTTTCTAGCAATCTCTGAGACATGGAGGGTGTATAATTAGGGGGTTAGGGATGATGTTGATGAATTATTATGGTCCGAAAAACGGTTAATCCGACAAGGCTGTGAAACGAACCAAGGGTGCCGGAAAATCGGTGTGGCACCATTATTATTTCTGTAGATAGCTGCTAGACTGAACTCCAATCTCTGGTCCCCCCATCCCCTGTAAAACATTCACAGCAAGAACCCGTCTCCCTACCACCACTGCAAAGAACTTTCATTTCTTTCTGTGTGTACCTAAAACTAAATGGAATTTCCATAAATTAATTTATTTTATTCACTTACATTAAATGTTTGTTTAAGTTTTTAGCAATTCCTGGTGGTTAAGAGACGGGGTTGGTGTATAATTAGCGGCTTAAGAGCGTTGATACGTTGATAATAAGGTGAAATCGAATCCTCTGGCAAAACGGTTAATCCGACAAGGCTCTGGAATGAACAATGGGTGCCGGAAAATCGGTGTTGGGTCTGTACGAGCTGATTGTGTTGGTTTTATTTTTTTAAATCGATAAAAATCACTTTTGTCCGCCAGATTAGATGGATGAAATTCCTTCTTAGACTTTTCAAACATTTTTTTTGAAGAAATCTACGAATGCGGTGACGAGCTGCTGGTCAATATCTGGGCTGATTTCTCCTTGGAGATCGCGATACTGGAGTGTGTGCTCGTCAAGTGCTGGTTGCGCTCGCATTCACTTGGATAGCTCTTGTTGCAATACGTGCAAATGTGCATTTTATCGATGTCGGACACCGCCACCTTGTGCAAATCAAGCAGGGATCTCTTTGCAAAGTTCTTGCCACATACCTCACACTTGACGACTCCACTCGGACCAGCGTTTCCGGGTGGTTTTTCGTTGTCTGTGCCATGGGTCAGCCTGTGTTGATCAAGATGCAGTCTCAGGTTGAACTCCTTACTGCAGTGTTCGCACACGTGTAACTTGCCGCCAACATGTGTACGTTCGTGTTTGTCAAGATGGTCTTTGCGGAAGAAGTCTTTCTCACAGAATCTGCAGCGGTGGGGCTTAGTTCCCGAATGCGTGATTTTGTGCCGATCTAAATGATCCTTGCGACAGTAACCCTTGTCGCAAATCTCACACTTGTGCGGCTTGTCGCCAGAGTGGGTCAACTTGTGACGATCGAGCCGATCCTTCCGACAATAACCCTTTCCACAATACTGGCACACATGTGGCATGGCGGACGCTAGATCCAACTGGTCAGAATTCAACTCATGTATATTATTTTCAAATCTCTTTTGTTGATACTCAAACAGGGGTTGGTTATTCATGACTTGTGACATCCTTAACGGCAATAAGCTAATACGTAAAAGCAACCAATGGTTACAGCATCGCACCGAAAGGTTCAAATAGATTCAATAACTCAGATTTTTTAATTAACGATTCTTTCTTTTCTCGCTTTTGTAACTGAAGTCAATGCCAGTTTTTTTATTTTTTGCTAATCGGTAAAGTAAATATTAGCACGAGAGGGTTTATTTTAATCTATGGGTCAGAGTATTGGACTGAAGGTTTCAAGGTTTTTTTTTCTTTAGTGACTCGTAAAAAATGTTTTTTTCAAGACGTTTGTGTTTCTTGCAGTGAGAGACTTTTCAGCATTTAATTCAAACCAATCATTTTTGAGCAACCTGAAAAAATATAGAAAAGGAAAAATAATTGAAACAAAATTTGCTGAATCACAATATTTATGTTACTTTTTATTAAGCCCTAAAGAATAATGGAGAATTTAGAAAATCATTGAAGACAAAAAAACATGGATATTTTAATGTATATATATATATATATATATATATATATATATGGATTATGACAATATATGTATTAGCATATAGTATCAGTACCTTTTAATTAGTATTTACTTCAAAAAAGGTTCAGCTCGATGATTGTCACCAGTAAGAAGAGAGCATATATAAATAAGACAAGTTCATTTTATATTCCAATAATCATGGTTTGTATTTTCAATTTTTAGTTTTTCACATTTTTAAAAAACATAACATTTCGTGTGAGATGTATATTTATGACTCGTTTCTCTGGAGGTGTGCCAACCAACATTATTATATCAATATCGGCTCTGCTACACCTCAAGATCCTCAGAAAACTCCACAAAGAAGAAAAGTTCTCAAATTGAAAAGTCTTGAAAAAACCTACACCACACTATGGGCAAAAACAAAGAAAAAATCAAAGAAAAAAAACCTTCACACAAGGAAAAATCTCCTTTACAAAAAAAAAATTCAAAATGACGTCTTAAGGAGATTTTTTTTCTTTTTTCTTTTCTTTGTTTTAGGCCTCAGTAAGCTGAACTGGTCACAAAATGTCTAATACGTAAAATCTTTTTGTTTTTTCTTTTTCTTATAATTTAATAAATACTGGATGAATTTGCATAATTTTTTCCGTGCAATCTTATTGTCAGCTAACATAACAAAGTTTATATATTTCCTTAAATATTTTAATGTCATTGTGAAACGAAAGAAGCACCAAACTTTCTAATCATTAAATGGTAAAGGGTTATGCAATGGCGAAAATTATAACCATGTGTCCGTCTTTGAGAGTAAAGAAGAAAAATGAACGCTTTTTTTTCTGTAAACAATGTCCGAAAGTAAGCTCTGGTCTTTCTTTGTTCATAAAATTCAGGATTCGTATTCATGAATGCCTCAATGGTCGTAATTCTTTTTACTTTTATAATAATGAAATACAGTATATATAGTACTGACGAAAGACCCATAGACATTTATATATCTGTCTAATTTGCATAACTATCTTTTAAACAGTCTATAATAAATTAATGTTTGGTGTTATTCATTTGTAATTTTATTGTGTTATTTTTTCCTATATATCTGCAATAGTTTTGACGATATTAACAGTAATTATTTATGGTAATTTAATAAATAAAAAAAAGGATAAATTAAGAAAAACGTTCTTAAACTATGCTCACTAATTATCAAGGGAGATAATTTAAATAAAGTAAATTCGTATGAATCAACACGGTACACCTTTGTTGATCGGCTTGATTCTGTTGTCGGCATTTTTACAGGAGGAACCACTTGAAGGTTGCCAACATTTTTAAGTGAAAGTGATTCTATGGCACCGACTGAATTCAAACTTGGCACACAGACACCCAGGTCGTCAGTCCGCGTCGTTATCAACTTAACCACAGTAACCTCCCTTAATCACCTAATTTAAATGAAACTAATATGTTTAAGCTACCTAGAAAGATATACCGATGAGGCCTAAGAGTTCACAGGTGGGGGCTCTTTGTGGAGA
The DNA here is from genome assembly GCA_963556195.1 of Sepiola atlantica. Taxonomy (NCBI): domain Eukaryota; kingdom Metazoa; phylum Mollusca; class Cephalopoda; order Sepiida; family Sepiolidae; genus Sepiola; species Sepiola atlantica. The sequence continues at coordinate 114,599,287 of OY744515.1, forward strand.
GGGGCTCTTTTAAAAAACAATAGAAATAGCAATGCCAAACTTGCCTGTTTATGTTGCAAACACGGGTAAAAAAGGTGAAATTTTCATAAAATTTAACTTACGATATCTCTGCTATCTTTTCAGTATATAAATAAAGTGTAATCTTTCCTCTTTCTAATGATTTCTTTTTTCTTGTACGATGATTAGTATGGAATATTTATATATAGAATTGATACTTAGGGCTCAACTGTACGACCAGTTGAGCAGCAAGATAAGTAAGACCTCAAGTAACCAAAAAGCCAGTTTATATAGAAGCTGGACTGCTTCACTATGCCAAGTTGGGCAAGTCCATTATATGAATTCTGATTGGCTGCCAGTCTGAGAGTGAATAATTCTATATATAAATATTGCTTCATTCAAGCAATATTTGCCTATAGGATATTGGAGTCGATAAGTGTAAATTTGATTCTATAATTAGTTTGTTTTTTTTGTCAGACTATGTGACTATTTTAATGACAAATGCATTTAGTTCCGCTTTTTTTCAACAACAAATTTTTAGTTCTGTTTTTTAACGTCTGTGCCGTTCACACTGTTAATTAATCCACTTTGAAAAATTATTCCATCTTATAAAAACAACGGTTATTCTTCAATTCGGCTAAGCGAAGTATGGAATTTTAAGTTTATTTCTTATCAAAAATTTCCAAGTTGAAAACTTCAATGAATAAAATATTAAATTTTTTTTAAGTCATAAACATATATTTATATCATTGTATAGAGCAGGGTTTCTCCAATAATAATCACTAAATGTAATATTAATCTAGTAACACATCTTGAACGGCTTCTGTATAAAAGTAACCTCGGTTGTCTAATGTTTTTTCGTATTTCAAGTAAAAAGTTAACTTAAAACAACGTGCATGTTAACATGTCCTTCTGCACAACACACACTATAAAAGTAGCAAAAGAAAGGTGTTCGCTTTTTTCTTTTCCCTCTTTCTCTATGTTTATCTTACGACTTTCTATTTTTTCCCTCTGTCCTCTCTCTCTCTTTTCTTCCTCTTTCTGAATAAATATTTACAATTTTGTGCTAACTTACCATGTTTAAAAGAATTTTATCTGACTTTTATTTAACCCTAACCCACACAATGCGCATGTAAACATGGTTTCCCCCTTCCATTACCGTCATAATAATAGTAACAAAAGAAAGGTGTTCGCGCTTTCTTTTCCCTCTCTCTCTCCTTTCTTTATGTTTCCGTTCCCACTCTTATTTTCTCTGTCCTCTCTCTCTCTCTTTTCTCCCTCTTTCTTCTGAACAAATATTTACAATTTTCTACTAACTTTCCGATGTTTAAAAAAATTTTGTCTGACTTTAATTTTGAAAAATATTTCATCAAATGAGGTTCCTGTTCCATATTTGACAACCTGTGATCCTTCAGGTCACGGGTCGTCTATGATCTATTTTAATGGATGACATCAAATGGATTTTTCCGGTATCTTGAACCAAATACTGGAAGAATATGACATATCGCTCATATATTGTCAATTACAAATTAAAACTACATCAGATGAGTAAATCTTCCATTACATTCAATAAATATATTTTATCTTTCCACATTTGAAATTTAGTATTTAAAAAACATTATTTAAAAATTTCATTTAAAGCTTTATAATAATACTTTGTTTAAAAATTAACCGATTTCTTTTATAACTTAATTCCTTTTTATTTCATTACATGCCAAAAATTGTGATCATCTCACAAAATCTTCCAATATCAGAAAGAAAACTTTTTTTTTTAAATTCTTCATCCTAAAATTGGTCGCATAGAAAAGTTTTTAGCTTGTATCTTCATTGAATAACTTTTTACAAAAAGTTTGGTACGATATACATTTGACCCATTTTTCTCACCAACTGTCAAGTTGGGCTTCGGACGTGTTTATATGTTAGAAATAAGACGTTTTTATGGATGCATTAATAAAAAATTTTTTAGCTTAATCTGTATGATATTATAAGTTTCAATGTGTTAGCTGTTGAAATAATTGAAGTTTATTGATTTATTTATTTGCTGCAACACCCCCCCCCCTCCATCTGTGAGCCTGATTCTGTTGTCATTATCTCCTTTTTGGCATCCATCTTGCAGGATTTTCGATAATCAAACTTTTCTTTTGTGTTTAGTTTTGACAAGATTGAAAAGAAAAATAAATAGATAATTAAATATGAAGGTGAGAATTTCGAGGCAGGAGCAATGCAATGCTGAAAACCGGAAGAAAAATTGTAAGATCTCACCTTTGATTGCTTATTTTTGTTCTTCCCATCTCTCATCAATCTGGCTCTCTGCATTGCCTTCAGCCTTCTTAATACCTTTATTATTATTCCCAAGCAATGCTTCAAGCAAACTATCACTCTTTAAATACTTTGATATTTTGTTAAAAAAAAATGTTCATTCATTTGTTTTCTTAGAAATGTGTTTTAAAAAAGAAAAAGATGAAATTGGAACATCATCATCGATTTAACGTTTGTTTTACATGATGGCATCTCTTGTATTTTCTTTTTATTAGTATTCCTCCTCTTTCTCTCAAATCTATCTGTAAACGTAGGAGTTTCACATGTTGGCCGGTCATAATTCAGGAAGGGGACATTTTGTATTCAGCACCGTCCTATTCCGGAAGACATGCGCACGGGGTAACTGTCGTGCCTCTACACCGCCTGCTTGCCCAGAGGCCGTCTATTCGAATCAGTCAACATGGGAGTCGGACGTTTGTTCCGCTTGTGATGGACGTTGGCTCTGGGGCAAGTAGCTTGGCAAAAATAGAGTTTTACGGTGAAAAGATGTTATAGTTCAGCGTTGGCCACATGCGCGCAAATAAATACATATTCATCAATATAATTTGTGTCTGAAAATTTTGCCCCAGTTTGCTTGCTGTTACACTATCCTTATCACTTCCTCCAATGTTTTACTTGAACTTCCCCTGCCAACTGACCCTGCTACTTCAACTGTTCTACACTTACTAACCCAAGCACTCTCATCCATTTTTTCAACGTGGTCATACCATTGAATGAAGTCTTCTGTTCTGCACACATCTCCCTATACTGTCCAGATTTAATCCTCTTCCAAGGTCATCAGATTTAAGCCTGTCTTTAACACTAACATTACACATCCATCGTGTCATTCTCATATCATTTCTATCCATGCACCGCATGTCCTCAATCCTCACTGGCCAGGTTTCACTTCCATACATGATCACACTGCGTACACATGCCTGATAGACTCTTCCCTTGGTCAAAGTATCACACAAAAAATAATGTGCGGGTCAATCATAAAAGTGTGTTTCCACTAAACTGGAATTGTACCAATTGTACGCAGCATTTATAAAACTTATTTAATTTGTTTCAAATAGATCAAATTTAATGCGAACTTGAAATAGTTGAATTTTCAAATGGGAGGAACGTCGGACACTCATACAACATGAAATGGAATAAGTACATAGAGGATGTTGCCACATCTGCTGCAAAGAAGGTAAGCTCCCTCTACCGTGCTAAAAAAGTTCTCACACCTGCCAGTATCCTATATCTCTACAAAGCCACCGTTCGCCCATGCATGGAGTATTGTTGCCGCATCTGGGCTGGTGCACCAATCACTAGCCTCTTGGACAGAGTGCAAAACAGAATTTCTCACCTAACAGATCTCGCACTGTCTGCCAAGTTCCAGCCCGTCGCATCACTGCAGTGTTGCATCCTTGTGCTTATTTTACAAATACTTCTATGGAATGTGCTCCAATAAAATTACTGTACTTAGACAACTTTAACGGAAATACCCCTGACCCACCCAACTAGCTACTAAATCCAACCACTTCACTGTAGAGGTATACAGATGTCAGAAGTTTTTTTTACTTTAATAGCTTCTTTCCTAGGACCGCTTGCCTTTGAAATTCCCTTCCTACTCCCTGTTTCCCCGACTGTACCAACATGCAGAAATTTAAATGTAATGTGAACAAGCCTCTCGCTGCCCAACTCCCCATTTAGATTCTATAAATCTGGCCATTAATCACAGTAGCCCCTTAGGTCTAAGTGGCAATATGCCTTGTTTGGGGTGAACAAGTTTTTTTTAGTTTTATTTTGAAACGGGTGTGGAATCGATACAATTAGTGCCCTGAATTAACCTAACCATAAGACCACTTTTTTTCTTTTTGTTAAAAAAGAAATTGCACTTCCGTTTGCGCATGCGCGTTATATTATTCGACATTTTATTTCGCGGAGGATTTATAGATTTTTACAGATTTACAAAAATTAAAATTATTAACGAAAAGTAGGATTTAAATGATTTTCCTTTAACAATGTTTTTAATCTATATTAAATACATAAATTGTTGTGATGTTGGGCTTCCGTAGATTACAAAATGCAGTGCGATCTTTCAATTTTATTTCATTGTGTACAAGTTGTAAGTTTGTCAATTAAGTTTTAAGTCTTTTTCTTGTTAACTATACTGCACAATCGCCAAATATTTTAAGTCATTTAAAAAAAAAGCTTTGTGTTTATAATCTAATTATAAAACAATCGGATTTTTAACAAAATAATTTAAATTTTTAAGTTTATTTTAAATGTAATCGCCTGATACGTAAACATTTTTATTGAGAAAAGAACAAAAGTAATTTAGAATTTTAAAAATGTATTTCGGTTAAATACGTATTTATTTAGTTTTTACTGTGTTTATTGTACTTAAAATAAAACTTTAATTATTTAATCTTTTTGTTTTTGTTTGAAATGAAATAAATAAAACTCAATTAGGTTCGAATAAAAAAAATTCTAGAAAATAAAAAAAATCTGAGTAAAATCTTTTTTAAATTTAAAAAAGAATTAAAAACAGAAACTCGAGGGCGTATTTTTTATGAAAATAATTAAATTTAAAAAATCATTTTAATTTTAAAATAAAATAAATTATTTGTTTTAATCCATGTTTTTATTTGTATTAGTATTATTTCAAACAAAAGACAGGACGATTAAGAACATTGGACAAAGATATTTTAAGAAACATTTAAATTATAAAGATAATAAAATAATCAATTTATATAAACTTTATAAATTTATTAGACCAGAAAATTAAAGAGAAATAATAATAAAAAAGGATTTTTTTTTAAATGTCAAAATTATTTATTAAATAACTTAATCGTTTTTTTTTTTGTTGCTCTAATTAAAACAAAAACGAAAACTTTCTTTTTGAAATTGTTTTTAAAAAATAAAAATCTTTTCCGTTCGATCTTTGTGTCAAACAAAAGAATCCCGACCCCCAGGGGATGTAAATATTATAAGTAAATAAAGAACAAAAAAAAAGCAAAGAATGAAGAGACAAAAGTTTGTTGATAGGGAAAAGCCGGGAGGAAAAAAAAAAGTGGATAAACGTACCTTTTCACGTTTAAGGCTTTCAAAAAAAATAACAATATGGCGATGCAGCTACTTCCGTTTCCGGTTGCGTGCGTATGTATCTCATATGTATGTGTGTGTGTGTTTACATATTTGCATGTGTTTGCTTCAATCTATGTGTGTTTAAACCTATGTATGTATTTCTATGATTCTATGTGTATGTGTGTTTAGTTGTACATGTTTAATTCTATATGTGTGTTTGTTTACTTCTGTGCGTGTGTTTACTTCTATGTATGCGTGTGTGTGTTTACTTCTGTATGTGTGTTTGTTAAATTATGTGTATGTGTTTGTTTAATTATATGTGTATGTGTTTGTTTAATTCTATGTATGTGTTTGTTTAATTCTATGTGTGTTTGTTTAATTCTATGTGTGTGTGTGTGTTTGTTTACTTTTATGTATGTGTGCATTTGTTTAATTTATGTATGTCTGTGCTTGTTTCATTCTATGTATGTGTGTCTCTTTAATTGTGTGAACGGGCGCGTGTATCCTATATATCGGTTGAATGTATGTGTTTGTGTAATTTGATGTTGGTAATTCTATGCATGTGTCGTTCTGTTTAATTCGATGTAAGTGCGTGTTTCTTTGATTCTGTGTGTATGTATATGATTATATTTGTCCGTGTGTGCTTGATATTGCGCATTCATTAGAAGTTGTGGGTGTGCGTACACGTCACTCAGTGTATCTGTGTGTGTGTTTAAATTAATCTATATTTCTAAAAAAAAAATTTTAAAAGGCATTCTATTTTAATGTAAATAAAATTCACCATTTTCTCCTGTGATATTTTTCATGCAAATTTATTCTATTTTCATAAATTAATAAAATAAGAATTTAATTTAACTGAAACAAAAAAAGTTGATAATTAAAAAAAAATCTAAATTAAAACACATTTTTTGTTTCTTCTCATTTTTCAAACAATGTATTTTTCTCATTTTCTAACATTTTTGAATTTTATTTAAAAACTAAACTTTCATGTTTTCTTAAAAAAGAAAAGAGAAAAATTATTTTTAAATTAAAAAAAAAAGTATTTCTTTTGATCAGATACTAGATGCAACTACCCGGCGTTGCCTGGGTATCTTTTTACTTTCATTTTTCTCTTGCCTTTTTATTTGTATTGTTTTAAACCATCCCAATTTTTTTTAATAAATTATTTTTTAATTAGGATTTTGAAAGTTAAATTTAATTATTACTATATCGTTTGTTAGTTAAATTATTAATTGAGCCAAACTGTTATAAACTATAATTACTTGTCATTTCCCAACCAAAATGTCAGACAATAAATCGTCTGCAGTTTTCTGATTTTTTTCCCGACCCCACAAATGAGTAAGTAAACCCAAATAAATTGTTTTGGACTAATTTCGCAACTGTATTTCCTTTAAAATAATTTAAGGTAAATTTTAAATTAGTCCAAAACAATTTATCTGGGTTTACTTACTCATTTGTGAGGTCGAAAAACTGCAGACAGTTTATTGCCCGCCATTTTGGTTGGGAAACGACGATTTTACCTAATTTTGTTTATGTAATGTTGTTTTAATCTTTATTTATAAAATTTCTGGTTGTAAAAAGATTGAAAACTTTTAATACATAAGGATTTGCTAAGAATTTTAAAGCCAGTTTAAAATGACTTTCTATTCGACAGTTTAAATGTTTCCAAATTCCTTTAAAATTTGGAAGGCCGCGAAGTAATTGATTCTTTTTTCTTTTCTTTTTTTAACTATTAACAAAAGATTAAAATGGCTGACTTGTTTACGAAGAAACCGAAATGCATTCTGGTGGATAAAAAAACTCTTATTCATCCCAAATAAACAAGCGACATTGCCACTTGGACGTGATAAGGACCGGATTTATAAGCGAGGAGCAACCTAAGTGGGGGAGTCGGGCAGCAAAAATTATTTTCTTAAATGGATTTTTTAAATTTCGTTTCATCTTACGCTATTGATTTCAATGAATATTCGATTATTAATGTTTTTGTTTTTTTACATGTGTAATTATAAAGGTTATGTTGACGTGAGAAATACAAACACAAGCACACGAGAAGTGGTCACAGTTTTATTAATATAGAGATCATCCGTCAGCCAAGAAATGCCAAGTATTATTGGGTAATGGGTAAAAACCTCTCTTCTGAAGGGAACACCAGGTGCTACGACTCGGCTTTTATTAAGTGGTGTACAAATAACAAAAAGCGAATCTCTTTGTTGAGAGTGTGGGGGGGGGGGGGAGAAAGCTCTACAATGGTGGCCTTTTGTCAAACAATGATGTAATTTGTCAGTAGTATTCGTTTTAATTTTATAATTAATCACTGCATATAATTAATACGAGAAAAAATGTGACCCGTTGGTTCGTCCATTGAGCTCGGGTTAGATTGTTTGAATCCGGAAAAAGTGAGTTTGCAAAGCCAGTTAAATTTTAAAAAATAAAAAGACAAAATACAAAATTAGTCTTTCTGTTCACTATATTTACCCTCTCACTCTCTTTCTCTCTCTCTCTCTCTCTCTCTCTCTCTCTCTCTCTCTCTCTCTCTCTCTCTCTCTCTCTCCAGCTATGGGTTAATCCTTTCATGCATCATTTTTTTACAGACATTCCATGTACCTGATCTAGTTTTTTCTTAAACAACCACGTGCCTTCACGTTGAGCTGACTTCCGAAAAAGGCGGTAGTAAAAACAAAGTAATATGATGTTATGAGCATAGTGAGAAAGTACATAGTAGTGATCCTCGTTCAATCCCGGGCAACGTCGGGTCATCCTGCTAGTTTCTAAGAATCAGGTGTTCAATATGCAAATATCAGGAAGTTTCATCAGATGTCTTGCTGGCTTTACAGACCGAGAGCAGGCACAAGACATTTCCTCGAATAGTAGCCAAGTCAATTCATGATGGTCCCCCCTCCCCCGTGTGATATCTCATTAATAGGCGGAGCTTAACACTCCGTTTGTCTTTATGGCGATTGGTTGGAAAACAAATCTGTTGAGAAGACTGACATATTTTGATTTCCTGTGATGCTGCTATATTTCCAGGGTTTGTCACTGATTTCTTGGCTGACAAGGGTGCAAAAGTGTTGACACAAATCGAATCCTATATTAGCGACTTGCCATTTGCAAAGGGAAACAACAATCAGGCAATTGGACCGTTTGCCATCACCTCTGTCAGGGCCAACTGATTCGTGATTCGAGGATCAATAGGAAGCCAGCGATGTCTGGGGCCTGTAAGACTGTATCATTGAGAGAGCTATGTCTAGGGAATTTGCCAGAGTTCCTTCTACATGGATGGAATAATTATATCGTGTGATGTACCTAGGCACGGGAATGGGGCAATCAAAAGTTGTTATGAGTAGATGGGGCGACAAAACTGATCCAACTATCTGCGAATATGAGGAAGAGGACCGTACGATGCAACACTGCCTGGTCTGCCCCCTACTGCCAAAAGGGTGTAGCTTGAATAATCTTGCAGAGTACAAAAATAATGCAAAGGACTGCATCAAAAAGTCAGAAACTATTGTATGACTATATGACACTTCAAAGACACGCTAACATCTCAATATTATAGATGCTCTTTTTTAATTTGTAAATTACTAGCCATTATGATAATAATATATATATATATATATATATATATATATATATATATATATATATATATATATATATAAGTGGACTTTTAGGAAAGGTAAAACCTATTGTGAAAAGTATGCAGCTCAATAAACAGGATAAAGCAGATAGATAGGTAGAAGGATGAAAAGGAATTAGAAAAGCAAAAGGCAGATCTTTTTTCAATTCAGTTGCTCAGAGCAAGGTATATTCCACAAAAAGGCAATTTATTGAATTAATTTTTTCCATAAGCCAGGCTTTTCAAAGATCAAAATCTTATCATCAGAGGAAATCGCTGGGATAGATATGTTGGCAAAGGCCAAGATTTAAAATTTGAAAAAGTAAAATAAAGATTGTGGGGAAAAAACAAGGCAAAACGCTGCCCGAATGCAAGCAAATGTCCGATTGCAAAAAAAGTCCGGTGTCAAATGTAGATAGGTAGGTCGTTAGAAGGCACAAGAAATAGATTGAGAGGTTTCAAAGTTAAACTCCAAAAACCACATCTTCAGGTGCGGCGAAAATAGATAGAATCCAGAGGGTAAAAAGTCCAATAGAGGGTTCGTTCGTGGATGCAACAAGGCTCAGTAAAACGTGAGGTGGGAAATAAAAGCCGTTTTAAAAAAAGTCTTTCTGGGCTGAAAATCATAAAATAAGTCCAAATTAACGAAGAAACAGCGAATTAATATTTAAATGCTAGGCCAAAATTCCAGATTGCCTGTTGAAAAACAGGACCGTCTGAAGAATGGCAAAAACTCATATGAGAACAGCAGGCAAGTTCAGAAAGTGTGTGTGTGTGGGGGGGGGGGGGTGAGGGAAGAAGAGGGTGCGGGTTTGATGACTAAATGCGATTTAAACTTAGATTGTGGGTGTGAGGGATGGGTCGCTTAAAGATGAAAGTAGACGCTAGTGTGAATTGGGGTTCAACTAGAAATGGGGTAGAGGGAGGGGGCAAGTCAATGAGTGCGAGAAGGGAGAATTAAAATACCAAAATGTGTCGGGGGGGGGGGGTTATGAACAGGGGGTGGGGGTTAGGTGTTCAATCAGATGACATTACTTATAATGAGGCAAAATATATTTGAAGGGTAGAGATAAAAATTTTAAAAATAAAAATAAATCTTAGGCCACAAGGAAAAATATGGATTAACAGATAAAGAAATATATTATTGAGGTAATAGTCGATAAAGTTAGAATCCGGGAGTAAATATTGGAATAAGGAAATAATAATTTGACGTCAGGTATTGAATCGGAATGGTATTCCCCAAAGTGGTTAAAGATTTGGGTCGAAGTAAAATATGTTGTTTCGGGATGCTAATGGTTTTTGGATGTAGGAAAATTAAACTTTGAATCAAAATGAATTCCAGAATAAGAAATATGGAAGTTAATTATGCATATTATTAAGTAGGTGAATGGTGGCAGAGAGAATTTAATACACACTTTGGTTAAAATAGTGACAATAATTTATTCCAGGTGAGAAGGGGATGGCAGTTAAAAGTAAATATTATGGGGTTATTATGTGTTTCAGGACAACCAAGAAAAAAACATATACATAGGCTTGACTACCACAACTTTGTCGAGGAGATTGACGATGCATTTGTTGAATACTAGCACCATAGCCCAACACTTAATTAACGACTATTCCTGCCCCCGCTCGGAAATCCGAAAACTCTTAGTAGAAAATACCAAAATCTTACAATATAGTACTAACGAACAAAAACTCCAAATATTATAAGCCTTATATATAAAAGCAAAAAAAAACGTAATTAACAGAATTAACTTTAATACCAGCAATAATATACTAAAATGTATATAACGCTAACTATAGTTTGGCACTTATTATATAATTCACGCCCAAACCACCTATAATACGAACACATGGGCTTTACTTGATTCACTTAATTCCCCTGAAGATTGACCCGGATGGATCTGAAAGTACTTGGGACACGAATGAAAACTTTTTTTCTTGATTGTCGGAAACACAGTCTTCCAAATGACATTTGAACTCATACACAAGGTTGTCTTACCCAAAACTCTAATCGAGGGGGAAGAATTATTTGTGATTATAAGGTTAGTGGTTTTAACTTCATTATAGTAAATGAAAAGTAGAGAGTACGTTTTTATTAATAATATTTCTTAGAACTTGTTCATCTATTTTATAATTGTGGTGAAACTGGTTGCGATAAAATAGTTTAATAGTTGTGTTAAGTGGAGAATTGGATTTTTTATTATTATTATCATGGAGATTATTTTTAAATAGTAGAATTTTTTGGTCGATTATATAGTCAGGGAAGCTATTATTTACTAGAGTAATTTTTATATTGTTGAGTCCATGTTGGAAGATAGTAGGGGAGGAGGCGATAAGTTTAGCTCGAGTTAATAAGTATTTAATAATGGCTATTTTATTTTGTTTTTTTCTATAGGTAGCTGTAGCGAATTCATCAGATATGTAATCCAAATGGCTTTACATATCTGATGAGAGCAGACGACCATCGTTTGAAACGCGTTATATAAAATTATAAAATAACGACCTTAGGCCAGAAAAAATATTTCAAATACCTGACGGGATTGGGACCCTAATCCTCTTCAAAGTAGGCCCCTTTTGCTTGCACACACTTAGCTTCTTTTCTTGAATCGCTTGCTTTTGGAATTTTATCCCTGCTCCCTGTTTCCCCGACTGTAATAATATGCAGAAATTTAAATGTTATGTGAACAAACATCTTGCTGCACAACTCCCCACTTAGGATGGCCCTATAAATCTGGTCCCTAATTTACAGTAGCCCCTTACATCTCAGTGGCAGTGTGATTTGTTTGTGGTTAATAGAAGTTAAAAAAAAAGCAAAAAAAAGCTGCTCTCCTTTCACGACCAATGCTCAGATCCTATTTTGCCTCAATCACAATAAATGGCTCCCTCCTTGAGGAAGCCCTTTATTTCGATTAGCTTCTAGGACTGACTTTCACTCCAGATCTAAAAATGGGAGACATATATTCAATCTGTTGCTAAGGTTGCTGGAAATATGGTTGGATCATTCTATCGCTCCAGAAAGTCTCTGACTCCTGATGCAATCCGCTACCTGTCTAAGAGTCAGATGCGTCCTAAGATGGAGTACTGCAGCCACATCTGGGGAAGTGCCGCTCAGAGCACTCGTTCTTGTCTTGACAGAGTTCAAAATCGACTTGGCAATCTAGTGGGGGATCTCTTCTGTTCTCTACAGCCACTTTCTCACAGAAGAGAGGCTGCTAGTCTTTCTCTGTTCTATCGTTATTTTCATGGAAGATGCTCGACTCAGCTCCAATCCCTAGTTCCTCCTCGTAAGACATTCACAGCAATAATTTGTTTTCCTACCACAGCACAAAGAATTTTTGTTTTTCCTCTGTTGTCTAGCGTCAGGTAGAATTTCCATGAACAGAGTTTCTCTCCAAAAAACTTCCCATCTGTGGAACACATAACCATGGAGCTGTTTCCCTGGAGTCTACATCATGTCAGTCTTCAAATCCAATGTCAAAAAATACTTGATCCTTAACCCTTCTCATTCCATTCATCATTTTCAAGCCTCTCATAATATTCTTCATCATTTAACTGACAATTCATCATTAACCCTTACCTCAATTTTAGAAGTGTTAAAAGTAACAAACCACTTTTTCCCTCCATTGCTATGTAATGTTACAAAGGCTGGTCACATGATTTGTACGGGCTTCTTATTGCATCGCAAATCGTCTTTGATCGGACCGCAATGTCACGCAGTAGTCCTTATTGGAACTGATGAAATCAATGGGCCCTGTAAGCTGATTGGTCAGTGTGTAAGCAAATCGCCTAGCAGGGACATTTCTCCAAGAGATAAAATAAGTCATTATTTATGACTGCTAAATCGTCATGTTGCATGAAGTAAAAATAACTTCATTAAAATATATATATAACAATAATAAATATAGATAGATACAGTGGACTTAAAGATAAATCGTAGACATGTCCCTTTTTATTTCTGAGGTTCCTATGAATGGCTCTGCTCTTGAGGAGAAATCGACTCTTAAACTTTTTGGTCTTTCTCTCTCATCAAATCTTTCTTGGAGTTCATACATTAGATCTATTGCTCTTTCTGCTTCTCGTAATGTCGGTTCTCTCTATCGCTCCAAACACTTTCTCACACCTGAAGATATTCTCTATCTCTACAAATCTACAATCAGACGATGTATGGAGTACTGTTCTCATATTTAGGCTGATGAATCTCTGTCCCAGTTGAGGGGTCTGGCTAAGGTAACGTATCTGTAATTTGATTGACCTCAACCTTTCTTCTTCTCTATACCCTCTCTCTCACAGACAGGATGTTGCTAGTCTAAGTCTTTTCTATAAATACTATTATGGCATGTGTTCTCCGGAATTGTGTGATCTATTCCCTGCTTCTTTTGTTCCAGCTCGTTTTACTCATCGGTTTAGTGGTGTAGCAGTTATCCCCTCCTTTCGAAACATAACTGCACTAACCGGCAGGTAGGTGTCGCTGTTCACCGTCAGGTGGCGCTGAAAGCGACCAGGAGTTATCTGTCCTTAGGGGATATATAACGAAGGAACACCGGAAAAAGGCTCTCTTCTCTATTCAATTGGCCTCGCTGAACGACACTAAGACACCAGCGCTCCGTCAACACGTGTTCAACAACGGTAAGAGTTCTCAACTCATTTTCTTTGTATACGGTTTTCAAGGACTTTCCCACGCTGGACTTATTTCTTCACATACTCTTTTCAAGAACTGTTTTCTATCGACACACATACATACACCACACACGTCATCATACCACATACACACATTCAATAAACCTTATTTGAACTACCTCTTTTTGTTTGTTAATTATTATTCTGCTTTTGCATGCAACAATTGTTTGCTTTTATGAACTCGCTTATAGTCGGGAACGCGACCCGATTCTAACAGTGGTCTCCATCAATTCGCTGTTTTGATACCTCATTATAATGCAGCTTCGTATTCCAGTAGCTTCTTTCCAAGAACAGCAGGCTTGTGGAACTCTCTTCCTACTGACTGTTTTCCTCCTACCTATAGCCTTGGTCTTTTCAAGACTAAGGCCAATAGGCATCTCCTGTCTTTGCGATGATCATATTTCGTACTTTTTAGCTCCTTATATCAAGTGGCTTCATGCCTTGTCTGGTGCGATGATGTCCATGAAAAAAAATCGAAGATTTATGTTTCTTGGCTCAGTGGTCCCAGGATGCTCATCTGATATTAGTGTAGCTGCATTGTTAAGATGTTGGCTTGAAGTATGTCTTAAAGCAGGGGCAGGCAACCTCCGGCCCGCGGGCCACATCCGGCCCGCGAAGGCTTAGCGTCCGGCCCACCACCCTGCTAGGCTTTATTATTGCAATCCGGCCCGCGGACCTCCCAGTAAAACTAATATCATTTTGAAAATGAAGTACACAAAGTTTCACCTTCGCTCCCAACTCTCGGACCGCCACCTCAATGGCATTCTTCTGTTGTCTACCTTAACCATCGAACCAGACATGGAAATACTTTTTCATGGCAAACAGCACCAGCAGTCTCATTGATTTGTAGAGTGTTCAATGCAATTTTTGTACAATTTATTCATGTAAACAAAACATAGTAATTCTGAGATTTCGTTTTCCACTCCGGCCCACGATCTCCTTCCAAAAGTCTCATCTGGCCCTCACTCTGAAAAGGTTGCCCGCCCCTGTCTTAGAGAAAATGCTAAGGTCAATGCTGACAATCAAATTGTTATTAAAATGTTGGAAAAAGGAGTACAAGCAGATAAAAATAGAGAAAAAACACATGAAAGTTGAGTGAAAGAAGAAAACATTGTTTAACGAAAACAAGATGTTTATATATGTACAAAATTACAAGATATTTTATGTTAGAAATTGTTCATTGGAAATGTTCCGTGTTCTCAGAGAAAGTTCTGTTCGAAATATTGGGAGTATTTCATTTGGTTGTTGTTGTTATTATTATGAAGAATAGAAATTCGAAGATTCTATTTTGTTGTTATTTGAATTTTCATTTTGTTGTATTTTGTGTGTTCAAAGGTATTTATCAGAAAGTGTGCATAATTCTGAAATTTGGGGTCACTATTATATAGCACCGCGGACCCTAGCTTATTAAGATGTTAACAGAAATAGTATCTTAGAGAAAATGCTAAGATCCACGCTGACAATTAAATTGTTATAAAAACATTGTTTAAAGAACACAAGATGTGTATATATGTACAAAATTATGTTAGTAATTGTTCATTTGAAATGTTTACGTTCCCAGAGTTAGAAAGATAGGTATTTGTGTGAGTGTGTGTTGCTTTGCATTAGAACGCATAAGTGTGCGTGTGTGTGTGTGTGAACGAGAGTTGAGAATTGATGAGACGTCCCTTGACCACTTTAGGGACAGTGTAGGCATTTGTGTGTATGTCGCTTTTTGTCAGGGTGCGTAAGCATGTGTGTGTGGGTTGAAAAATGAATAGTAGCCTCCCAAGTCCCAAGGAGGCGAGGGAGGTGGAAACGTTGTGGTCTTGTTAACCGTGTGCTGTTTTTTTCTCAACTGATTTTCTCAACGAAAATTTAACTTTAAATAATGTTTTAATCGGCTCCAGACGCATGTTTTTATTTTGAGCGCTAAAAAGTAATTTTAATCGGCAAGGTATGGCGGATGTAGTTGAAAGCATATTATGCGACAGCGATTTTTTTTTTTTTTACTAAATATGGTTCTGGGAGACAGTTTTGTAAGAAAAATCAAATTTCTTTTTGTGATAGACAAGCGTATGGTTGCAAGGAAACACGGACAACTTGAATAGGATTAATCAAATATATTTATTTACCCCAAAGCAAAGATCGTTCTTTTTATTCTTAATTCCTTGATGACGACGGCGACGGCGACGGTTAAGTTGTTTATCTTAATTCTTGATGACGGCGGCGACGGCGACGGTTAAGTTGTTTATCTTAATTCTTGATGACGGCGGCGACGGCGACGGTTAAGTTGTTATCTTAATTCTTGATGACAGCGGCGACGGCGACGGAGTGACCTTTTTTCTACGTGTTCACTCGTTGGTCGCTAGCTGGGGAAAAGATGGCGGCTACCTCAAACTAGCGCCAAGCCCCTTTTCTTGTTTTCCTTTTTGTAGCTCTCCGGAAACGGTGAACGCTCAGCATGTCGCTGTCCAACATTAGTTCCGGATAGAGTGAGATCTGTTATATAACAAATGCCCCCTCAGATCTCAATCAGGTTTGTGAACTAGTCCGTGGGATATCCTCAGTTCATGACAAAGTCCTTGAAGCGTGCAGGTAGTCGTCCTCTCGTCATTCTCGCTGGTAGCGGAGTACTGTCTGTATTGTCCTCTTGTAATGTTGTAGGGTGTATGTCATGAGTTGGATCTGGGTCCCTTGGTGACTGCGGTTCGACGTGATTTTTGTGGTTGGTACATGGTGAGAGGGGTAAGGGTGTGTTGCATAGGTGTGGTGGTCGAGGGGCCAGTTGTCTGATATGTGCGCGGTGGATCCAGGCTGTATCACCCTTTTCATCTTGCACCTGGCACATCACATCATTTGACTTTGTGACCGTGAAATTCCCCACCCAAGGTAGATGAGATGCTCGGGCCGGTCCTGATTGTGGCCGATGAAGTAGGACCCTGTCACCCACTTGTATTGAGTCTTTGCAAGTAGGATTATGCGCATTCCTCTCAAGTTTGTGGTCAGCCTCGTCGTTGGCCAGAGTGACATGGTGGTGAACCTGCCTTAGCAGGGCATTGATCTCCATGCCATATGCCCCCGGATCGTCGCTTCTGATTTGTTTATTGTGAAGCATAGGCAAACCAATGTTGGGATGACGACCAGTGATTGCGTAATGGGGGGAGACACCGGTAGCGCTACTGACCGTGGCGTTCATGGACGAGACCACAGATCCCAGGACGTCAGTCCACTCGCAATTTCTGTCCTCGCATAGCATATATAGCGCGTTTTTCATCGTTCGATGTTGTCGCTCGATGTTGCCTGAGCTCTGTGGTCTCCACGGACAGTGGAGTTCCTGCGTGATAGCCAACTGGTCGCAGAATCGTCTGTACACTTCTCCCGTGAAGTGTGTGCCACGGTCAGATGAAACAATCCGTGGAATCTCCCTGTGTCGAAGGAAGAATTGATACAACCCACGGGCTGCGTCAATGGCACGGTCCCTTGCGCATGGTATGGCCGTGAAGTACCGACTAAAGCTGTCCAAAATTGTCAGGATGTAACGTTTTCCTTTCGAGTTTGGCATTGTCACAAAGTCTATGAAGACCAACTCAAATGGTTTCTTTCCGCGTTTGCAGTGACCCATGGGCCAGTGGGTGCGTTTGCCATAGTTCCCTTTGCATTTTGCGCATGTTACGCAAGAGTCAACGTAGGCCTTGATGTCGCGGTTCTTGAACTCCCACCAATAACTGGACATGAGTTCTTGCATGCGCGTGATGCCCGAGTGATTCGTGCCTTCATGTGCTTGCGAGAGGTATCTGGCACGAAGTTTATACGGCACAACCAGTTTGGGGGAGTTGTTGCTGTCCCGAATCATCAAAACGGAGGTGCCTGGCTCCAGAAAAAATTGTTGGAAGTGTCTATTGAAGAGCGTAGCACGGTGATCGTCGGGATCAATATGTGGTTTATCCGGTGAGGGTGACTGGAGGGCACTGATGATCTTCGCTAATGTTTCATCCTTCTGTTGTTCTTCTGCAATGCCCAAGTGATTGCAGATTCTCTCTGTAGGGATGGAGGATGACGAATGATATGCAAAGAACGCATTGCTGATGTGTTCTTGTGCACGGGTGCCTTGTGGTGAGTGAGTCTTAGGAATCAACCGTAAACCGTTAAGTTCGCTGAGGCACCAAGACGGTATATACATGCGTAAAACTGACCCACTTAGCTCGAAAGTCTGGCCTGCTGGGGTCGGGTCATACGGAGTTTTGGCCTTCTTCTGCCCGCAACACCTACTGAGCATGTCAGCCCAAATGTTCGATTCGCCCTCGATGTATTCGAGAACAAAATCGTAGCACGAAATTTCTTCTTGCCATCTCCGTATTTTGGCATTATTAAATACCCGCTGATCCAGATACGTCAATGACCTGTGGTCGGTGAAAAGAACAAAGGGGCGGTTTCGGAGAAAATAATCAAACTTAATTATCGCCCACTTGATAGCGTAGGCCTCCCGTTCCGTCGTGGACCAGTTCTGTTCCGTGGGGTTGAATGCATGTGAGGCAACAGCTATGATATTCTTCTTCCCGTTGTCAGCTTCTTGCATTAGGATCGCACCACATGCGACATCGCTAGCGTCGGTGGTGAGTGTGAACAGCTTTGAAAAATCTGGGAATGAAATGATTGGTGGAGAGGCAAGCCGTTCTTTGATTCTTCTGAATGCTTTGTCGGCACTCTCAGTCCAGAGAAAAGGTTTATTGGCCCTGTTGAGGTCATGAATGGGAGACATGAGTTTTGAAAATGTGTCCAATCGGATTTGTTCCTGCAAGCGCGTTTCAAGGAATTGCCTAATCCATACCAACCGCCCGATAAGGCTTTGTAGTTCCTTTTTCGAAGTTGGGGGCTTCATTTCTCGGATAGCCCGAACGTATTCAGGATCAGGCTTGAAACCGTCACTGGTTATAATGCGTCCGAGGAATTTTGCCTCAGGTGCAAGAAATGAGCATTTTTCCGGGTTTAGCTTGAGACCAAAATTCCGGAGGGCGGTAAAAAGCTGTTCCAGAGCGAATATGTATTCATTGAATGTTCTTGCATGTACCAAGTTGTCGTCGATGTACGACGAGATGTTATCGCGTGAACTGACTGTGGCTAAAGCTTCCGCTACGCAACGTGAAAAGATCTGTCCGGCAGAGGTAAGACCGAAGGCCAGGCGAGTGTACTGGTAGCACTGGTCCTTCCATGTAAACGCGGTTTTGTGACGGTCCTGCTGGTCGATTTCGATTTGCCAGTAGCCGCTGCGAAGATCCAGAGAAGCAAAGTAGGTGTTGCCCATGCCGATCTTGTTAAATAGATGGTCTATCCTCGGTATTGGGTAAGGGTCCAGATCGACTAAGACCTTGTTCAGTGTTCTCTTGAAATTAGCCACTACGTGAACTGAACCGTTTTTCTTGCGCACAGCGAACACTGGGCTGTTAAAGCCCCTGGGGTCACTGCATTTTTCGATAACGCCTTCATTCGCCATGCGTCTGATTTCGCTATCGACATCGGCTTCCAAGGCCTGGGCGATCGGGTGTTGCTTCTGACTGCGGGATTGGCCGTTGGTCGGTATCCGGATGGGTCGGATGAACGTCCCTGGTTTGTTGTCATTCGAGCCGATGATGTCAGCGAATTTGATAAGAAGGTTCGCCGTATCCTCCAATTCGTCCCGGTTTGGGTGATTCGACAGCGATAGCCCAGTGTTCTGCTTCAGCCAAGTTAATTTATCTTCCAGTGTCTGGGCGTTGGGTTGAGGTTCCGACTTGAGACTCTGGAATACAGCAGTTTGGGGTTCACATGCAGGAACGTGGGTCGACGATGTCGGCGGCGCGATGGTCACGGCGTGTGATAAGGAACCTGAGGGAAGTGTGCGCCTGAATTTTACCGTGGAATTTTGGTTGTCAATTATATATGAGCTGAGCGTGCTGTGACGCAGGATATTCTGGCCGATCAGGATTGGTGTGTTTTGGGTTGTAACAAGCACGTTCACTTTTTTGAACGTGGGGGAATTGTGGTTGCCAATCGTGACGTCACATGTCAGTTCACCCAGGGCGGCTATGCTCCCATTGATACCCTTCACCCGAATATCAGTGCGGGTCATATATTTTTCAGCTTCCTTGGGAAGCTGGGACAGCGGTATGATGCACGTGGAGCATCCTGAGTCTAACATCGCGATGCCGGAGAAGTACACACCGTCAATATTGAATGAGGATTGGACGAGCGGTGAATGGTGGTTAGGTCCTTGAAAATTGAAGACGTGATGGCTGATGTGAGGGTCAGGCGAACGAAGCATCACATCTCGTCCTGCCCGAACGGAAAATCCTGTGTTATGAATGTCTGGTCATCATCCATTGCAGCGATATGAGCCTGTGCTTGGGTGCGAGGCGGGTGGCGGAATGGGCAATTGTGCCCGCAAAAGCAGGGTCGACCCCCGAGGTAATTCCGGCATAACGGGGTCTGTGAATTGTGCTGGCGACCTTTGCGACCTCGCGGACGGTCTTGCTTCGGATGTTGGTTGACGGGGCCTCTCTGGTGTGGCTGCCTACTGAGTTGGGGTGACAGGGTCGTTCTGAGTGACGCCTCATCCTGGTAAGACTGCTGTGATTTCTGTGTATAGTAGGCTTCTTGTGGCGAGGAGACGTCAGATTTTACACCACGATCGATGTATCGCTGGGCCTCGCAAGCTATGCCGATCGCATTGTAATGATTGTCCATCGTCTTTACTAGGTGAGTGTAAATATTTGGAGTTCAGGTTTTCACCTTTTCGCTCATCAGCATCGCGCCTATTATGGAAACCAGACCGTCCACTGTCAGGTCTGTCTTTTTATCCTTTTTGAATTTCGTTTTAATGTGGACGGCAGCATCTCTCAAAGTGTTCTCCAGGCGAGATGCGAAGTCTGGTAATTTTTCGCCGTCTATTCGCTCCAAGTCCCAGGCTCGGCTAAGGTGCTGGAAGCTCGTCATCTGGCTGCCGTGGGCCGCTTGCAAGTACTCCTTTAGTTCCTCAAAAGTGGACGAGTCTGACTTTGAATCCACCATCTGCTGAAAGATACCCTGGTCAAGTAAATCTTTCGCGGATTTGACGAACTCGCCTTCTAGGCTGGGATATCTCTCCAATTCCGGTGCGACGTGGATGGTATAAGCTTTGTTCAGCGCCGTGATGAATTGGTTCACGTCATTTCCCGGGCGGAATAATTTCTGCTGTTTGAGAACGTCTCGGATAGCCTGTTGACGTATAACTACGCTATACTCGTTCTCCTTCTGATTCGTACGGGTTGCTGTCGAAGGAGTTAGCCTTAAAGCCGCCAGCATGTCGTCTAAGTCGGTTTGAACCTCTTGAATTACACGTTCGGATGGCTGTTCCGCCCCTGTCTTCAAATTGAACAATAGTGTTCTCTGCTCTCTAATGAGGGTGAAAAGTTCGTCCCGTGTGAAGTTCGTGTAGTTCTCCATATTTAACTTGCTGTACGCTTCTGACACCAGTGTGATAGACAAGCGTATGGTTGCAAGGAAACACGGACAACTTGAATAGGATTAATCAAATATATTTATTTACCCCAAAGCAAAGATCGTTCTTTTTATTCTTAATTCCTTGATGACGACGGCGACGGTTAAGTTGTTTATCTTAATTCTTGATGACGGCGGCGACGGCGACGGTTAAGTTGTTATCTTAATTCTTGATGACGGCGGCGACGGCGACAGAGTGACCTTTTTTCTACGTGTTCACTCGTTGGTCGCTAGCTGGGGAAAAGATGGCGGCTACCTCAAACTAGCGCCAAGCCCCTTTTCTTGTTTTCCTTTTTGTAGCTCTCCGGAAACGGTGAACGCTCAGCATGTCGCTGTCCAACATTAGTGCCGGATAGAGTGAGATCTGTTATATAACATTTTTAAGATGTGATTTTGGGGGCGTGGCTTGCATGTTTTCACCCATGCCATTCGTCAATCAATATTAGCAGAAGAATAAGAATAACAACTTCCGCATTTGAATGCCTAAAAGAAAAGATATAAGCAGGAAGGACATATTAACGCCTCTGAACTTAAGACCTTACAGTGCATTGATAGTTCCTATTGCTGCTGTATATGCAAGTGAAACATGGACTATACTGTGAGAGTCTGAGAGTCTTTGAAATAAAATGCTTAAGAACTATTCTTGGAGTAACTTTGTAAGATAGACGAAGAAATTCAGATATCAGAAGGTGGTTTAATATTAACAGATCCATCATGGTTTGGACATGTTTCCCGGCAATCAGACTCCAGCTATGTAAAGAAATCCTATAAAGATTTCATTCAAAAAATATCAAGAGAACGATAGGCTGACCAGATATGGGTTGAGACTGGCATGACGCTCCTGACAGCTAAAAGATTGACCCATGACCGTTATAAGTGGCGGAATTCTATTTTCAAGTATGTGGCCAAGCTTTCTAGAGTATGAAAATAAGTTAAATCAAGCCGAGTGTCTTTTGGCCTGACTCATTATTAAAAATTAAAAATGTGTTACAAAAGATTTCTTTCATAGAGGTACACCGGAAGTAGTTACACCGGTAAAATCCCAACCTACACATGCGTATTACAAACTTGGCTTTATTTACGAACTTTTTTCCCCGTGATAACCGGCTCTTTTAATCTATGAAGGTAAGTAATTATTAATTAAACACTCAGTTGTATTGATCTGGTCGTAGATTATCACTGATTCGATTTTATCTGTTAAAAGAAGAAAAAACATACGAGATGTGTTTTGTTTACTGTGTATAAACACAAACCTTCGTAACACGTGTTTTAAAATGAGAGCTTGTCTAAAGTGCAGTTTTACCCCCTATCTGATCTGGAATGTTATAATTTGAATTTGCCATACAAATTTCGTAAACGAATCATCTAAATACAATATTGATGTGAAAATAAAATCTTCATTTCAGAAACTGTTGTGCTTATATAGATCAGACCCAGTGGCTGCCTATATTGCCTCGGTAAAATCCGCTAACGCGCCCCAACAGCTGAAAGGCGACCACACAAAATGAAACTCCGTTTTCTTGAGACAAAAAACGAAAGAAAAAAAAACTAATTTATTTACATTAAAATTTTTACTGATATATTTATGCTGTTACATTGTATTTTAAAAAAATATTATTTTATAGTCACGTGACTGAAATAAACATAAATAACACTTACACAATTACAAAACAAAATAAAAAGCAAAACTTTACAAAAAGGTACTTACCAGATTATTAAGTCGATTTTAGCTTGGGTCCTAATTTGGATATACACCCCCCCCCCCAAAAAAAAATAACGCATATTATGCAACAATTTACATATATATATATATATATATATATATATATATATATATATATAAATCGATAAGTCTTTCTTCGTTTTCTTTTTCAGGAACACAAGTTTCATTTTGTGTGGTCGGCTGTTTTCGTTATCGGATTTTACCGAGCAGACATATTTAGAGATCCATGTAAAACTAGACCAGATCTGTTCTCGACTGGAGAATTTTAAAAAAGTCTACAAATACAACGAACATAACAGTCCTGGGCCGTTTGATGTGATCTGCACTGATCAGACACTGGCCGGCGATGACAGATCGCGTTCAGAATTTAGAATAAAAACTTTTAAACTTTGTATTATCAATGAAAGACAATTTCTGAAATGAATGAGTTATTTCCCTTGAATTGGAAATGGTTACTCAATATCATGTTTTGTGTTGTTCTTTTTTTAAAAATGTTTCTGAAGTTTCTAAAAGTAACTTATATTTAAAATTAACTTACAACAAAATGGTTAAGCATTACTATTACCGATATAAATTACTTTTAAGAAAATACTGCTAAAATCTTTGGATCCTTAATAAATCTAGCGATAGTCCAGCACCTCGTTAATGCTAAACTTCTTTCTGACCATCAGTATAGATTTAGGCAAACACGGTCTACTGCAGATATCCTAACTGTCATCTCTGAACGCATATACCATACACTGGGCAAGGTAGGTGAAGCTAGGGTAGTAGCACTTGATATATCCAAAACCTTTGACATGGTCTGGCATAAAGGTCTTCTCATAAAAAATAATTCATATGGTATTACTGGACGAATATTTAATATAATTAGATCCTTCCTAACCAGAAGAAAAATCCAGGTTGTCCTCGATGGCTGTTTATGCAAACATGACATAAATGCTGGTGTACCCCAGGGATCTATCCTTGGACCTTTATTGTTCCTGATTTTCATAAACGACCTCCCTGATAACATTGTGTCTGAGATGGTTATATTTGCTGACGACACTACGTTTCATGTGAGTAAAATGGATGCGCACATACCTGAAGCAATGGTGGAATCCTTAGAAAGTGACCTCCAGTCTGTAGTTGAATGGGGTCATAAATGGATGGTAACATTTAATGCTGCTAAGACAAAGCTCCTTTCCTTCAACAACTACAAGAAACCTCTTCAACCACCAATTGGCATAGCAAATAACACCCTACCTGAGAGTCCAACGCTCAAACTCCTCTGCCTAACATTCACAGGTAACATGAATTGGAACGAATACATAGAAGACATTGCCAAGGCTGCTGCAAAGAATGTAGGCTCCCTCTACCGAGCTAGAAATCTTCTCACACCTGCCAGTATCCTGTATCTCTACAAAGTAATGATCCACCCATGCATGAAATATTGTTGTCACATCTAGATTGGTGCATCATTCGCTAGTCTCTCCCTCTTAGATAAGGTCCAAAAAAGAGTCGCCAACTTGATAGGTCCTTCACTATCCACCAAGCTCCAGCCCCTGTCCCATCGCCGAAATGCTGCTTCCTTGTGCTTGTTTTACAAGTACTTCAATGGAATGTGCTCCGATGAACTTACTGCTCTGGTGCCCCCTCGACGTAAATACACTCGACCAACCCGACAATCAGCTAAATCCCATCAATTCACTGTGGAGGTCCCCAGATGCTAGAGAGCCTTCTACTCCAATAGCTTCTTTCCTCGAGCTGCCGGCCTTTGGAACTCCTTCCCTACTCCCTGTTTCTCCGATTGTACCGACATGCAGAAATTTAAAACTAATGTGAACAAGCATCTCGCTGCACAGCTCCCAATTTAGGATGACCCCCCCCTCCTTAAACTTTCACCCTAACTCTCAGTCTACAGTGGCAATTTGCCTTTACTGTAAATAGTGAATTGAGTTAAATATTCCACGGTAGCCATTTTGAACTGAATACATAACCAGAGCAGAAGCGAGTAATGGTGTCTGCCTTTCCCAACGGTATTTTCTTTTAAATATTTTATGTCGGTGATAGTAATGATTACCACAAAAGATTATAAGAAATTAAGGTGCATCCAAATGTTTCCGATTGCAATTAGGGAACAAACCGAAAATGGCCAAAGCCGCAAAAAAAAATCTAAATAGGATACTCGAGCATAGGAATGGAAAAGGGTTAGGTGAGGGACCCCTAACTTAGAGTTAGACAAAGTTATTGTAGATTAACACCTTCCGCTAAATCACCCCCTCCAAAAAAATAAAATTTTACTTTTTTTAGATTACATGTGAACACCCTGAAAAGTTTGTTATAAAGAAAAGATAAAACAATTATTTTAGAATTTGGTGGATGAGTTTCGCATGTAAATTTAAAGTAAAATGTTCCTCCATTTCTTGGCCATTCTAGTATTTTAGGCAGTTAACCAATTGTGTTTTTAGTACTGCTATCGATCCTGAACCAGTGTAGCAGAGTTGAATCTTGCGAAGGAGTCATTTCATTCTGCCAGGAAAAAAAGCTGTTGACAAAAAGAAAAAAATGTCCGAAATGCTATTACATGTGCCACTCGATAGAAAGAAAAAGTATTATTATTTATTAACAGTTGTTTAGCATTGTTTTGTTACAAAAATAAAAACCAAAAATTTATTTATTAACAGTAATTTCACTTTGTTTTGTTTGTTCTTGTTTGCAATATTTCTTGAAAATAAAACTGAAAAAATATGACGCAGCAACGTATTGAAGTTATCGGCTCGTCATCTGTTTACGTAGCATGCTCGAACGCTGCCGACGCAAAGTTCACAGAAACTTGTTCAGGATCGATAGCAGTACCATGTTTTTTCTATAGGAAATAAATCCTATGTGCTTCTCGGGGAGGCGGATCTACTTTTTTTAAACGATGATATGTGGTTTTACGACCTTGCCATCCAGACTTAGGGTTAGTGGTAAAAAATTTGGTTAATTATCTTAAAATGCTAGAATGGGCCGTAAATGGGGGATCATTTTACGTTAAATTTATATACGAAACTAATCTCCCATTCTAAAATAATGTTTTTTTTCTTTTCACCAAGTTTTTGAGAGGGTTCACATGTAATCGTCTAAAAAAAGTAGAATTTCATTTTTTGGGGTGGGTGTAATTCAGCAGAGATAGTGATCTACAACTTTATTTTTAAATAAACTTCCTAAAGAAAATGAATAAATAAACCCATTCTTAACCTTAGGACTAATTTACCCTGTCACTGTTGTGAAAAACCGACAAAACTAGTCGATAAGATATGGCAGCGTCTTTAAAAGTTAACCGCTTAAATATACCCCCTAACTCTAGACCTAACCCTAAGTTCGAGTGGTGAATCTCTGTCCCATTTGAGGGTTCTTGATAAGCTGCAGAAACGTATCTGTAATTTGATTGGCCCCCACCCTTTCTTCTTCTCTGCACCCCCTCTCTCACAGATGTGATGTTGCTAGTCTCGGTCTTTTACTATTATGTTGTTCAGAATTGTGTGATCTGTTCCCTGCTTCTTTTGTTCCAGCTCGTTTGACTCGTTGGTCTAGTCGTCTCCATCAATTCACTGTTTCGATACTTCATTGTAATACAGCTTTCTATTCAAGTAGCTTCTTTCCAAGAACCGCAGGCTTGTGGGGCTCTTTTCCTGCTGACTGTTTTCCTCCTACCTATAATCTTGGTCTTTTCAAGACTGGGGTCATTGGGCATTTCCTGTTTTTGCGATAATCATATTTCGTCTTGTTAGCGCTTTACATCAAGTGGTTTCATGCCTTGTCTGGAGCAATTTCTATTAAAAATAAATAAATAAAATCTATATTTATAAAAAACGAAAAGGTGTATGCAATGTAACAGGATCGTTAAATCTCAATTTTGCTCCCCCACCTTTGTTTTTTTTTTTTTATTTATTTGTAATAATAGTTATAATTGTGAGGAGTCACATTTTTTTTTATATAATCTATATTTGATAACAAATTTGAATTTGTTTCAGGATGAGTGCCAGTGGGAAAAAGGGTTCTGCTCCTACTGTGGAGCAGATTCAAGAAGATGTCATTACTCAGGTATTGTAATTTTTTAATCTGCCATAAAAATTCTTTATTCTTGTAGACAGAATAAAATGAATACGTACGAACATAGTACCCAATGCATCGTCTGTAAACTGGAAATCACTTGATATTAATTGCACTGTTTTTCAGTCCCGTACCAAAAAAAAAAAAGGACTGGGCAACAGGGAATCATAGTTAATGTCAGAGAAGCAGTATTTTGACGAATCCCCCCCCATCCCCCCGTAAAAGCCGATATTAAATTTTCACAGCAAGAACTCGTCTTCTTACCATAATGAAAAAAAAAACTTTCTTTTCTGCCTCAGTGTGCCTAGTCTCAAGTGGAATTTCCCGTCTGTAGAACACATTGCTGTGGGACTGCTTCCTGCAGATTACAACTTGATCGTCTTCAAAGCCAATGTCACAGATTCTTATCTAGAACTGTCCCCACAAATATTCGGACTTGGTCCTGAGAATTATTCCATCTCATTAACCCCTATCCTCGAGTAGCATCTGGCCTTGATAAGTGGTGACACCTTTTTAATTAACAAATGACAACATGTCCTATTTATTGTCTTTATAGTTTGTTGTAGACAAACTATTAATAAATGAAATGTCTTTGTCCCCTATGGCTTTTAAATTGTCTTTTACTTTCCGATATATATGATATTGCAACTCAACTCAATACATGGCACTTCTTACAGCTCCCAATGTATTGCACATGCATTTTTTTCTATCTTAAATATAGCATGGTTCATTCTCCCATTTTTAGTCAGATATAAGTGCAATACCTTGCGTGCGGGCCGACTATAATTTCAAAGTCGATTTTGACCATTACAAGATGAGCCCACAGTTGACCCCCTCTCCTCTTATGCCATCCCGGTAATGAAGCCGGAGCTATTGCCTTGTGAATCGGGTCAGTTGGAGAATGACAAAGGGCGTGGCCAAACAATGAGAATCTCCTTGTTAGAAGGGTCTCCTCATGTTTGGGGATCTGGTATCCCAAGTGGATTGTAATGCTGATATAAATGTCAACGGATTCTTATCTAAAACCGTCCCCACAAATATTCGGACTTGGTACTGACAATCATTCCATCTCATTAACTCCTCAAGTGTCATCTAGACTTGATAAGTTGTGATCCCTTTTTAAGTAACAAAAAAAACATGTCTCATTTACTGTCTTTCTAGTTTGCCATAGAAAAACTATTAATAAATGAAATGTCTTTCGTCACCCCATACCACCCATGGTTTTTGAACTGTCTTTCACTTTCTTTCTTGATCGGGGTAATTTTAATTTCTGTCCCATCCAGAGTTCCCCTTTATGAGGAGGTCGATATCTTCCACATAAAAAAAACGACTTTGTGTCTAACTTTGTCTTCATAGGAAGACAAGTAAATAGGGGCCCGTGCGATATTGTCAATCAATACACAGCAAATCTTAGTAGTCCCTCCGCCTCACGCATGTCGAAAATTAATTAAATTTCTCTACCCACGCGTTGCTAAACTTAAAGTAGAATATCAAATATTGTAATTCTTAAGCTTTTTCTGTTTTCTCATGTTTATAGTTGCACCATTTCGTGACTAATTGAAAGCCATACGTCATATACAGATGCCAATGGAGTTTTGAGCAGACTTCATCATGACAGCTCTTGTAGATTTTTTTGTGCATCTTGTAGGTGCTCATGATATGGGTGATAGTCTCAACCGTCCATCTGGGAAGTCTATATCTGACTCCTTATAATTATTTTCGCTTTCAGAAAGCTCATGGTAGTATTACAAGTTTTTTGTTTTTTTCTTTTTAACTAATTGTTATTTTATCAACTTGGGTGAAAATGCTGCTTCTAGGAATGGTCGCAAGTAATTCTTCGATTAATTGGCACCTCTACCAAATTATATACTGTGGCTATGAATAATCGGTGAATTTTTCAAATTTGTTTTACATGCAGTACCCCACCCATCCAATGCGCGCGGTTAAAGGGGAGTGAAGAAGTTTCAGTTGTACCATATATATATATATATATATATATATGTGTGTGTGTGTGTGTGTGTGAAAAACAAACAGGCTTCAATATAATGGAAACAACGTGTGAGATGCAAGTGTTCTTTTTTATGCTAAAATCGTTTTGATTTTGACGCCGGTTCGTTTTCATTCAGCTTTTTCCATCTGTTTACGTAATTCTGCGTCTGGACCAGTACCGAAAAGAAAAATGTTTTTTAATTTAACTTTCTTGTGAAAAATAAAAAAATTATCAGTTGTTTCATCAATTTTCTTTGTCAAAAAAATTTTTTTTTATAAAAATAAACATACGGTGAGTGTTTTTCTTCTGTTTGAATACAACCTCGTTTTTATTTTGACGCCGATTCGTTTTCAAAAAATAGATAAAAACAAGTTTTTATTATTTGGATTATTCTGACTACTGTTCTCATGGTGGTTCTTATTTTCACAACGTTTTGATCGATGGAACTCGATAGGTATCAATATGTTCATTGATGTATGTTAGGGACAACCATTGTAATCTGTTGTAATACGTCTATGAATGAATGAGTAATATGTGTCCACTGTGTATTTTATTCATTATTTTTAGAATGATGAATAAAAGATGAAGAAACTACACTTGTCTTATGTCCTCATTCCGGAGAAGTTATCGTACATAGTTATGATATATGTGAATGTATGAATGAATGAGTAATTAGCATTACAAGTTGAATTCTTTTTCTTTTTAACTAATTATGATTTCATCAACTTGGCTGAATTGTGTAAAAGGAGCTCAAAATCGTTTGAATTGTGCAAATACCATCAGTGGTTCAAAAGTTATAAAAATTTAAAGTGACGAAATTTGGGTTTTTCGGTGGACATTTTTCTTTAATAATCCTTTTTAAAAAGTGGGTCAAAATATGGACTTCATCATTTCAAGAAATTCAGTAATTTCTCCACCATTTATTTATTTTTTAAGCTATTCTTATGAAACTTGGTATTCTTATGTACTCTTTCTGATTTTCCAGTTAGATTTTATGTATCTATTTACACAAAGCCATGAATTACGATGTGTAAATCTCAAAGTTTTTCAAACTGCCACATTGTATCATACAGATTGTGAGGTATTCCAATATAGCTTTAATTTTTTTAAGTCAATACATAGTCTGTATAACAGTAACGGCACTATTAATCTGTTTTTAGGAAATTGTGTAACTCAAGAATAAAACATTTTTTAAAGCATTACACTGCACTAAAATGTTTCTTTTAACAAGGTTGCGGCAGATTAGTTTCAGTGATTCACAGTAAAGTAATGTATACAATTCCTCCATGGTACACTGAAAAAAAATAAGATTGGATAAAATTTGTAACCATAGTGCTGCCATCCAGACCCTAAATCCGGGTGGCAACAGCCCCTCTCCAAGAAAAACAAGAGCATGCTTACATCTAATAGTCAACTAAAATGGTTATACGTCATTCAAACGCTATCTGGTCAGAAAGTGGGTGATCATCTTCAACACAGGATTATCCTTGTCTCTTACTTATACAGCCAACAACTAATAATATATAAATTATAATAACACATATTTCTAGTTCTAGGATCTGTTCAATAATTGAACCACTGACAGCAAAATTAATTCATCTTCCACATACGACAGATATTTATTATGTTTGTCAGTTTTCTATGCTCTCGCTTTGTGCCATTTTTTCCTAATTATTCACTTGTTCCATTTTTTCCTAATTATTCACTTGTGCCATTTTTTCCTAATTATTCACTTGTGCCATTTTTTCCTAATTATTCACTTGTGCCATTTTTTCCTAATTATTCACTTGTGCCATTTTTTCCTAATTATTCACTTGTTCCATTTTTTCCTAATTATTCACTTGTGCCATTTTTTCCTAATTATTCACTTGTTCCATTTTTTCCTAATTATTCACTTGTTCCATTTTTTCCTAATTATTCACTTGTGCCATTTTTTCCTAATTATTCACTTGTGCCATTTTTTCCTAATTATTCACTTGTGCCATTTTTTCCTAATTATTCACTTGTGACATTTTTTTCTAATTATTCACTTGTGACATTTTTTCCTAATTATTCACTTGTGCCATTTTTACTCTGCACCATAACTCATATAAGAAAAAAGAATTAAAAGTCCAAAATGAGCATTTTTCCCCAATTTACAAGTTCTTTTTTTTTTCTTTTTTTTTTTTCACAATAATAATAAAAAAAAATGCAATGCTTTATTTATTTTTTTTTACATTTGGTCTTTTTGCTAGGATCAAAGTGTAATATCTGTTTTCATACTACACTTCATCTTTTCTGTCCTTGGTCAGTGAAAAAATCCTTCTAGACCGAGGCAATTAAAATTTATGTCCCAATTCAGAGTGCCCCTTTTTGGTGAGCTGGATTTCCCCACATTAAAAATAGACCTTGTATCTTTGGTTCTGGTAGTACTAAAAACCCGTATCACATGACACTAGAACTGGTTATCTGGGTTTAAATAGCCTGTGAAATCTCAAGAATATCCAATTAAATCTAACCTTGTGGATTTTAATCAAAATGTAAGGTATGAAATATAAAAAATGAAATAAAAAAAGTTTCCCTTTCTGGTACGTCAGTTTTAAGCGTTTTTTTCTCTTCATTTTTAACTTGAAGTATAAAAATATTTAACGTATAAAGACACATAAAATTAACATCATTGGAATGCTAATTTTATTCTCTTTCCATCTATATAATTATTTAAAAAATTGGCCCACACTTAAGAATGATATCGCTTGTTTAAGCACATTACGTGTGAAATTTCGCTGATGTCCAACAAAAAGACGTTATCGGCTTTTAATGCTACTCATAGTGCTTATTTTCAGTTGTCTAAAAGGGGGACAACGGCTGGTGTAATGGCACATTTTTCTGTCCCTTTAAATTGAACAATTTGTACATTTCGTATTATATGAGGACATATGTATTTTATGTTAACTATTCTGTACCTTCACCTCTGCGGCTTGTTAAAAAAGGGAAAAAAAAAGGAACTTTTTTTCTCAGTTCAGTTCTTGATGACCAAATTAGTATTTAAATATAAACTTTAAATCAATAGAATATACTCTGTGGTTGTCGTTGAGGTTTGTCGGAAAAACTCTCGATGCTAAGATGAGGGACAGTACAAAATGAAGAAGTCTATTAACTGCTTCCCTGCTGACTGCAACCTGATCATCTTCAAAGCAAATGTCAACAAATTCTTGGCACGTACTGCTGCATAAGCGATCTAACACAGTTCAGTTATTTTAGGTTGTCTTACGACTGAAGGAGGACAACGCCTGGTGGTAATGGCCCATTTTTGTGTCCTTTTAAATTGAACAATATGTACATTTCATATTATATGAGGACCAATGTATTTCTTGATTTAGAATTTATATATTTCTGTTACATTCAATATTCGGTGCTTCTCCAGATTAGGATCCGAGCTAACTTTGATCTTGCCGTTAGGGTCAGGGTCAGGGTTGGGGTTAAGGTTAGTTGGGGTCATAATCTGAAGAAGTACCCAATATTCATGTATGGCTTTTTGCCTGTGGAACACATTACCGTGGGACTGCTTCTCTGCTGATTTAAACATGGTCATATACGAATTCAATGTCAACAAATTTGTCATAAACCACCCCATACCAGATTAGGCTGTCTGAAGATATTGGCTTCCTGACCCAAAATGCATCAAACATTCATGTTTTATTGTTTTTTCTCTTTGCAAAACTCAATCATGTTCTACAAAATCCAAAACAAAAAAAAACAACAATTTTCCTCCTCCCTTCCCCACTCCCCACTATCCCCCTTTTCACTCAACCAAACACCATGAATAAATACTTGAAGATATAAAGAACTTGAAGCATAAAAACTTTTACCAAAATGACCGGATTCTGCATTAAATAACCCGAGAAGGGTTGATATGCCGTAAAACAAAACAACCAACCAAAACTGCCCCATAAGTAATCAAACACAGTTTATAACATTTATCAATGTTAGTACTCCCATAGTGTTCCTCATGTTTCGGCTGGCAATCATTTCCGTTTCATTAACCCTTATTCTTAAGTGGCTCTTGGCCTTGATAAGTGGTGACCCCAATGGTAATAGTAAAAAAAAAAATTAAAATTATTCCTATGTCATCATTTGTTAATGTATTTTTATGTCTGGTCGGCGTTATAATTGTAACGTAGACATTTAGTAAAAAAAAAAACAAAAAAAAACGCTTAATGCTATTGTTAATAAGTGTTGCGATTGTCGTTATTTTCTGATTTCCTGTAGCGTACAAAGAATATAATAGAACATGCAAACATTGTGGCCACATGTTGAGAATAAAATAGTCTCGTCACGTGTGCAACTATTTATGAATTAGATACTATAACCTTTCTTTATACTACTGCTTGCAGGGCTACCCAGCGTTGCCTAGAGGAAAAATGTAATTAAAACTTCTATCTCTCTATTCCTCTCTCTTTCCCTTTCCCCGTTTTCCCCCTCCCTATCTTCAACCCCTTCCTCCCATCCACCCAGCCCATTCCTCCCTCTCTATCTGGACATACACACAGATAACTCTCATTTAAATAATAGATTCCTTGAGAAATGAGTCAGCATTTTCTTTTTAAATTAGTACATAAAATGACTAAAAATGTGCCACCCCCCTTAACGAAACCTGGCCCAGTTAAACTCCAAAGAAGGAATAATATCTTTTAAATTTTATTCAACCGGGGCAACGCTGATCAAGAATATACCAACTTTGTGGCTGTTTCTTTTGTAGTTTTTGACTTTTAGCTGAACATGCATAAAGACAACTGCCCTTTATATAATAGATAATAGATTAGCAGGGGTTACCCGGCGTTGCCTGGGGCAAAAGTGTAACAATCTCTCTCTTCTCCAGTCTCTCGCCCTTCCCTCTCCCTGTTTCCCAGGGCAAAAGTGTAACATATTTCTATTAAAAGTAATATCTTTGTCTTTCCCAGTCGTCCCCTTTACCCCACCCTTTAATGTATATTTAAGTTATTGTTAAAAAAAAAATTCTTAGTAATTGGTGGGGATTGAACCAACCACTCGGTCTTCATTCTGTATCGCTAACTGTTGCGCTGAAGAAACAGTATAAAATCTGACGAAAAATAGGTCACTTTAATGCGTTTTGAATTTGTGTTTTTTTTTTCTCTCTGGTTGTCTCTTCATACGAGAAGTTACATGTCAGTTTGACACAAAGAAATCAATGTTCTTTTTTCCAATTTTTCGCTATTTCTCGTCCAAAAGATGGGGGATTCAGAAAACGTCAACTTCACAGGGTCCGTCGAGTATCTCAGGAGCGTTTTGCAGACATACAAATATACGCACACACACACTTACTTCCTTTATATAATAGATTACAATGTAAAAAAATAAATTCCCATCTTTATTTTGACAGTTGGCAAATCAGTTTTGGTCTCCTTACACATCAGAGACAAAATCGTTTAAACCAAAGGTAAGTTTATTTATTTCTATAAACTGAGTCA
Source organism: Sepiola atlantica (assembly GCA_963556195.1). Classification (NCBI taxonomy): domain Eukaryota; kingdom Metazoa; phylum Mollusca; class Cephalopoda; order Sepiida; family Sepiolidae; genus Sepiola; species Sepiola atlantica. The sequence continues at coordinate 114,633,705 of OY744515.1, forward strand.
GCTATTTTCATATTATCTTTTTCATTTTTCTGAATAAAAAAAAGCTTTGCTAAATGAATATTTTAGCTCTTATAATATTTTGTTTATTTAACTGTTAACTTGTGCTCTAATAAGCCATTTGTGGGCAATTCCTTCATATTCACCAGATTGCCCGTCATCATTTTGTTAACAGAAACAGCTGGAGTCTTGTTGACAAGTAGATAGTCGTCCCAATGAGTAGTGACATCTTTCTAGCAGCAGTAGTCGTCGAAGAGATGTTGTTGTTTTCTTATTGTAATAATGGAAGCAATTAAAAAGAAGAACTATGTCATTATTTGCTGTTTATTTTCTTTTTGAATTATTTAGTTTTTTACAGCAACTTCATCTGGATGATTGCTTTCCTTGTAAAGGTGGTGGAAGAGCCTCGAAAAAGAGGCCCATTCGCTTCAGCATCGAACACCAAGAGACAAGATCGATCTGGCTTCTTTGCCACGTCGACTTCCTCCCATGGCATAACTTCCTGTGCACATCAGTTTAACATCTATAACTTAACCTCGAATGGAAAGTTCCTGACAGAAAATCTTGTTTGTAACACACCCACTATCAAAAATTGCCACACTTGTGCAGAAGTTATGTGATGCATATGCCACACTCTGTGCCATGTGCAACAAAATTGAAGATATTCCAAGCACTGATGCGCACAATACTGCTGTACGGTTGTGAGACCTGACCCTTGTGCAAAAAGATCTTCACGTACCCAAGGTTTTTGACATGTACTGCCTTTGGTACATCCTATTCATCCATCTCTCCGACCAAATCGCAAACTGCACCATCAGTGCAAGATGCAACACCCCCAGCATCACAGAGAATTAAAAAGAGACTCTGCTTGTTTGGTCACGTTTTTCGACATTCTGAGGAAGAATTTAACCGCAAGTTGATAACCCCAATCGCACCCGCCAGCTGGAAGATGCGCAAAGACGGCCAACTGAAGACTTGGATAAGAACAGTAAGGGCAGACATGGAGCTGGTGGCTTGACCCCCCCCCCCCCCATCCACGTTTTCGGTGTTCGACGCTGGAACCAGGTGAACTCATTTGGAGCCGACTAACCCACCCTGGTTGAATGCTGTTACAGCCTGTGGGCTTGACATGCCAGGTTCAAATTTTGTCAGGACAATAGAGTCACTTTCATTAATACATGAATCCATCTCCTTTTGTTAAAGAATAAAGTAGGGTTCGAAAATACGTAGCTGTGATTCAATGAATCATGTAAATTACATTGGTGCAAACTATGGGCCAAGAAGAAGTATAGCGGACTTATTGGAAGGGAGGATGGTAGTTGATCCATATTATGCCTGTCTGTTGTTTCCTGCTCAATTGATGATCCAAGGCTCATGTGAATCACCTAGTACTTGAGCAACAAGTTAAATATTGGTTAGGGTTATCATCGCTTGCCGTTGTGTTGCATTGGGAAGGTTCCAATCCCTACATCTAGGCAAAATTTGATTCAAGATTTCGGGCAAAGTGTTCTCAACCTTCTAACTTTCTTTTACTAATCTGCAACTGCTTAATAGCAAAGTCAGGTGTATGTGCGGCTGCAAACTAGAAGGAAAGATCGCATCAATTGTACTTCATCAGAATTCACTCAGTATTGGTGAGATTACAGATGCCTTACACACTTGGTGTCTCAAGTGGTTTGTATCATGTGCAGCATGCCACCTCTTGCATCAACTTCATAACGCATTTGGGTACTCTTATAGATGACGCACCAAGTTTCTGTGACTTTGCGTCGTCAACGTTGGGTCAGGTCTCGGAAGCGCCAAGAGTTGACAAAACTATTAACCAATCTATCAGTTCGTTGAATCTTCCGAAGGACTAATTGAGTTCTGCCAGCAAAGGTCTCTTTTCGTGAACAAAAAAATGCGATAAATGTCAACGTATGTGTCGAAAACAAAAATAATTTGCTTATTCATTGTTTGTTAACAAGAAAAGAATTTTGACAAAAAGTGAAAAAAAAAAAAAAAATTTGTTTAACAAATCAAACAAAATCATCTTTTGAAACTTTCTGGTGCACAAACAATATTATTTAAAAACATTTGATTAACAATGGTTCCTTTGACAAAAATAAACATTTAATTACTAACAGTTGTTTAGCTATAGTTTGTTCGTTCTTTATTTTTATATATGTATTTTACTTTGGTTTTCTTCATCGTAATTTATCAGCTGCCAGTCTTCAATTTAGCGTTTGGCAGTTTTCGCCACGTCAACTCTCGGGCGTTCCGAGACCTGCCCGAACGTTGACAACGCGAAGTCACAGAAACATGGTACGTCATCTATTAGAGTACCCACATTTGGATATCCCAGGCACTAGAGAGCATGGTAGATCAAGGAAGACTTGTTTTTAATTAGTAAAAAAATAATATAACTGCATGCAATCTGCCTTACTCAATCTAATTCAATACTAAATATAAAATATAAGCTATATAAAAGAAATGTGAAAAATATACGTTTCCCGGTGTTCATGAGTGACAGTGGGAGGAGATCTGAGTGTTAGAGTAAAAACTCATCTCCCTCCTCTAAATATGACTAATCAAAAATAAAATATCAAATTATAAAATTGATTTAGAATACAATTTTTCTTTAATTAAGAACACGGTCTTGCTTTAAGTATACACCTTGTATTAAAAAGCTATAAAGAAACGGTGAATAAATTGACTTTACTTTTTATATAAGATTAAATTCAATTCAATGAATTTGAAAAAAAAAAACAAGCATTTATTTTGGGGGGGGGAAATCGCTCGAGACAAGGTATGAAGCCACTTAATGTAAGGAGCTAAAACAAAATACTACTTCAAGGTCAAAAACTAGCCAACAATAAGTGTTAGATGGATAGATTCCGACCCAGAAAACAGCAATTATTTCCCCTTTGTCAGAAACATTTCTCATGTAATGTGAGGACTAAAGGACAAAATAAGGGAAGCAAGAGTTACGAGACTGACACTTTCTACTCTTGTAAAGCATGCTACAGTTGCCATGTAGGGAAAGGGTGATAGAGACAGAAGTAGTAGCAGCACCTGTCCAATCTTGCGTTGTTGGCGTATTTACTACATCTCCCGGAAATCCATTCCAAGGTCCAGGGATCCTGTTTGAGAAAGCGTCTCTCTTCCGGTTCAATCAAAATCCATTTCAGGTTTGGGCTGAAGGTCAGTCCAAGAAGATTATCAAAGCAGGGAGCTTCCTCAAGAAGAGAGACATTCATTTCAATTGGGGCAAAGTGTTGTTGATCTTCTGTGGATACAATCACTTAAACACCTATGTTTTTTTATGAATAAAACAACCAAACTGTCCGCTTAAAAATCGTTTCGGGGTATTTTTATAGATTTTCAATTAAATATGGTTAGGTCTCGTTTAAAAAGAGAAGTTTTCAGATATTTTTGTTATATATGTTCACTTACCAATGGGTGTATAATGGCTTATACACCTGTGGTGTTGTCGTGAACCCAGCTTCTTGCTTGAACACTTGGACGTCGATGTTGTTTTATAAAATGGTTTATTTAAAAAGAGAAACAGTCACAGGAAACATCATTGTACACAAGAGAGAGAGAAAGACAGATGAATAGACAGATAGCTCGTCTCGCTACATCCAGCCACACTGTGCGCACTGCTCCCCCCACCCCACCCCCCACACGATACAGTACCCAGACACGTCTTTTATGCTTGAAGTCACGCCAGCCAAAAAGGAAGAAAATTCCCAGCTGAAAGTCACATGGTTTTGTAAAGTCCTGTCTGGTGTCACCTCTTACCCTTAGGTGTCACACAAAGTTTTCCATTCAAACACAACCCTTGTTATGTAACAAAATAATTGGTCCACCGTAACGATACATTATGAGCTTAATGCAACAAGAAGTGAGCTGGTATTAACTAAAATGATTAGTGACCCCCTTGATGAACGGACCCAGTGTCTCTGAGTATATTTCTAATACAATCATCAGATTGAAGGAAACGGGTTACAAAAATAGACTAACTTGATGCTTGTATCACCAAGCAGAAGAATAAAAAGTCTAAATGCATTTGCCCAAATCAACACCGGAACATGTTTCTAATATGAGGAGTTAAAGCAACAATGTTGAAAGTGCTCAATCATCTTTTGAAGAGAGTTTATTTCCAAGAACATGTACTCGCAGGACTGCTTCCCTGCAGGCTACAACTTGGTCGTCTTTAAATCCAAGGTCAACAAACATTTGTCATAAACCGTCCTCATAAGTAATCAAATTTTATTCATCATTTTCAATCCTCTCATAATATTCTTCATCATTCATAATTGGATCGAGAAGTCATTCTGGGATTGCATTATGAGATTCTGCCTGACACCAGCTTGATCCTGACGTCACTGCCGCCTTCGTTGCATTTTTATGAAGCCAGACAACAACAACACTACTCAATGACTATCCAAAACATGCCAGCATGAAAAACAAATTGTATTTGTTTCTGGTCGAGTTTATTTTTACTTTTTCAATTTTTAAAATTGGATACGAATGAATATGTTATTTTATTATTATTATCATCATTCAACTGACTATCCATCCATCTCATAAACCCTTATCCTCAAGTGGCTTCCGGCCTTGATTAGCGGCGACTCATTAGTGAAAAACAAAAATGAACCAATCTAAATGAATGGATTCATTCAATTTAAACAAATCTGATGAAAAATGGCTATCGAAAAATGAATTAATAATTTTTATTCTTTCAGACGAGTAGGTTTCAAAATGTTAGTGTGGTATTTTTTATACTTTTGTTTTTCTTTTGAGAATAATGAATAAATAAATAATTCTATTCTGCTGATTTTTTAAATTTCTTTTGTAGGTAATTGAAGACATTTATGGTAAAGAAATTCTTGCTACCAAGTAAGTTGAAGACGTTCATTACTTCTGTTGATCATTTCAAAGAAATGATTTATAATTGTTGACTTGTTGAAGGATCTTTTCTTACAGAATAAAACATTTTGAGTTAAGAGTTGTTCAATTTGTTTGACCTGAGCTTGGGATTTATTTGGTGGATTCTGTCTTATAATTGAGCAGCAATAAAAGAAAGAGTGTTCGACATTGATTACTGAAACTTGGTGGACAAAAGTTGATTTGTACTAACATTCCCAGTTGATTTTTTATTTTATTTTAGAGTTATTTAATCAATGTAGTTATAAAGAGCTCGGTAAATGGAGTTCAAAACTGTTTGAATTATGCAAATATCTCGAGTGGTTCAAAAGTTTAAAGAATTTAAAGCTAAAAGATTGAGGGTTCAAATTTGAACTCATTATTTGGAAAAAATACTTGAAATCACGGATCAATTCACAAGAAATTCATTAATTTCTAGTTTTGGAGCAATTTTGATAGAATTTGGCATTCGGAGGTAAAATCGTATGTTCTTTCTGATTCTGCACTCAAATTGTATGTATTTCTATGCTTTAACCCATTATTTAGAGAATAAGAGATACAGATGTTAGTATGCTTTGTTTTAAGAAATCGAGTGACTCATAAACATGTGACTCATACAAAGTATATATATATATATATATATATATATATATGGGACATGAAAAAGAAAAACCAAAAAGGAAGTTTTTATATGTTAATCAATGTTTCGTCTTTATTTGTAAGACTTCTTCAGGATGATAATATAAAGAAAAATGTCATGCAAGTACATGGACATATAGGGTTGACATGGTAGGTTGAAGGGAGGAAATAATAGCCACTACTGGAAAACAGTAGGGACCGACGTCCAGAGCTGGTGAAGTCAGTTGCGAAGAATGAAAATAAATGTTGAAGAAACTGAGTGAAAAAAGTGGAAGGGTGGGGGTGAGCAGGGATACTGTGGATGGTTGTAAGTGAAAAAGTGGAGGGTTGGGGTTAGTGGGAGTAATGTGGATAGCAGTGAGTGGAGGGGTGGGGAAAGAGAAGAGTGGAATGTTTGACCAGGAAAGTTAGGGGTCATGATGAATGAAGATGTGTGTTGGGGGGGGGGGGTATGCAGAGGAATGGAAGATGGGTAGAAAAGGAGGGGGAGGCTCTGTAATTTTGGTGGATAGGTAAGCGTCACGGTTTTAGAGAGGATTTGAAAAAATGAGGGGATTTAAGAGTGGGAGTGTGAGAGAAGTGATTGAAGAGGGGGAGAGGGGAGATTTGTTGTGATAGGTGTGAAATATTTGAAATATTTTGAAAAGTGAGAATGTTTGACCGGCTTGATATGTTAAGAATGTGAGGGAAAGAGTAAGTTAGAAAAGTTAAGATTCGTGGAGAACAAAGATGTCTGTGGGTGGAGGGGGGGGGGGGTGTATGCGGAGATAAGTGGATGAGTGTCATTGAGATCTGAGAGAAAAAAATGGATATCATCTATGAATTGAGATGAGTCTTTGTTCAGTAAGGATGATTTTGCTGATTAAAGGAGATAGGTTATAGAAGCCATTTCGTTGCTTGATGGTGTTGGAGGCAGTGATGAGTGCAGTTTCCAGTAGTCTTCGCCGAGCTTTGTTGTGGATGTATTTGGTGATTTCGGCTTTTTCAAATTTGATGGCATGACCGTGCTCTAGTGCATGGGAGAAAAGTGCGCTTAGAGGGTTATTGTTTTTTATGTCCCTTTTGTGTTCATTCAATCTTTTTTTCAAATTACGTGTTTCTCCCACGTAAATTTGATGGCAGTCATTGCATGGGACAGTGTATAAGCCGGTATGGGATGTGGGTTTTTTTTGGAAATGTCTTGATGTGTTTAATGTTTGTTTCATGGATTGTGATGTGGTTTGTACTGTTGGAATGCCTAGTTTGTTAAGCATGTTGCATATGGATGTGTTATTGGAATGCGTGGGTAGAAGGGGTCTGTCTATGAGAGAGGTGTTTGGAGTTTGATCTTTTAGTGTCTTGTTTCTGGAGAATATTTGAAAGGCTTTCTTCTTGGCATTTAATATAAAATGTGTGGGGTATATATATATATATATACTTGTATGAGTTACATGTTTATCCGTCTGAGGGGAAAGACACCGGACTACGAGTCAGTGGCGACTTGGAAACCGGGTTCGAGCCCTCCGACTGACATGAATTAATATCCCTACACTGAAGATTGCATAAGCATGAAACATTGTAGGTAATAATAATTAATATTTACTTAAAAAATAATATTATAGCCCCATTTAAAAGGACTGGTACACCCTGAAAGAATATAATAATGAGTAGTTATGCTACGGCTTAAATGTGACATTCCAACCTCTTTATTTTTGTTGAATTCTGTTTCTTCTGTTCACTGTATCATCCACTGATTTGGCATTTATAGAGTTTAATTTCTCCTAATTTCCATGCTAATTGGTGGCGGTCGTGGGGAAAGACACCGGACTACGAGTCAGTGGCGACTTTGGAACTGGGGTCGATCCCTTCGACCGACATGAATTTACATCCCTACACTGAAGATTGCGTAAGCATGAAACATCGATATCTGTAGGTAATAATAATTAATATTATAAAAATATTATATATATATATATATATATACACTATTACTAAAACTGTAGATATTATCTGTTATCTTGTATGTTGGTTTGTCTCCGTGCACTATCAATGACGTCGTTAGACAAAGTTGGAAGAAACCAGGCAAATGACATCATCCAGTAAAACAGGTTGAAGATGTCAAGAAGAGATCCTGTATGACGTAATAGATGCTGAAGCAATAAAGTATTAAAAGGATCATGTCCTCCATTAAAACAGAACATAGCCGTAATTTATAATTAACTGAACAAATCACCCATCTCTCTAGGCTTTCTATGTATTTCTCTCATCCCTCTCACTATGTTGATTCAACCACTCTCTAATATTTCTTAATGTCTCTGATAGCATTTAAAGAAAGGATGACTTTTTTTTTCAGCATAGTAACCGAAGTTACATTCGTGTGTCATACCACAAACACGTGTGTAAATTAGATGGCAAAATAATCATAAAGATAATAATCTTTCACTCTATAATAAAGACCAATGTGTTTTTAAATTTTGTTCCCATCACACAAGTAAATGTACTTCTCTCTCCATTCTATCACGGGAATAATAAAAGACTTGCCAGACGGAATGGTTTCAAGTATTTAGGGGAAGGGGGAAAGCAAATTGCAAATTCGGCGACTATGAATTTGAAAGAAATCCTTCACTCCATTTCCATAATGAGGTGTGTTCGTTGTGTTTTTCCTTCTTTCTATGTCAATTGATATATTGTTTTTATTTTTACCTTTTTCTTTTCTTTTTTTAACTTCACCGATTTAGACTTAATTTAATATTAATATTAGTGTGAACACTGGTGAAGCATAATTTTTTTCTCTATAATTTTTGACGGGTGTACAGGTGTACACTCATAAAAATAATAAGCTGCGCCTAAAAATCTAGACAAATTTGGATTCTCTTCGGCACTATTTTTTTTTTCTTAAATAATAATAACAAGCCGCGCGTGCGTGGTCCCCCTCTGTATGTGACTTGATGTGGCGAGTGTAAAATGCAATAAATTTGGGCAATTTGGGGCATTTTTTACCCCCTGGGGGCGCGAACCAGAATTTTTCTGAGGTCAAGGATGCTTATTTTATATCCAGAACAATTGCCTCTACATTTTGGCCAAGTTTCAAAAAAATTGAATGGATGGATCAAACGTTATGGGAGAAAAGGGTAATTTTTTGCCATTTTGGAGGCTTTTGACCAGATTTTTTTTCAAAAATCGGAGAATGTCACTTTCGAACCTGACCAAAGTTACAACTTCATGCAGAGAAAAATCCGGATGGACAGACATGCCTCAAAACATAATCCCCCGATTTATAAAATCGGGGGACCAATATATACCTTTAAAAATAGAAGTACCAACAATTTTATTAAAATAATTTCGTCCGTAAACCATTTTACAAATTATATATCGAAATGATTAAAATTTCACAAATTATATATCAAAATAATTCTGAGACTATCTTCTATTAATAAGCAGTGGATCGTTTTTTGCATAGCTTATAATTTTTTAAGGAACTTCTGTTAAGTTTACTTGGTCGTATTTCCTCTTCAACTTGTCGGAGAAGAAAAATGCAAGTTTCCAGTTGTAGTTTAAGGTGTGTTCTGATTGGGTTTACAATTTCAAGAATATTGATCAAGATTGACTGCTTTAACTTTGAAAAAGAAATGAGCATGTAAAATTGAGTTTTGAAAAAAATATTGATATTTCTAATTTTCGGCTGTTCAAAGTAAATACCATTTTAACTTGCTGTAAAAAATAATTCAATGGATGAAAACGCATCCAAATTACATATTTGGAAAGACTATCTTATTTTCTTTCCAACCATATATATATTTTTGAAAAATTGGCTCAGAAATAAGCGAGAAATTGCGAGTTGAACAAATTAAGGTACGAATTCGTCAATGTCGCACGATAATGGCTGACAGGCTGGGAATGCTATTTGTACCAAATATGGTCGGATTGCCAAAAGAATTGTGAATTTTATTAATGATTCCATGACTGGTATTAAGGGGAGGGGGGGCGTCACTGTATTAAATACTAAATCTTTATTTGACTATAAAAATCCTATTTGTGAATTTGTCCATCCAGGCTATCCATTTTGGTGACATTGTACAAACGTCTTAATTTGTACAAGAAAAATATACAGCAGTTATCAATTTCTATACATTCTAGCATAAACAAAAGAGAATAAAACAAAAAATTATAAGATATACAGGATTTGGAATATACTGCACTACTGTTCTTATCGTGGATGTTATTCTCGCAACGTTTCGCCCGATGTAACCTCCAACCTTCTTTAGGTGTATCTTGCCGAACTCGGAAATGTTTCTGTTGAACTCTGGAATGTATAATCCACTAGGGCAGCTTGCTCTTGTTCCGTCGGCCATGACCGGGTAGAAGTCTTAAGTAATTCATAATTGTATTCTTAGTATCGCCCACACTGTGGATTGAACCTTCAACCTCCAGAAGACTCACTTTGAACTGATTGCTATTTAGCACTTATATCAGTTACGCCACTGGTCTTTGTAGACAAGATGCACCTGAACAAGGTCAGAGGTTACATCGGCCAAAATGTTGTGAGAATAATATCCAAGATGAGAACAGTCGTCCGAATAATCCAAATAATACAAATTCTATTTTTTAATCTGTTTTTCTAATAATTTTTTGCCTGCCCAAACATTCTTATCTTTTTTTTTCTCCTTAAGTGTTTGTGTGTCAATTTTTTTTTTTTTTATGGAAATCGCTCCGGACAAGGCATGAAGCCACTTGATGTAAGGAGATAAAAATCCTACTTCAATGTCAAAAACTAACCAATGATAAGTGTTAGATTGATAGATTCTATCCCAGAAAACAGCAATTCTTCCCCCTTTGCCAGAAACATCGCTCATGGAATGTGATGACTAAAAGACAAAATAAGTGGAGTGAGAGTGACGAGGCTGCCGAAAGTAAACCCACGGTCAACTTTCTACTCTCCTAATCTTACTCTTCTTTATATTGAGTACATTATCAGAGATATTCTTTTCTGATGAAGATCCATGAAAGAAGTTTATAAATATGGAAAAAAAATGTTGCCATTGTTTTAAAATTTTGTAATTATAAACACTTATTTATTATCGTTTTAGGTTTTCCATTCGAAGGATTGTTGTGCTGGAATTCAGGTAAGATCAACTAACTTCAATCGCAAAAGCAGCTTTATGTCCATAAGCTAAAACAAAAACAAATCTCTGACTTTGTAAACACTTGCATGTATATTCTTAAGATGCATTCATTCAATCTTCGCATTGAGCAATGAAAATGCTATTTAAAACTTGAGCGTGACGGGGCCGACCAAATGACTGACACATCTAAAAAGAATTTGGTCTTTCAAAAGATAAAGAAACAAGGATTTTTTTCTTTTAAAGGTCAAGGACATTTTTGTAAAAGGATATTTTCTGTGTGCCTTTTTAATACAATCCGATATTTATTTAAATATTTTTTTGGAAAACATTTGTTTTTTGTCTTTGACCTTTTAGCTAGGAGCAAAGTGTAGTTCTGATATTACACTTCATCTTTTTTCTCCTCGGTCAGTGATGGAGAAATCCTTCTAGACAATTTTAATTTTTCTCCCCAATCCAGAGTGCCTCTTTTTGGGGGAACTGGATTTTTCCTACATTAAAAACCGACCTTGTGTCTAATCTGCCCTAGTGGGGAGGTAAAAACTTTGTAAAAATTTATTATTTTATAAATTTCTGATATCGGTTTTTAATGTAGGGAACATTCAGCTCCCCAAAAAAGGGGGGCACTCTGGATTGGGACAAAAATTAAAATTGCCTCAGTCTGGAAGGATTTCTCCTTTACTGAAACAAGAAACATTGAAACAACGACGCAGAATAGTTTTGATTAAAAAAAAGTTAAATGGTATTTCTTTTGTTTATACGTTTTGCTTACAGAAAAAAAGTTTGTAAACTTATTTTTTTAGTTTTACTCCGCCCTCGTGAGGCAGCAAAACGGAAGATTACTCGAGTCTGCCTGTAATTTAAAACTGCAAATCGAATAACAAAAAGTGAATTAGAGATGCTAAAATTTTAAATGCCTACAAAAAAATAATATCAATATTAAAATGTAAAATAATCATTCTTTTCGAAAAGAAAAAAAAATATTTATTAGAAGTATGATAATTTAAATATTAATTGAATAATCGTAGAGAATGAAGTGATTTTAAAACAAGAATTTAGGATGCTGAAAGCGTACACACCTGAAATATAGAATTTTCTGTTTTGACAAATAAGGACAATGATTCGTTTGTTTATTAAAATGCTTTGTAAAAAAACAAAAAAAAAACGTACTATATAAGATTTTATTATGCTTTTCGCCCTCATAGGGAGACAATTAAATAGACACATCTCTTTTTGCTTTAAAATAAATCTTTATTATAAATCTATATTAAAAATCGACCTTGTGACAAAAAAAAAATTCTTTACGTTGTGCGAAGGTCAACCGTAAGAAACCAGTGTAAACCCGAATGCATCCCATTTGTATTTGCTTTTTTTCTGGGGTCTTTAAAACCTAATTGATCCTTTTTTCTTATGTAACCATTTTTCATATCCTTTTTTTAATCGAAAAAATAATCTCTTGTTTTTCTAGTCAATACCTTGAATGTTATCTTTAGCCTAATTATCATCCTGAAAAAATAATCTCTTTCTCTTTTGTTTTTCTAGTCAATACCTTGAATGTTATCTTTGGCCTAATTACCATCCTGAAAAAGTAAGTTTTAACTATTTGCATCTTCTTTTCATCATTTTTTCATCATATTCGGTTTAACATCCATTTTACATGCTGGTATGTGTTGGATGGCCTTTTGTGTGCAGCACATGGGGACTTCGATGGCATGGCCACATTGAAAGAATGGATAAGAGTTCTTGCATTAGATGTAGAACAATTAAGGTAGCAGAGTCGGTTCACATGGGAAGCCAAGAAAAACATGGAAGGAAATGATAAAAATGGACGTGGGAGAAAGTGGGACCTGGCCAGAGATAGGTTACTTTGAAAGTCAATTTCTAAAAACCATCCAATGCATACCAGCATGTAAAATGGCCATTAAGCTGAATATCATGATATAATTGTGTAATATAAACCAAAATCAGATTTCAAAGGTTAAATTTGTTCCCATTTATTGTTACCGTTATTGCCACGATACGGTCACCCGTTAAAAATAATTGACGATAGTTCATCTACATAAAGCTTTTTTCTTATATTTATTTATTCATTTATTTTTATTTTTTTTCAGACAAGCAAAAGTCACTTAATGTCAATTGTAATCATGGTTAACGAGAAATTCCGAGAAAGAGTTCCTGCTTGGGAGGTAAGAAAGCTTCTTTTTGTGTGAAGATGTATGTGACAAGATTAAATTGTTCGGTGTATGTATGTATACAGAGATGCTGATAGCTACGCATCCTGCATTAAAGACACAAAAAAATCGGTGCATGGTCATAACTCCGCCGACATGAAAAAAAATTTTTTAGAAAAAGCTTTATGATGTACGTACCCGCGACGGAAAGAAAATATTGTACACCAAAAATCATGTAAATTGATCAAAGTATTTTTTTTTTTTTTTTTTTTACAAAAGAAAATCAAATTTTATGGGTAAACGACGATCATCGATCTATCGACGCCATGTTGGAAATTGTGGTTTTAGAGTTATCTCCCTTTTCTGACAAGAAATAAAAAGAAAGAAGAAATCAATTTGTCTGAATGATGGAGGGGTAGGGGGGGGCTCATTTAAAAACAATTAAAAAAAAAGCTAATTTGGCGTTGTTAGTAAGAGTGAGAGCGATGCCAAATTTGCTTTTTTATTTATATTAAAACGCTTTCCCCCTACAAATACAATGTGATGGTGAGCAGTCAGCCCCCCCCCCCATCTTTCTTTTTAGCTAGCTAAGATATATTAGTTTCCATTTAAATTACCTCCCTTGAAAATGAACATAATATTTTGAGAAAAGTTTTTGTAATTCTTTTTTTATCAAATCACCTTAATTATGCATAATATCAATAATCGAAAAAATAAGACACTAAAACTACAAATGAATAACACCAAACATTAAGTAATTATAAAAGAGAGAGAGAAAAAATAAGACAATGAAACTACAAATAACACCAAACATTAAGTAATTATAAAAGAGAGAGAGAAAAAATAAGACAATGAAACTACAAATAACACCAAACATTAAGTAATTATAAAAGAGAAAGAGAGAAAATAAGACAATGAAACTACAAAAAACACCAAACATTAAGTAATTATAAAAGAGAAAAAATAAGACAATGAAACTACAAATAACAGCAAACATTAAGTAATTATAAAAGAGAGAGAGAAAATAATAAGACAATAAAACTACAAATAACACCAAACATTAATACTGTAATTATAAAAGAGAAAGAGAGAAAATAAGACAATGAAACTACAAATAACACCAAACATTAAGTAATTATAAAAGAGAAGGAGAAAAAATAAGACAATGAAACTACAAATAACAGCAAACATTAAGTAATTATAAAAGAGAGAGAGAAAATAATAAGACAATAAAACTACAAATAACACCAAACATTAATACTGTAATTATAAAAGAGAGAGAGAAAAAATAAGACAATGAAACTACAAATAACACCAAACATTAAGTAATTATAAAAGAGAAAGAGAAAAAATAAGACAATGAAACTACAAATAACAGCAAACATTAAGTAATTATAAAAGAGAGAGAGAAAAAATAAGACAATGAAACTACAAATAACACCAAACATTAAGTAATTGTAAAAGAGAGAGAGAAAAAATAAGACAATGAAACTACAAATAACACCAAACATTAAGTAATTATAAAAGAGAGAGAGAAAAAATAAGACAATGAAACTACAAATAACACCAAACATTAAGTAATTATTAAAAATTTGTTATGCAAAGTAGGCATTCAAGTAGTCGTCTTTGGGTATTTCCTCTGTACTATATATAGAGTATTTCAAACTACTATGTTGTATCATTGATTTAAATAACAGTAACCCGTTTTGATGGTAAGTTAGAAGAGATAAATGAAAAAAATACTTTTATACATTTAGATGTAGTTTAGACGACTCAATTACATTTGTAAGTGCATAATATATTTATTGAGGATAATTATATGGCATCGCGCTGATCAAGGGCAAGATGGCAACTCAGATGGTTTGGATATGTGCTCAAGGCCGCCGCCGCTGACATTGTCGCAAAGCTTCCTTTTAAATTTGTAGTCATCTGGAAGCGACCGTGAAGGATGATAATTAGATGGGTAGACGCCCTGCACAATGATCTCCGTAAAAACGGCCTTCACTTGGACCAAGCCTTGGACCAAAAATCTATTGTTGCAGACCCCTGTTGTAACTCGTATACACAGAAATTAAAGACAACCACATCAGTTTATCAGTTTGAAGTAGGTAAGACAAGTCAGCATATACAAATAATCAACTAATAAAAAAAAAAGCGGTGTTTTTTAAAGAGGCTTCTAATGTGCAAATTCAAATATTTTTGGCTCTGTAACCTTGTATGCGGAGTTCATTAGGTACACAAGAAGTGCAGTGGAATTACTGGTAGGTTGATCGAGGATAACCAATTTGTATGCAAGAAGAGTTGGATAAGAACTTAGATATGGACAAAGTATATCTGGATGGCAACGCTATTGAGGTTGTTTAAAAGTTGTGTTACTTTTGTGATACCATTGGAGCAGAGGGTGGAGCATGGGCTAGTGTGTTTGTAAGAGTTAGTAGTAAGGTCAGGAACTTCTGCCATTACTAACTAGCAGAGCATTACCACTATTGACCAAGGGAAAAGTCTATCAGACATGTGTACGCAGTGTGATGATATATGAAAGTGAAACCTGGCCAGTGAGGGTTGAGGACATACATTGCATGGAGAGAAATTATATAAGAATGATATGATGGGTGTGTAATGCGAAGCTTAAAGACAAGCTTAGTTCTGATGACCTCAGAGGAAGATTAAATCGAGACAGTATACGGAGATGTGCGCGGAACAAGAGACTTCGATGGTATGGCCACGTTGATGGAATGAATTGGAGTTAGGTTAGTAGATGTAGAACAGTTGAGGTAGCAGGTTGAGTTCACAGGGGAAGACCAAGGAAAACATGAGAGAAAGTGATAAAGATGGACTTACTTAGATACTCCCATGTCTCAAGACACATGAGTGATCCATCGCATTTATAAAAATTTGAATTTGGTATATTTTTGACTGTTATCGAAGCAAGAATATTTTACATGGACAAGTCGCTAGCCTGAAATAAAAATGGGCCTGAGGGATAAAGAGCTGGCCAGAGATAGGTTACTTTGAAAGTCAATTTCTTAAAGCCGTCCAACACATGTCAGCATGTGAAACGAACGTTAAACCGAATATGATGATGATGATTACTTCTGATTGATCCCCAAAATAAAAATGTGCAAATTCAAATTGTTTATGGCTCTTTAGCCTTGTGTGGTGAGTTCTTTTGATTCCCTACAAGATAGCCTGTAATCTTGTTATTGACTGAAAACAGTCAAGTCTCTCGTTGACACATAAGTAGTTGCCTCAATGGATAGTGACATCTCTCTGTAGTAATAGCAGTCGTAGAGATGGTGATTTTTTCCTCTTTGCAGCTGCAATAATAGAAGCAATTAAAGAAGAACAACAATTAACTACATTATTAGCTCTGAGATTTGGTTTACTTTTTACAGCAAGTTCATCTAGATCAGGGGCGAGCAACCTTTTCAGAGTGAGGGCCAGATGAGACTTTTGGAAGGAGATCGCGGGCCGGAGTAAAAAACGAAATCTCAGAATTACTATATTTTGTTTACATGAATAAATTGTACAAAAATTGCATTGAACAGTCTACAAATCTGATATTTTTTCTCAAGAGACTTCTGTATGTGATGTTATAAACGGCGCTGACGAAGAGCCATTTTGGAATCATAAAAAATAATGACGGGTGAAGTAGCAAGTTGATCCAGCATTCGTTTTGACACACCTCACATAGGTTCTATGTTTCATGCCCTTTCCTCGTCTCACGTTTCCTCTCTGCCTCTCTCTTGTTCTTTTTCTATTTTTATCTCAGGCCAAGGATTTGAAATTAATAGCTAAAGAAAAATGAAATATACATGCATCATCGCTTGCTGATATTTATACATTTTTATCCCTCTGTAAATTTTAATTGAAACCTACTTTTACGTCTATGTCACAAAATGATATGAGTTTTACTGGGAGGTCCGTGGGCCGGATTGCAATAATAAAGCCTAGCAGGGTGGCGGGCCGGACGCTAAGCCTTCACGGGCCGGATGTGGCCTGCCCCTGATCTAGATGAACTGATGCTGCTTTCCCTGGTGATAATAAAACCTCTATCAAAATAAAGACCGGTGTTTTGTGAATTAATAGAAGACGGAGACGAGACAACATGCGGACCAGCTACAGAGTGTATAATTAGTTATACACGTATCAGACATGCCAGTATGTAACAATCAGATAGTGATATCTCTCAGCAGTGGTGACAGTAGGAGTCGTAGATATGTTGTTCTCGTCTTTTATTTTTGCAGTTGGAAAAAGAGCAACAAATAACTCATTTATTTGCTCTGGTATTTGGTTTACTTTTTACAGCAAGTACATCTAGATGATCTGCATTTTCACGGCCAACTTTCATTAGTGTGGTGGGGGGGTGGAAGCGCCTTGAAAACAAATGTCTATTTGTCTTTACGTTGAACACTCGAGAGAGAGAGAGAGAGAGAATCGATCTCACTTCCTTTGCCACGTACTTCCTCTCATTACGCAAATCCCTGTAAATTTTTGTTTTTTACACACCCACGTCTAATATTGCCACTGCTCTGAAGGCCTCTATTTTCCACAAAAAATGTTGCATTAATTTTACTACACAAGTCAAAAAGCAACTTTTAGTCTGTAGAAAGATGCCTATTATGGCAGCTTTTAAGCGTCTCTATACATTGATTTTAGAAATGTTTCCGCAAAAAATTCCCATCTTTTTAAAACGTATATAAATATTAAAATTTATTACTTTTATGGATTTTTTTTTTTTTTTTTTTTGAAAGGCATTCCAATCAAAACCTGAAAACTTTCCAGCTTTCTTCCAAGAAGTTCTCCACGCAAGTCTTAAAACGGGAGGATTTTCCTTGCAGGAACAGGCGATGCTTCTCGTCTTCCTAATCCACTGCTTTAACAGTTTGGTAAGTACCAAATTAAAATTCTCAGATATTTGATCTCAAATAAAAAATTAGCGTAAATTGTGGTGCAATCTGTCACCTGAGTTTTCTACACGCATGTACACAGACATGACAAGTAAATAGACACTTATTTTCATTATACATGTTAGGTGGCTACATACCACCCTAATAATACTTTTAAATATTTTATTTGTAAAGGGAAATTGAATAATTTTATATTTAAAAAGAAATAACTTTGTACCCAAAAGTTATCTCTCTTCACCAAAAGACATTTTTTAAATAATTATCTGGCTCTAATTTTGACCAGACGATAACAGGGAATAATTCAATGAAGAAGGCTTACTGACATTGGCTTAGTGAACCTCCTCATTTTCATAGTAATTCTCCCAGTTGTGAAGTGTTAAATAAATCATTTATATTGTTGATCTCCATAGAATCATTTTCATCCAATTTATTTCTTCATATGTGTGTCTTACCACTCACAAACCACTTCATAACAGTTTACATAGATCCGTGGCATACTGGTCAAAAATTCAACGCTTGCTACAATAATAACTAAAAATAACATAAAATATAACATTTCTACCTAGTCATGGTTTATGGAAACAAAAACAATTTACCTCCATGGATTAAATAATCGATAGGAGAATTCAATAGTGATATTTACCGACATCAGCTTAGCAAACCTCATTTCAGTTGTAAATTGTTAATAAATAATTTATTATTGTTGATCTCCATAGAATCGTTTTCATCCATTTATTTCTTCATATTTGTGTTTTACCATTCACAAATCACTTTATAACAATACATATCTGCAAAAAAAATGTTATTTTCATAGGTTATTGTGGAAAATAAAATTTTAAAAGTTTTCATCGTTAGTTTAGGGAGTTGACTGATATTTCCCATGTGTAAGTATATAAGTCCTTACATTTTTCATTGTCCTTTTTTCCTTTTATTTATTTATATTTTTTATTTCTTTAAGGAAGTTGATTTGATCCGAGAACAAGTCCAGAAATTGGTTTCCCTTTCAATTTGGAAAAATATTTTAGCAGTAAGTTTTTTTGTAAAACCTCATAAGTTTAGTTTTTTTTTGTAAGTTTATTTATTCACACACATATATGTATATATTACTTTTATGAAAAAAAAACATTTCAATTGGTAAAATTACTTTGACTCATGGAGATGAAGTTTTGTTCAATAAGATCTTCCTCAGTATAATGTGTTCAGTGGTCTGAGGCCAATTTATGAATAAGTGACAGAAAATATTTTTATTTGACTCAAGTTGAACGATTAAGTGGTTAAAACTGGAGTCTAAGACTTCCTGTTTTTGGCAGGTATGGTGTGTGAGAGCTGCAGTGTCATGTCTAATTGTGAGACAATAATAAAAAAGAAGAATTTGTTCTTTTGATGGTGATACCAGATCAGGCTGCCCTGTGGCTCTCTGAGACGAAATTCACCTACATTGACGTTTTTTGTTTTTCTTCTTTTTTTTTTTTTTTGTAAAACTTAATTATGTTCTACAAAACCAAAAACAAAAACAACAGCCCCTCTCCCTTTCTCCCTCCCCTTTTTTATTTTATTTTTAGAACTTGAAGCATAAATCTTTTACTATAATGACCAGATTCGGCATTAAATAACCCAAAAAGGGTTGATATGCCGTAAAACAAAACTACCAAACCAAAAACGATGATTAAACATTTGAAGATATAAAGAACTTGAAGCATAAAAACTTTTACTATAATGACCAGATTCGGCATTAAATAACCCAAAAAGGGTTGATATGCCGTAAAACAAAACTACCAAACCAAAAACGATGATTAAACATTTGAAGATATAAATAACTTGAAGCATAAAAACTTTTACTATAATGACCAGATTCGGCATTAAATAACCCAAAAAGGGTTGATATGCCGTAAAACAAAACTACCAAACCTGTTCTTTTGAGAAACATTGTTTAAATCTGAAAATATGAAAGTTACGAGCCATTACAATACAATTTTTTAAATGTTAGTCTAAATTTTCAGGAATTAAATTCCCCCTCTTCAAGGATAGTCTTATTTTTATTTTTTTTTAATTTGTCGCTGCTGGCCACAAAATTTTATCAGCGGTTGCTGAATAAAGAAAAATCTGAAGAGGGGATTTTATAGATGTCGAAATTTAAAAAAAAATTACATACGTTTTCATATAAATGATTATAAAAGCAAGATGGCTGCTTGACAACAAGGAAAAAAATCCTCGCTTCCTCAAAGGAACAAGGTTCAATGTAAGTTGCGTTGCTTGTTTAGTGTTTTTTATGTGTTTTGCTTCAGGTTTTCTTATGGAAACGATCCCTGCACTTCTGATGAGTTGCATAGATGAAAGATCCTGGAAATATGTCTTCACGGTTGTTTATATATGTGCAAAACGATCGTAAAGTGCACCAATTTTTTGATTTTGGAAAGAAAAAACTGAATGAAGACGTGGTTATTCGAATTTAGCATACTATTGTTTATTTATATATGCTCTGTTGTTAATAAGTTAACATTCATCGATCTTTTACCTCGAATAGTTTTGGACAACTTATTTTAAAATATATACATATTGTAAAATTAGCACTGAAGATAGCCACACCAAGAAATAAATGCACAAGAGTATTCTACAAATATATTCTACAAAACAATTGTATGCTGAATAAAAAATAAGTTTTATGAAATGACGTGAATCTGTCTTTTATAACATTGAAATGGTATAACATTACATTAAAAATATTGAATATACTATAGCTCTGGACTTACACTATTGAGCTATTATAATTACCTTATGTTGTAAACTTTATATTTGAATGGAAAAATTCTAAATATAAATTAAAAAATACACACACGGAAAATTTTCTTTTTTTTCGTCTTCTCAAAAATCTCCTCAACGGACACTCCTTCAACGGACAATTACCATCTGGACAAACCATATATCATTTTTACACAAACTTTTTTCACCCCATTTTTAATAATATTTTAATATTTTTCAAATATTTGAACTTTGGCTTTTTCTACAGCCAACTTATCTATCTATATTTCTCCTCTGATGATAAGATTTCGATCTTTGAAAAGCCTTGGCTTAAGGAAAGAACAATAAACACTGGTTTATTACAGAATATACCTTGCATTGAACAATCAAAATTTGAAATAAATTTGGACATTCGAACATGTTTATCACTCTTATTTCTTCTATCTTCATAATTTCTCTATCTCGTATATTGAGCTTAACCTTTTCACTATAGGTCCTATTTACTAAAAATTTACTTTTGGTTTATATTTGATATATATATATATATATATATATATAATATGCTAGCAGGAAAACCCGACATTGCTTGTGATTGAATGAGGATCACTACTTTTTCATTTCATAACACCATATCACTTTCTTTGTTTTACTGACCTCCTCCTCCAGTTCCACCTCCTAATATAGTCGGAAGAAGTTGAAATGTTAGAAAACTTTCTGAATTAGTGTCTTATGGTTTAAATTTCATTGAAATCGGATATATATATGTTATAAGTTTTAAGGGAATCCTGTCCCCCATGGATCACACTTAGAGGTGGGGGCACATCAATGTTTGGCACATAGAGGGTAATATAGCGATTCAGTACCGTTTCCATTGTCTTCCCTAGAAAATTTTACACATATGATATAAATTTCATAAGAATATGATTTGAAGTTTTAACCTTTCTTTCTACAGGGAACACACAAACATCACACACAGATATTGAGTATAGAAGATATATATATATATATATATATATATATATATATATATGTATGTATAGAAGATATATATATATATATATATGTATGTATAGAAGATATATATATATATATATATGTATGTATAGAAGATATATATATATATATATATGTATGTATAGAAGATATATATATATATATATATGTATGTATAGAAGATATATATATATATATATATGTATGTATAGAAGATATATATATATATATATATGTATGTATAGAAGATATATATATATATATATATGTATGTATAGAAGATATATATATATATATATATGTATGTATAGAAGATATATATATATATATATATATGTATGTATAGAAGATATATATATATATATATATGTATGTATAGAAGATATATATATATATATATATATGTATGTATAGAAGATATATATATATATATATATGTATGTATAGAAGATATATATATATATATATATATGTATGTATAGAAGATATATATATATATATATATATATATATATATATATATAGGGTGATTGGAAAATAACGCCCTATACTTGTAAGTTATACTTGTAAGTTATTACTGAAATGTAATTCTTACAAGAAATGAATGGGAGGAGCAAGTGTTCTGAATTATGCAGGGTTTTTTTCATTTAGTCCTCACATTCCACGAGCAATGTTTTTAACAATAGGGGAAAAAATGCTGTTTTCTGGGTCGGCTGCTGTTTTCAATACTCTCATAGTATTCATCACCATTCATCTGTCAATCTATCCATTTTGTTGATCCTAATCATCGAGTGGGTTTTTAGCCTTGATAAGTGTTGACTCATTAGTTAATAAAATAAGAAAAAAGATTCCTTGTTAAATCAGTTGATGTGGTTTCCAGGCAATTGCTGGCACCATATCGAATTTTGAATGAAACCCCATGCTATACACTTTCTTATTATATTCATTTATTGTAAAAATTATATTTCAGTAATAAATTACGAGCACTTAATAATAGGTAGTTACTTTCCATTCACCCTGTATATTTCCAGTGGAGTTTGTTCATAGCAGTTGAGTAATCAATCCTGTGTATCTTTACTTTGTTTATATAATAGTGCTGAATACCAAGTAGAACGATATATTTATTTAGTATAGTTTTATTTATACACTATTTTTGAGTTACATATGTGCATACATGCCTCATGCTATAGCCTTATTTAGGCTAAACTTCCTCAGACCAAGTTGTCAAGATGAAAATAGAAAGGAGAATGATTCTGACAACTTTGGAAATCCCAAGAAGCGAGGGACTGGAATTATTTTAAAATTCAATGGCTGGCTTTGATTGACATAGTTTCATATATCATATATTATCTTTTTATAGCTGTGAACATTTTTTAGCCCACAGATTTGACAACCAGTAAAAGACTTTTGACACGATAAGCCATTCCATTTTTTATTTCTTTAATTCAATTATATTCCATTTATTTATTTCTTCATTCAATGTCTTTTTCCTTGGAATTCGACTAGCAGCAAAATCCCACCCCTTCACTGTAGAGGTCCATAGATGTTGGAAGATTTTCTACTCTGATAGCTTCTTTCCTCGAACCACTTGCCTTTGGAATTCCCTCCCTGCTCCACTCTCCCGGATGTACAAACATGCAGAAATTTAAATGTAATGTGAACAAACCTCTTGCTATCCAGTTCTCCATTAAGGCTGCCCCCCCCCCCCCAATCTGACTCCTATCAAAGTAGCCCTTATGCTTTAGTGAAAATATGCCTTGTTTGGGTGATTAAAAAAAAAAAAATTTAATTCTTTTTTTTCTGGATAGTTCCTCCAACAAACACAAACATACTCTGGTTGGTTTCTCCATTAAATGGCACATCAACCCTTGTGGGTTATTTCATGGTGAATATTTTGTGTTGCAATCCTGTCCTTTGTAGTGAAATGTTTTCATGCTATGTAGAAATTGTTTAAACAGTTTGAAGACATTTGTTTTTCTTCCTTAGAGATGGGGTTATTATTTACCCATTTCTCATTGCAGCAATGTTAGACCTGAAGTCGGTTTAACAGGGAGGGGGGGGGGTCCAGCTCACCTCCAAATAGGGACACACTGGATGGGTATAAAATTTGCCATTGTCGGACCCATTGACATTTTCCGGTAGAGGCGCCTTAGGTGACCAACAATAAACACATCTCTTTCCTCAAAGGAGGAGATAATTCCTAGGAGGATGCTCTTCTAAGATCAAACAGAATCATCACTCTGATCCACAGGTCGACTCATCAGCAAGCCAGACCCTTCTGCCAGAATGGGCTAGGTAGGAACAGATACTACACTTTGATTGATGCGATAAGTTCCAAGCAACTGACCTGCGACACTTCCTTAGAGAAGATTGTTTAAAACTCATCGTATTCGGTTTAACGTCCATTTTTACATGCTGGCCTATGTTGGACAGCTTTTAGAAATTGACTTTCAAACTAACTTATCTCTGTCCAGATCTTTATTTATCCCTCTTTCTCTCAAGTCCATTTTTATCACTTCAACCCATGTTTTTCTTAGCCTTCCCCTATGGGATGACTCTGCCACTCCAACTGCCCCATATCTACTAACCTAGGAACCTTGAGCCATCCTTTCAACGCAGCCACACCGTGCATCGCACTATACTGTCCAGATTTAATCTTCCTCTGCGCTCATCAGATCTAAGCCTGTTTTTAAGACTGCAAAGAAAGTGGGTTCCCTCTACCATGCTAGAAAACTTCTCACACCTGACAGTATCCTATATCTCTACAAAGCCACCATCCGCCCAGGCATGGACTATTGTTATCACATCTGGGCTGCTGCACCAATTACTACTCTCTCCATCTTTTGGTCCTAAAAAGACTCTAATTTGATAAGTCACTCACTATCCACCAAGCTCCGGGTCCTGTCCCATCACCGCAATGTTGCATCCTTGTGCTTTTTTTACAAGTACTTCAATGGAATGTGCTCCGATGAACTTGCTGCTCTGGTGCCCCCTCGACGTAAATACACTCGACCAACCCGACAATCAGCTAGATCCCATCAATTCACTGTGGAGGTCCCCAGATGCCGGAGAGCCTTCTACTTCAATAGCTTCTTTCCTTAAGCTGCCAGCCTTTGGAACTCTCTCCCTGTTTGCTGACTGTAAAGTGAACAAGTATCTTGCTGCACAGCTCCCAATTTAGTATGACCTCCTAAACTTTCACCCTAATTCTCAGTAGCCCCTTATGTTTACAGTGGCAACTTGCCTTGCTTGAGGTGAACTAAGTTAAAAAGACTCGCATCACACATCCATCACCTTTCTCCATGCAACGCATATCTCTAACCATAACTGGGCAGGCTTCACTATCTATAAATATTTCATTTGTTATAAAATAAGTCGTATATTAATGACATATTCCAGCTGGCGTTACACAGAGGGGTGTCATCAAAATAACCCTACGTAAACATTTAGTTCTTTAAAGTCATTTAATCATTAATATTTTAATCAATTTAAAATCATATGTACTAACATGTACTAGTCAACATATCAACTAGTAAACCTACCCACATGAATATTTATCAGTCCAACAACTTTGGAAGTCAAGCTAAAAAGAGGAAGAGTCTTATTTTGAATTTTCCATTGTGTGGGTAGAACGAGATTACAAACTTGCACGCCAGAAACGCCCTCTTGTGATTGTACTGAATCGATTTATCCAAGGGAGACAACTCTGGCCAAACACGTCCTTAAACGTTTTACAGTTATGGATACATGGAAGCATCCCAAAAGGATTATACTCCTGTTGTGTTTAACCATGGAAACAATGATACTTAAAATATGACTCTTTTCTTTCTACACAAATGTCTTTATAGGAAACGAATAGACTATGTTTAATGGCAACACTTCCAGCATTTGTAATCTTTCTTCAATGTGTCCTTAGTATGCTGCAGTCTGGCATGGAAGGGTCCATTCTACAGGATGGAAGCTTTCCTTGGTCTATGACCTAGTGCAACATAACATAAGGCAGTCATCAAAATGACCCTATAATAATTTAGTCCTTTTAATTCATTTAATCATTAATATTTTATTCACTCTTAAATTCTGCCTTGTTACTAACCAGTGTCGCCATGCATGCACATGTGTGTTGCTTTCCTCCAAGGTTAAGGACAATTCCATTAGTTGTAATCAAAAGCCATCTGACATGCTTTCTTAATATAATTATCAATTAAACAAATTCTTAGAAGAATAATGTATTTAGTCTGCCAGTGATCATCTCATAGCTGAATGGTAAAAAGGATGGGAGAGAAAGAGAGAGAGTTACTTATCATATAAGCGCATAGCTTAATTATTAACGTTTTGTTAATTAACTTAAAATCATACCTTGTCGCTGGTCACCATCTTCCTTCATGAACTTAGGCTAATTGAGTCAATTAAACATCTATGCAGTGTTATAATGCCTCATTGGGCTCATTTGTAGCAAAAATCACATGTCCTAAATAGTTAAATGCATCAAGCTGATAGTTTCTTTATTTCTCGTTAGTTTAATAGTTCTATTGCTTTTGTTGATAGTCATGCATTTAGTTTTAAGGTACTTTATTTTCAAACCTATTTTGGTCGCTGTCAAATTCAGTAGATCAAGAAATACCTGTGTTACATAGCCGTCATGCAATTCAATTCAACAAATTATTTGAACAATAATCTATTTAGTCAGCCAGTGATCGCCTCATAGCTAAAATGGTTAAAAAGGAGAGAGAGTTACTTATCTTTTTAAGTGCATAGCTTAATTATAAACGTGTTGTAAAACCATTTTAGAAATGTGTGTCTTGTCTCAACTGAGGCCCCAAGATTGACACTCGTTCGTCTGCCACCCTCGCTGTTGGTCATGTTCGACCGCTTGAACAGCATCCAGTTCTCATATACTCAACATAATCCGTCCCTTGACCCCTTCGTGATCTTTTGTCTAAAACGTTTCCTGTTTTCCAACAAAATAGATACTAACCAGTAGATATACTCCCATTTTAAAAATATGTCTTGTCTCCACTGAGGCTCTTATCAAGACTTACGAGCCTTTGCTCGACACCCTCTCCTTTGGTCATGTCTGACATCATATTCAGCTGCATCATCGGCTTCCAGTTCTCACACACTGAGCAGGATCGATCTGTTGACCCCTTGTCTGAAACGTTTCCTGTTTACCAAGTTATATCTCAACAATAGGTACTAGTTAATAGCTACTAGTATACATAATCCCATCAATATTTAACACTATTTCACCCATAGTTGTGAACCTTACAGGTATTTCCACTCTACATCCGAATGGAGATGAGAAAAATTATCTTTATTCTGCCTTCTACTTCAGGGTCGTTGTGAAGAACTATTTCAGACTTACCCAAAATACAAGAAATTCTTCAACCTGCTCCGCAAGAACCAGTCTAAGCTGACGGAATCAGAAAAGCAAAAATCAGAATTTGAAAGCACATTTTTGGCTGATCTTATCAAGAAATATTTCAGTGTTCTTGGAAAAATTCCAGAATCGGGTAGGTTTCATTTTTTTTTTTTCTTCTTTTTGGTCCCCCGATTTATAAAATGTTTTGAGGCATTTCCGTCCGTCTGTCTGTCCGTCCGTCCGTCCGGATTTTTCTTCGCAACCATCCATTGAATTTCTCTGAAATTTTGCATGAAGTTGTAAATTTTGTTAGGTTAGAAAGTGACATTCTCCGATTTTTAAAAAAAAATCTGGTTAGCCCCCCAGGGGGTCAAAAGGCCCCAAAATGGCAAAACATGACATTTTTTGCCCCATAACTTTTCATCCATCCATTCAATTTCTCTGAAACTTGGCCAAAATGTAGAGGCAATTGTTCTGGATATAAAATGATCATCCTTGACCTAAGAATAATTCTGGTTCGCGCCCCCAGGGGGTACAATGGGGGTCAAAAATGCCCCAAATTGCCCAAATTTATTGCATTTTACACTCGCCACATCGAGTCACATACAGAGAGAGACCACGCATGCGCGGCTTGTTTAAATTGTACCATCTTATTAACTCTGTATCTCTTCAAGGAAGGTGGGCTCCCTCTACCGAACTAGAAAACTCCTCATACCTGACAGTATCCTATACCTCTACAAAGCCACCATTTGCCCATGCATGGAGTAGTGTTGTCACATTTGGGCTGGTTCACCAACCATTAGCTTTTCCCACTTAGACAGGGTTAATAAAAGAGCCTCTAATCGAATAGGTCTAACACTATCTACCAAGCTCCAACTCCTGTCCAATCGCGGCAATGTTGCATTCCTGTGTTTGTTTTACAAGTACTTTAATGGAATGTGCTCCGATGAACTAGTGCCCCCTCAACGTAAATACCCCTGATCAACTCATCAGTCAGCAATATCCCACCCTTTTACTGTTGAGGTCCCCAGATGCCGGAGCGCTTTTTACTCTAATAGCTTCTTTCCTTGAACTGCTGACCTTTAGAATGCCCTTCCTGTTTCCCTGACCGTACTAACATGCAAAAATTTAAATGTAATGTGAACAAACATCTCGCTGTACAAACCCCCTACATAGGATGCCCCTAATTCACATTAGTCCTCTACGTCTCAGTGGCATTTTGCCTTGTTTAGGGTGAACTTAAGTAAAAAATTAAAAAACTAAAAAACTTGAGTCATCCATTAATTAATAGTGAAACATTCACGAAATTTGTGTGCCATGATGCTCACTCACTCACTGCGGCCAGAAGCTCCAATCCCGAGAGGTCAGTGTCCTTATCCAGAAGAGTCTTGATTGTAATTTGAGTAACCAGATTTAATCTTCTGAGATCATCAGATCAAAGTCTGTCTTTAAGACTCACATTACACATCCATCGTATCATTCTCATATCATTTCTCTCCATGCAACGTATGTCCTCAACCCACACTGGCCACGTTTCACTTCCATACAAGTTTCATAAAGTAAACAAAGATAAACAAAGACCCTAAAAAGGGTGGACTGATTTGTTGGGGGGGGTCAGGATCTACCTTGGTTGTATGCATTGCAAATTTATGGTGTGAATGAAATTGTGTAGTAAACGTGTTAAAGGTGTTAAGTGATTATTATTCAAAGAGAAATATTTTTGAAGTCAAGGAAAATAACGCCTGACATGATTACTTCTCTTTAATGTTTAATAATAATCGGTGAGTAAAACAAACTACTCTAAATGTTTTCTTAGCCGGAATAAGTATTTTCAGGAAGAAACTTACATGAAATAAAATACTTTTGTGTCTGTAACATAGGCTAGTTCTAATCAACTATCGATATATGCCAACCGGATTGCTATTTGAGTCTGACTTAGAAAAATCAACAAGATAAGCTTATATGTTAGAAGATATATATATACATATTTTTTATGTACTAACAACTCACCAATTATCGCGGCCCATAGGCCACTCAAGGATAAGGGTCAATGAGTTTGTTAGGAGGACAGTGAAACACAACAACGTCATGATTGGTAACAATGGTTGAGACTGGCCAGAATTAGATTATTTAAGAAGATGGCTCAACAAGAATTTGTTTACATTAGACTTGGAAACGACTATGCTGTAGTCAGCTGGGAAGACGTATAGTTCTTGGGAAGAAACTTTGCTAATGGAAGTTCCATTTAGCTTTAGGTACACAGAGGGAGGAAGGAAAATTATTTACAGTGATTGTAGCTAGATGAGTGTTTCTTACTTATCACCAATAAGTAAATCAGTTAAAAACAAAATATTTTTTATAACTAAGGCGTTTTATTTGTCAGTCGTGTCTCATGCTTCAGTTTGAAATAGTAATTTCCACACTAATTACACAGGTTGAATGGATAAAACGAAATTTTAGATGCATCCAAGCATCTTGGTAAGAGGCTCTGTCTGTTAGCCTGTCATTCAAGGAATGTGTTCAGATAAACTTGCTGCACTGGTGCCCCCTTCGATGTAAATACCCCCAACTGACCCAACAATCAGCAAAATCCCACCCACCCCGTTCACGGTAGAGGTACCCAGATGCCAGAAGGCTTTCTACTCTAAGCTGTTTTCGTTGAATTGCAAGCCTTTGGAATTCGCTCCCTGTTATCCCTGACTACTAACATGCAGAAATTTAAGTGTAATGTGAACAACATCTCACTGCACAAACCCCTACTCAGGATGTCACTTTAGGTATACCCCCTCACCCCCAATTCACAGTATCCTCTTACATTTCAGTGGCATTGTGCTTTATTTGGGTGAATAAAACGTTTTTAAATTTTTGAAATAGAAACTATAAGCTTGAAGGAATATTGGATATTCCTGGTTTAACGCATTTAGCAACCACGTGTTTGGGTTTCTTTCCAACACACACAGTCACCATTTTGTGTGTTGTGTTCTCTTGAGGAATAAAAACAAAGCAAAATGTGTAATAATTAAGAAACAGTTGGATTTACAAGTTTACATTTATTCTCATATTTGAAGACAAATATAAGAGTGTTATACAAAATATGATACATTTTTATGTATCATATTTTGTATAGAAAAACAAAGATTATTTGGTGAAAACACAAGATTATTAAGTGAAAATACTGAGAATACCTTGATGTCCCAACACAATCAATAAAAAAACATGTTGACAGGGTCATAGAAGAGAGAGATGCATAAGTAAATATGATTTACTTTGTTGTGGTGTTCTGGGAGCCTATCAAGTTACTATCCAGAAACACCGGAGAGCCGGTTAGACCATATCCAATGTCCTGGGCGTTAGTGCCGGTAAAAGAATAATATCTGGTTCTGTATTTATTCCCCATGTGGGCGGAATTAGATTATTGATTTTTGGAAACATGAGAGTGCATTCTCTCATTGCTCAGTATAATTCAGGGAAGATAATTTGAATTTGTTGAATGAGCACATCTTAAAAATATCTGTTCTTTTTTTTTTTTAAATATCTCTCCCCCTTTGGGTTTGTGAGATGGGGTCATGGTCAAAGGTTTGGAAACTCACAGATATTTCAGCTTTCTTGGTTTTGTTTGTTTTTTGCCGTTCTCTCATATGACCATTTAAAAAATATTTTTGTTTCTTCAGATCCCGTGCCGATGGAGTCCGTTCATTACTGTGAACGTTTTCTGGAACTGATGATCGATTTGGAAGCGCAGTTACCAACGAGACGCTTCTTCAATGCCGTCATTGATAACACCCACTTTCTAGTGGTCAGCAAATTGTCTAACCTGATCAAGAGACCAGAAGGGAAATTGTTTGGACAGGTGAGTGGTCAAGATGTCGCATTCATTGAATTTCAATATCTGGGGATGTGTAGAGGGAGAGAGACATTTTTTTTTAACTCTTTTATTTTGGGGGCCAGATCTCTGAGTAACATCAGGTCACTCTGAGAGTTGATAATAGAATAATAAACTAGCTGTCCCGGCCCGGCATTGCCCTGTAATGTATTTACATTTGTTAATTTATTTTGCTTTTCTTTTCCTTTTTTAAACAGTGTCGTTATTTTTTGGGGGGGTTTCTTCAAGATATTTTTTGTTCCAATCAAAGGGAAGTAACTCTGCACGGACGAATACAAAGTTGTTCCTTTTTTTAAAGATGAAGGACATTTAAAAATAATTCCTACCCAGGACACTGGCTTCCTGACTTAAAATGCACCAAACATTGATGTTATTGTTATTTTTCCTTCCCTTTGCACAACTCAATCATATTCTGCAAAGCTAAAAACAAAAACAATTTTCCTCTACAAAACAATCAAACAAAACACCGTGAATAAATATTTGAAGATATAAAGAACTTGAAGCATAAAAGCTTTTACCAAAATGACCTGATTCGGCATAAATAAATTTAAGGATTGATATGCTGTAAAACAAAACGACCAAACTTACACAGGACAAAGTATTTTCTGGAAGGAATTAATCCGAATTACATTTTTATCTTCTTGACAACATGCTACGATGATCCACAATAAAAACTGACGATCCCGAATCAGATAGTGATTTTGTAGGAAGAAAGCCAATGACAAAGAAACGATAAAGAGACCGACTTTATTTTATATATTAGAAGATTATTGCTGGTGCGAGTGTTATGTTGTTTTTATTTTTCAGTTAATGGATATGTTGGAAATGTATGTTGAATTTGAAATCAACGACCAAACAGGTGAAGCCTTGACGTTGCACGATCGAATCGATCTCCATTACAATAAAATAACTGCATTACAGGTAAGACTTTAACGATTGTTCATTGACTCTTGACTGATGACATGTTCTTTTTGTTTTTGTTTTTTTAACAATGATGTTGTGGGTCCTGTAAAAATTATTTTAGACACAACAAACATCAAGAAAAAAAAGGACAATGATCGTCAAATAACAAACAATATTTATTTCCAAGAAAAAAAAGTGTTAAGTGGTTTGTGTGAGTGGTAAGACACAAATATGAAGAAATAAATGGATGAAAACGATTTTATGTAAATCAACAATATAAAATAATGGTTTCCACTTAGCATAACACATTACTCCTAATAATTATTATAGAGCTCTCTCGGTAACAGGTAATGTGAATACTTTTCAATTATGAGTATCGTAAATAAAAAAAATATATAAATAAATAAATCATTTATGATACGATACAATTTCTCCCACTACCATTACAATGTTCTTGACTCAGTTGATAGAGCGCCGGATGTCAGTCACTTCAGGTCCTGATTTTGAATCTCACTTGCTTTAGCCACACTGATGAGTCGTAGAGATGACACAACAAGTGTCTGTGGATGATTATATTATCTAAATGAATAAATGCAAAAGTTTTTTTTTTCATTTATCACTCCTATATTATAATCAAAACTGGTTACTGTTATTTAAATCAATAATACAAAATAAAATCTTGATATTCTGTATATATAGTAGAGATAACAGATTAAGAGAGAATCTTTTGATTGCCTAATTAGCATAACTATTTTTTAAACCGTTCATAATTAATGTTTGGTATTATTAATTTGGAATTGCATTAGCTTATGTTTTCTATCTATATACAATAGTTTTGTTTATATTAACAGTAATTAATTAAAGTTATTTAATTAATAAATCAGAAAAATATCTAAAACACCTTAAGTTTTAACTCCATTCGCTCACTGATGACTTTACCGCAGAAGCGAGAAGAGAAAGGGGAAGTGGGAGGGAGAGTGTGGTTGTCTTGCTTGATTCTCTGCTAAATCTCTCCCCTCCCCCCAATTTTGTTCTACCTTTTTTAATTTGATGGAAAGAAGCAAAGAAAAAAAACAATTATTTTATCATTTAAAGTGGAGAAATGTTTTGTATATAAATTCTATTTTTCGGGCGAGTTTTAGGGCAGTTCAGTCAAACTTAGGATTAGTGTTAAAAACACATTAACTGCCCTAACAATCTAGACCCTAAAAAGAAGAATCTCATTTTTTAGAGGGGATAATTTAGCTGAGGGTGTTAATCTACAAATTTACCAAAGTTTATTAAAATTATGGAATTCTCTGAGTAAAAAAAACATTTTTCTTGAATTAACACCCCCCCCCCTCCCAATTAATTGTGGTCCGGAGGGTGGGTGGGTTTTGCTAGTATATACATAAGTCTGATTGAAAACTATAGAATTTTCTCGCTTTGTAATTTTTTAAATTACTCTGAGTAAGTCTCCGGGTCTCTAGTCTGTTGTTTATTTATGTATTTGTGTATTATTTTATTTATTTATATATATATATATATATATATATTTTTTTTTTTTTTTATAATCTGAGTTTTTATGTTTATTTTTTATTTTTGTTTTTTAATTCCATTATGGAAGACGTTTAATAAATTAGTACTGATGTTAAAAGCTATTTTATTAATGTTAGGTTGTGTCTTTTTTATATATATAGTTCTTCTAGGATTTTTAATCGGTGTACAATTATTTTTGTGTATGATTTTAGTGTTAATATTTTTCTTATTTCGGCTGACTGTAGTGTTTTGTTGTGTAAAATGATGTGACGTTCAATTGCTCTGATGTTTGATAGATGATATGTAAGACGTCGGGAGACAGTTGTTGTGTGGCCAATGTAAGTACTATATTTTTCGGTTTAGTTTCTAATAACCAACCCTAAAAATACATTGGCCACACAAGAACAACAGACTCCATTACACTCTCTTTCTTTTTTCTTCTTCTCCCGCCAAAACTATCAAGAAAATAATTAAAAAACACAAAAATCGACAACAACAACATAATGAAAAAGAAAAAAAAAAACAACTGAAGACGATTGTGAAGCTCGAAAATGCTCGAGATGGCCGACAAAAGAACTCTCGGAGCCATACTCTACAAATTACCACTGGAGACCTGGAAACTTGCTCATCGAGTCGAGACAGTAATTTTAAAAAATTACGAAATGAGAAAATTTCATAGTCTTCAATCAGACTTGTATCAATAACAACTTGCTGCCTAAATTGACATATATATTCAACTAATATTTTTCCTTTACCCTCACAGTTTAAAGGTGGGAGGTTGATTATATTTTATGCCGTATTTTTCTGTTTCTTTACCTCCTTTGTTTTCTTTTGTTTCTCCCAGAAAGTCCTTTTCCGCCAATTC
The DNA here is from genome assembly GCA_963556195.1 of Sepiola atlantica. Classification (NCBI taxonomy): domain Eukaryota; kingdom Metazoa; phylum Mollusca; class Cephalopoda; order Sepiida; family Sepiolidae; genus Sepiola; species Sepiola atlantica. Next base: position 114,667,692 of record OY744515.1, read on the forward strand.
GCTGATATGCAAGACTTTGCCATTGCTAATGTCGCCAGTATCGATACACGCACAGCCCTCAAAAAACACTTTTCATTTCTCGAGTAAGTAAAACATTTGAATGATTATCTCTCCTTTATTGAGGGAAGTGAGTTCTCCGTTTTTTAGCAGAATCCCGCCATTTTTTTTTATCCAGAAAAAGCAGAGTTTTGCTAAATCGCTAGAGCCTTACCTCCTTATTATTTTTGCTATTTGGCTCGATTTTATTTCTTATCTTTCTCTTTTCCTGTTTGTTTTCTCTTCCTCCCTCCATCTTGCCTTCCTTTTCCCTTTCATGACAGGTTTCTCTTCTGTGAAGACTAAGATTCAAATGATTAATGAAAGGGGTAGGGGAATTAGATGACTTTTGTTTCATCAAAGAATAACTTCCTGTCTCCTTCCCCTCCCCTCCCCCATATTGCGTAATTTCATTTTTTTTTTTTTTGCCATCGGCTATTCACATCCTGTTTAAATAATAAAAATGATTTTAAAAACTTATACACACACATATAACTAAAGCAAAATCAATGAATGTTGGTTTCCATAAGACTTTATTCGTATTTGTTTTAATCATACAAAATACATGCTAAAATATTCCTCAATTTTGGAATTGAGTTACATTTCAAAAAACTTTTATTTTGATTGTTCTAATTAGCCATAATCACCAAATGACTTATCTCTTACCCCCAGGTTGAGAAATACATCTCGAATTTTGCATTTGGTTACTTACATCCCTGTATATGGTACCTATCACTCTTGCTTCTGTTTCTCTCCCTCTTTATTAACAATCAGAGGTAATCTATTATATAAAGGAGAGTTGTCTGTTTGTATGTCTGCAAAAGGCTCTCGACACATGCGACAGAGCACCGTGAAGTTGACATTTTCTGAATCCTTCATCTTTTGGACGAAAATATCGAAACATTGGAAATAAACATTGATTTATTCATGCCGAACGGAACATAATTGTGTGAAGGGTGGGAGGGCCTAAATTTGTTTGCCATTCGATCGATCGTACGCTCTGTGCATGCAAGACACAACCCAGATTCAAACTGCTTTATGTGACCTATTTTTTGCCAGCTTTTATACTCTGTTCGTGTGGCGCGATCGGTAACAACAAAGGACCAAGACTTAGAGGTTGATGATTCGATCCCCACCAACTCCCAGAATGTTTTTTTTTGTTTTTTAATCATGACCTAAACATCATTCGAAGCGGAGGAGGGGGAAGACAGGGTTAGTACTTGCTTTTGTCCTGGGCAACAGGGTGAGCAGAGAGGGTGTCGGGACGGAAGGGATATGGGGATGAGTGGGAAGACAGTAGGGGAAAGGGGGTGCAATCAGGGAAGAGACAGCTTTTGCTCAAGGCAATGGGGGGCAGCTTTTGTTTCGGGGTTGGGGGGAAGACAGCCCTGGGAAACGACGGATACCCCTGCTAGTCTATTATATAAAGAACAGTTGTCTGTGTGTGTGTGTGTATGTCCAGCTAAAACTACAGAACAAACACCCACAAAGTTGGTATTTTCTTGATCAGCATTGCCCAGATTGAATAATATCTAAAATTTAGAAAAAATTATTAATTCTTTGACCCTAAACTGGTGCAGATTTTGTTTGGGGAGGTCGGTTTTCCAGCCATTTTATGTACTAATTAAAAGGAAGTAACTCTGGTTTTTCAACCAAGGAGTTAATTCCCTTATGCCGACTCATTCCTTGGAGAATCTATAAAAAGGAGTTTTTATGTGTGTGTGTCCAGAGAGACAAATAGTCTGAGCGGAGGAGAAGGGGGGGGGGTAGGGAGACGGATAGAGAGTGGTAGAAGTTTTAATAGAAATATGTTACACTTTTGCCCCAGGCAATGTCGGGTAGCCCTGCTATTAATAAAGAACTGAAAGAATAAAAAGATTGCAATAGTCCATTATGAAAAAATATCACCAGAGGTAGTAATATTATTTGACCTGTACCTGTAGGTAGAAAGTGGGGGAGGGGGTGACATAATCAGCAGAAAGAGACTAATTTTGGATTTATTTAAAAAAAAAAAAAATTTTATATTTAACTGGCTTGGCAAATTCACGTTTTCTGGATTCAGACTATCTAACCCGAGCTCAGTGAGTGACCCAACAGTTCACATTTTTTTTCTGGTAGATATATATATATAAACTACTTAAAAATCTCCCAAAATATAATATAAACTGGAAGAATTCCTGTCCTAGGATGAGAAAAATTCATTTCCTGAACAGAACAGTTTTGCACCACTTTAATGTCCCCTTACGAAGATTAAATTAAAGTAATAATGATACTAAACCTCATGTCTAGAATCCTTATTCCAATTTTGATCCTAGAAAATGTCTCAAATTTAAGGCTTAAGCTTAAGAAATTTAAAATTCAAGGAATCTTAATTGTTGTCTAATTACTACAGATTAAATTTAATGCAAATCTGATATATTTTAATTTTCAAATGGGAGTTTGTTCCTATATTATACTCCCTAAAAACCCTTTAAAATACTCCAAAGAAACTAAAACGTAAAAATAACACCCAAGTAATTCAAATTATCAATCCTCATCTCAAAACTTCTGAAACATAATTTAACTTAATTAATGTTGCACAAGTAAAACTCCTCATCATGTTACACTTTTGCATTAATGAGAAGACAAATCATTCTCTCAGAACAATGTGATTGTCTGCAAATGAAAATGTGTGGCATAGGAAAAGTACAGAATCAAATCCAGAAAAGGCAAAGTTCCTATTAGAAAAATGGGAATGATATAGCGATATTAGACATTGTTGGGTGGGGCTTGCAACTCGGACTTAGGGTTCAGGAAGGGGTTTTGTTTTGGAGGGGGGTTTGCCATTCGAACTTAGGGTTTAAGGGAGTTTTTTTTAAGGTGGAGTGGGGCTTGTCACTCATACCTAGGGTTAAAGAAGTTTGGGGAGGGGGGGGGGATTTGTCACTCAGATTTAGTTAATGGTACAACACGTTCAAGGGAAGGCATTTTTAGGTGGTGGAATTGTCACTCGAACCTAGAGTTAGTGGTAGAGTAATTATTTTTTTATACAAACTTTTCAGCTTGATAAAATATCAAAAGAATTTGAAGGACTAACTGCTCGAAAAGGCAAGAATGGCCGGGAAATGGGGATCATTTTACGTTAAATTTATATTCAAAACTGATCCCCCCACACACTCTAAATTCTAAATTATTTTTTGTTGTTTTTTTTCTTTTTTCCACCAAGATTTTTAGGGTGTTCGCATGTAATCCTCTAAGAAAGTAGAATCTTATTTATTTTTAAATTGGCGGCTAGAAAGTCATTTCTGACTAGAATTGAAGTTCGAAAGTTGAGTATATTTGAAAACCAGTATTTCTTAAAGAAACCACTATTTTATCAAAGAACCACAAACTGCCTTAACTTTCATTTTAACCAAAAAAAAGTCTTTCTTTTGTTTTGTTTGTTTAAATAAGCCTGTAAATGTAGTTTACAAAATTTTTTTATAAACAGCTACTGCTGCTAGCATTATCAGCGATAATAGTGTCAGCGAAACGGTCAAATTGTTAACTTTCGCTGAAATGAAAACAATATTTTTTCGGATAGGGTAATTAAAAATTGTTACTGCGAAAAGAGAAAACAGTACAATTTTAATTTTAATGCATAAAAAGAGTAAAAAGATTGATTTACTTACTAGTTAAGCACAAAATTTTTATTTTTTTTTTAATTTGCGGTACTCATCATGCTGGAGTTTTATTTTTAAGACAACAAAAAAAAAGGAATAGGCCAGTTTATTTCGTACCCCGTAAAAGATTAAGATTAATGTCTTTCCTGATTGGTTTCCAAATTTCATGATGGTAATGAACTTTTAAAAGAATAGGGGCTTTGTAAAAAAAGTTGCAAAAATGGCTGTTTAATGGCATTAACATTGTTATCACTTTATTTGCTCAAAACTCTTCAAATATATTCATGTAAATTATCATTTATTAATGCATGTGAAAGGATATTAATTTCTTAACAAAATGGTGGTAATTTGATTACTTCAAGTGCTTTGGTTTTTAAAATATGACTATTTTAGAAGAACTTCCTTGAAATCTGTGCTTATCCAAAGCGTTTTAGTTACTGATAGAAAAAGAATCAACTTTAGAAAAAGCAAAGTTCATATTACAAAAAGAGTATAAGGCAGTGATATTAGAGAAAAATGGGCAAAACATACTAAGGCCCATGCAGACTAATTCAGAACTGGAATGGGACTTAAAGATGCAGAAATGGAGGAAGAGCACGTGAAGGAAAGAGAGACGCATGAATTCGACATTGAAATGAAACAGTGTATGGAAGAAAGTGATTTTCAATCACAAGAAAAAAGTGATAAAAAAAATCAACTTAGACCTAGGTCAACCATAAAGAGAGATGAAGAGAGATACAGATACCTGAGAATAATCAAGAGCGATCAAGGACATAATCCTCTGTTTCAGAAATGTGTAGCAACATATGCCAACTATACATACCCATAAAAGCAATAACACAACGCCAACCCCGACACTCGCCCTGTTGGCGGGGCTATAAATTCGCCGACTGAAACCCCATGCAGAGAGGTACGTCCCCCCCCCCCTGAAAACGAGGCCACTTGAAGACCTTGGGTGGCGACCCATGATGCATTAGGACAGGATGCTGGTGGCTGAGCCATTCTTTCACTTCAGCCCTTACTTCGGCTAGACGAGAAGTTGGAGAGGCTTGATCCAATCAATCGGCTGGTCACGTTATGCCGTATTATCTATAAGTTAATTTCCAACAGTATTATTCAATCTGATTCTTTAAAAAAAAAACATTATTTCTACTTTTATTCTTCTCCCCAAATAGATACTAGAAGGCGGTGGCTGAAGGTCAATCATGTTGAGAACAAAGAAGATTACCGATGCCAAAGAGTAATGTTTTTCTGGGAGTAATGTTTTGTTTGGCGTGGTGTTTTCTAAGCGTAATGCTTCTTTCTCTTAGTAAAATTCCCTTTTAAGAGTAATTTTCCCACTCTCACTGTGAAATTTCCTTCTGACAGCAATGTATTCTAGGAATATAAATAATTATCCTACCTATGGAATTATATTTGATAACTTTATTCAGCATTAAATAATCCATAGATGGTTGATATGCCGTAAAACAAACCAAATAAAACAAACCCCAACACTGGTAAACATTTAATCTACGGATTATACAAATCATAACACAAAGAAAAAAAATTTTCCTCTTTTATTTGAAAGATCATCACTAGCAGAACTACCCGACATCACTCGACGTCCTAATTTCCGTAAATTACAGAAGAAAAAAGAAAGTAAAACAAAAGAATTTGAAATGTCTAAGTTTATTTTGGGACAAAATGAGAATAAAAATAATTCCACCCGAGTGAGGTTCGAACTCAAAAAACACTGTAAATATGGCACATTATCGATTGAGCCACCTTGGCAATTAGGAAAAAAATATTTGTTATCAAATTTATCCTGGTGTTATGGGTGGCAGTGTTATGACTTCTGAGTGTGAGGGCAGAAACTTCTCTGCCTTCCTTTATGTATGACTAATCAAAAATAAAATTATGTAGAAGATAAAGTCAAAATTAAACAATCTGCATAATATTGTAATTTGAAATGTCAAAGTTCATTTTGGGGACAAAACCAGAGTAAAAATACTTATGGCCCGAGTGAGGTTTGAACTCAAAACCTCTGTTTTTGTAAGTTTTTATTAAACGTTTTTTTCTGCTAGCTGCAGAATATGCACTAACATGGCCGAGTGTCTTCCAAGCCTTACGATCTTGGGGCAAGGTGTTTGCTTGATTTATGTTCATGTTCGTCCATTCACATTGTCTATCCATCTTTTCTTTTGTCTACCTTTCAACCGGCTTCCTTGTATTATGCCTTCAACATTCAACACATTTTTCATAGCCCTACATTGGAACGCTTAATGTGACCAAACAATCTCAAGACTACATTTGACGATAGAGGATATTTAAGAGATGCCAGTGAGTTTTCACAACTCTGCGATACTGATGTGATCAGATAGTTTATGATCAATAATGAAGTGCAAAATGTAGATTTGGAAAGTTTCTACTTTCTGATGTAATTTTATAGTCTAGTTGACACATTCAAGTCCGTATGGGATTACAGGAAGGACATATGCGTTATAGATTTTCGCTTTGATTTTGTATAGTATGCGTTTAGAAGTAAGGGTAGTTTTTGGTCTTGTGGAGGCGGCCAAACCTCAGCCGATTCTGTGATTTACAACTGTTTGCCTGTCATTACATAAAGGCAGCTTGTGTCCAAGTTAAACAAACTCTGTAACTTGTTCGATCTGTTTTTGGCTGTTGATGTTGGTGTTAAGGGGAGTTTTTTTTTTATCAGTGATCATGCATTTAGTCTTGGGCATGTTAATAGAAAGACCAAATTCTTTCTAGTACTTCACAGAAATAACTGCCAATCAGAGCTGGAGTAAGTACAGGGTACTAACTGATTGAGCCATGTCAGCATTTATGGTGAATGTGGATCAAAACCAGAATAGGAGTCTTCTTTTTTTTCTTACTTCCCTCCCTCTCTCTCTTTACTTTCTCTTCCCCCCCTCCCTCTCTCTTTTGATAGTTTAATGTAGGTTAGCGAAAGGCAACTAAACAAAGGAAAGAAAGAAAGTGAAAAAGATACATCAAAATTTATTTTCCATCTTAATGGTGAATCTCTAAAAAATTGTTTTATTAAATTACTTCTAGGTGTTATGGTCGGCAGGAGGAGTATATATGAATAAGAGTAAAAACTCCTTTGCCTTCCTTATTTTTTTTTTAGAACATGAATCAATATTTGTCATAAATTACTGATGAAACAGACTTTATAATGTACCTCTTGTTAAGAAAGCTATTTAAGTCAAGGGAATGGGGAGGAAAACTATCTTTACTTTATATGTAAGAAGAAAATATATACTTTTTTGTATGTTGTTTTATTTTCTCAATTTCTAAGTGCCAGGAAAGTTTAAATTATCTTTTAATCCACCATTAAAATTTCATGCCATTCACTTTTGTATTTTCAGAGAATTGTCTTTGCATCAAATTTGTGCCAACTTAAATTTATTACCGTTTCCAGAAAATGATGAAACAACACACAATAAAGAATTTTTACTGGAAATTTTGGTAAGTTATGTTGCTAAACATTTATCATACAAGTCTCACTAACAGTCTCTCTTATCTATAGACTCGTGTTACATAAAGAAGGGAGGGAACTACCAGAAGCTTCGATTGGTTTAGCTAGATCATGTGATTGGAGACTGAATCATTTGGAGTGTTGTGAGATTATACTGATTACAGTTCTCCTCTGTATTTGTAAGCCACTGTTGTTAACCCAGAGGCAGGTTATATATCCGTTCATGCCACAGATTATCTACCAACACAAAATGACGGGCAACCAGAACCCACTGGTTGCCAATGCAAACATTCCTTGAATTTTCACATGTTTGCACTTGCCATAGAGTCTCCGCAGAGTTGCAATCAAGCTATGTGGATTCCTGTCATCAACCACAGTTGTAGGCGATGGGCCTAACCTTTTTTATTCCACAAACAAAACCTACAAGGCAGCAGGTACTTTCATGAGATGTAGCCCGCCGGCGTAGACAGTTTATCAGGGTATGGCGCTTGGAGCCACACATAAAAGATTTAGAGTATGCATGAGGATCACGCATAACCACCTATTCTGATACTCTCAGGATATAGCTGTAAGTCTTGTAAGGTGCTACCACTACACATACTACTATACCCAAGAACTTAACTGCCGATCGGCGGAGATAGATAGTCTTGACGCGAAAAAGACGTCCGTTTGCTTTGACACTGAACACTCAAGAGGCTGGATTCATCTTGTCTCTTTATCACGTCGACATCACGTCATGACGTAACTTCCTGACGCATTGCTCAATTTTCTAACATTAACTTCTCATGGAAAATTCCTCTTTACTTAATTTACCTACAAAATGAAATGTTTGTTTCCTGCATCATTCTAACACGTACATCTAAATATGACGACAGTACAAACGGTGCACCTGGCATGCCATGTTCAATTTCCGTTGCGATAATGCTCCAGCTTGAGAAGGTATGCATGAAACTTTTTATGAATCCATTAGTTCGTATCACATCCACACGATTGCATAATATCCATCTCTTCCTGGTCGTTTTGAGTGGAAGAGCTTGAAAAACATGTCTGTTCAGTTGGACATTCGACACCCAAGAGCTAGATTTTACTGGCTTTTTTGACACACCGTCATTTCACGACACATTAGCTCAAATTCCTACTCTTAGATTCCTGTTTGAATTTTCTGTTGAATCTAAATTTATGTGGAAAATTCTGTTTCTACGTCATTTTATTTAGTATTTTAAATTTGACAGAAATTAAACGTTTACGGATTTTACCTGTTTTGACATTTTTTATTCATTTTAAGATGATTCTTTGAAATAATTAAAAGTACTCGGTGTGTAAATAATTAAATTTTTTTTTGTAAATAATTTTAACACTGAAAAGACATATTGTAGCTTTACGGTCAACTGAGTATATTGTAGTCTTCTCTTCAACCCTTATAGAGGGATGGAGTAGCTATCTCAAACACGTCTGCTCTCTTTCGCAGTTTAGAAACTTGAGAAAGATTTTGTCAGCATATCTGTTACGTGTCACTGGAAACTTCCTGTTTGTGATGCAACTTCCTAAACACATCAGCTTAAATTCATACTATTAGATTTCTAATGGAATTTTCACTTTTCTACTTTATCTAATCTTTGTGTAACAATTCCGTGTTTAACCCAGGACGAAATATTGTTACATGTTTACATAGAAACGGAAAATAGCTTAAATATATTAACTTTTAAAGAAGAAAAATGTCGAAATTGAAATAAATATTAACAGATTAAAAAAAATATCCATTGAAAAATGTAGTTTTAATTCGATGTTTTAAAACTTTAACAAGTCATGCGATGGAGGCGTGATTAAAACTCGTCTAGCTACAACCACTGCAAAGAATTTTCCTTTCTTCGTCCGTGTATCTAAAACCAAACAGAACTTTCATAAACATGGGGCTTAGAATTTGCTGACTGCAACCTCATGCAGAGGGGTAAGATCCCCTCGAAAACGAAATCACTTATTGGCCGTGGGTGGCGACCCATGATGCCAAAGAACGGGATCCTGGTGGATAGGCATTCGTCTACTTTGGCCTTTACTTTGGCTAGACGGGAGGTCGGAGAGGCCTGATCCGATCAATCGGCTAGTAACGTCATGCCCTAGTATCTATAAGTTCGTCCCCAACCGTATTATTCAATCTGATTCTTCAAAACATCAAAACCTTATTTCTCTTTTTTATTTTATTTTTCTCCCCAAATAGATATTAGAAGGCGGTGGCTGAAAGTCAATCATGTTGAGAACAAAGAGAATTATCAATGCCAAAGAGTAATGTTTTCAAAGAATAATGTTTCCAAAGAAGTAATGTTTTTCTTGGAGTAGTGTTTTCTGAGGTGTTTCTCAGTAGAGTTCCCTTCTAAGAGTGATGTTTCTGCTTTCACTGTGAAATTTCTTCTGAGATAATGTATTCTAAGAGCAGTGTGTTCTGGTTGTCCAAGAGCAGCGTGTTCTGGTTGTCCAAGAGCAGTGTGTTCTGGTTGTCCAAGAGCAGTGTGTTCTGGTTGTCCAAGAGCAGTGTGTTCTGGTTGTCCAAGAGCAGTGTGTTCTGGTTTTCCAAGAGCAGTGTGTTCTGGTTGTCCAAGAGCAATGTGTTCTGGTTGTTCAAGAGCAGTGTGTTCTGGTTGTCCAAGAGCAGTGTGTTCTGGTTGTCCAAGAGCAACGTGTTCTGGTTGTCCAAGAGCAGTGTGTTCTGGTTGTCCAACAGCAGTGTGTTCTGGTTGCCCAAGAGCAGTGTGTTCTGGTTGTCCAAGAGCAGTGTGTTCTGGTTGTCCAAGAGCAGTGTGTTCTGGTTGTCCAAGAGCAGTGTGTTCTGGTTGCCCAAGAGCAGTGTGTTCTGGTTGTCCAAGAGCAGTGTGTTCTGGTTGTCCAAGAGCAGTGTGTTCTGGTTGTCCAAGAGCAGCGTGTTCTGGTTGTCCAAGAGCAGCGTGTTCTGGTTGTCCAAGAGCAGTGTGTTCTGGTTGTCCAAGAGCAGTGTGTTCTGGTTGTCCAAGAGCAGCGTGTTCTGGTTGTCCAAGAGCAGCGTGTTCTGGTTGTCCAAGAGCAGTGTGTTCTGGTTGTCCAAGAGCAGTGTGTTCTGGTTGTCCAAGAGCAACGTGTTCTGGTTGTCCAAGAGCAGTGTGTTCTGGTTGTCCAAGAGCAGTGTGTTCTGGTTGTCCAAGAGCAGTGTGTTCTGGTTGTCCAAGAGCAGTGTGTTCTGGTTGTCCAAGAGCAGTGTGTTCTGGTTGTCCAAGAGCAGCGTGTTCTGGTTGTCCAAGAGCAGCGTGTTCTGGTTGTCCAAGAGCAGCGTGTTCTGGTTGTCCAAGAGCAGCGTGTTCTGGTTGTCCAAGAGCAGCGTGTTCTGGTTGTCCAAGAGCAGCGTGTTCTGGTTGTCCAAGAGCAACGTGTTCTGGTTGTCCAAGAGCAACGTGTTCTGGTTGTCCAAGAGCAGCGTGTTCTGGTTGTCCAAGAGCAGCGTGTTCTGGTTGTCCAAGAGCAGCGTGTTCTGGTTGTCCAAGAGCAGCGTGTTCTGGTTGTCCAAGAGCAGCGTGTTCTGGTTGTCCAAGAGCAGTGTGTTCTGGTTGTCCAAGAGCAGTGTGTTCTGGTTGTCCAAGAGCAGTGTGTTCTGGTTTTCCAAGAGCAGTGTGTTCTGGTTTTCCAAGAGCAGTGTGTTCTGGTTGTCCAAGAGCAGTGTGTTCTGGTTGTTCAAGAGCAGTGTGTTCTGGTTGTCCAAGAGCAGTGTGTTCTGGTTGTCCAAGAGCAGTGTGTTCTGGTTGTCCAAGAGCAGTGTGTTCTGGTTTTCCAAGAGCAGTGTGTTCTGGTTGTCCAAGAGCAGTGTGTTCTGGTTGTTCAAGAGCAGTGTGTTCTGGTTGTCCAAGAGCAGTGTGTTCTGGTTGTCCAAGAGCAGTGTGTTCTGGTTGTCCAAGAGCAGTGTGTTCTGGTTGTCCAAGAGCAACGTGTTCTGGTTGTCCAAGAGCAGTGTGTGCTAGGAATATAAATAATTACCCTACTTATGGAATTATATTTGACAAGTATATTTCAAACATAAAACTAGTGGTATAGGTCTTTCGCTTGTAGAATAGTCGGAATCTTTTCACGCTTGGGTGTGGTTATTCTTAAAGAGTAATGTTTTCAAAGAATAATGTATTCAAGAAATTAATAATTATCCTACCTATAGAATTATTTTTGACAACTTCATTCAGCATTAAATAACTCACAGATGGTTGATATGCCGTAAAACAAACCAAACTGAACTTTCATGAACAGAGTTTCTTTCCAAGAACTTCTGATTTGTGGAGCACAACATTGCGAGACTGCTTCCGAACTCACTACAACATGTGTGTTTTCAAGTCCAATGTTAACAAATACTTGTCGAGCCGTCCTCTTAAGTAATCAAACTCTGCCCATTCCACCAATCCTCTCATAGTATTGTTCACCATCCAACTGACAATCTCATTAACTCTTATACTTGAGTGGCCTTTCGGCCTTGGTAAATGGTGACTCATTCATATAAAAAAAGTTTACTAAGATAAATAACCCAAACAAAAAAGGGTATGTTCTTGGTTAATTTTTATTTCTTTGTTTTCATTTATTTATATAATTAAAGTAAAGTAAAATGGTCAAATTCAAACCACAGGCTCCCTGTTCATTAGCTATTATGCCGAAATGTAGGGGAGGGCGTCATTTATTTCTTTCTCAGAATTACCCCACTTACCATTGATCCTCACCTTATAAGCAAGGGGGCATCAAGTATACCATTTTTTAAGTCTCAGATATTGACTTGACTGAAGATTGAACACTGATCTCCCGGCCCATCAGCAAACACTCTAACCATTATGTCCAATGGGCCGATTGATATCATTAAAATGTATCTTATATACATAGAGATTTTGTCTGTCTGTTTGTCAGTCACAACTTTTTCCATCTGTCACAATTTGTTTAAATGTAATAAATACATTGCAGAATTTGTCTCATTTTCAATTATCAGAAATCTTAACTACTTTTAGAAATTGAAAACATTGAATTAATGGTAAATAGTAAATTCCCAACAAATAAAGCGGATGCCATGACCAGAAATTGGAACCGAAACCTTGAGAGCTTCTACCGACTGAGCTATTTGGACTTTCTTATAAATAAATCTTAAAACATTACTTTAACAAAATAAATATAGCTTTGGCATGACGTCAGATTTATGATTTACGGCATTTTTCAAAACATGAATTTAAACATAAGCGATAATAAAAATAAATAAATGAATGGGTAGACATTATCAATAGCGTTGGAAATTATTTGAATAGTCCAAAACAATTTATTTTGCTTATTTTGGCGTTAAAAACAATTTAATATATACATAGGGCCCTATAATTCTAGTGTGATAAATTTAAATAGTGACTTAAATTTATTTTTATTTATCAGTAAACTAGTTTTATGTATATAATTTGCTTTTAAATAAGACTCATTTATTAATAGTTTTTAAAAATTAAAATGCTTACACAAATAAAGAAAATTAACAATAAAGAAAAATCAATTGGAAAATGATGAAGAAGAAATTATGATTGATAATTTATTTGTATTTCAGATTACCCAGCATGAAAGGCGTCCATCACAGCAGGAGACGGTGAATGAGATGCCCCTCTATCCGACAGAAAATATAATTTGGGATGAAAATATTGTACCAACGGAATATTTTTCTGGGGAAGGTAAGTGACACGAATTAAAGCTGCTTAAGCAAGAAATTTTTTACCATGCCGGTTCTGCACGCAGTGCTGAACAGTTTCTTACTGTTATGCCTTCACACTCAGCAAGATCATGTACTAAATAAAGGGAGGTAACTCTGATTTTTTAATCAAGGTGTTAATTCCCTAATGCCAACTCATTCTTCGAGGAATCAAGGGAGGCGCGACTGTGCCAGGTTTCGTTAGGGGGTGGGGGTCGTTTTTTCAGGCATTTTCAATCTTATTATGTACTAATTTGGGAAGAATGCTGACTCATTCCTCGAGAAACAAACTTCAGGAAATGACTCAACATCATTTCTCTTCAAAGAGAGGTAACTCGAAAAGGGTAGTTTTTAGTAGTGCTGTGAAGGCCTCCTTAATTTTATTTGAGTGGTTTTATTAACGCTCTAGAGGCCTCCTAAGTTTTTTTGTTTTTTTTTTTGCTCTGTACGGGCGGAGGAGAAAAAGAGGGTGGGAAAAACGGAGGGGGGAAGAGAGAAAGATTGAAGGGCAGATCGAGAGAGATAGAGATAGAATGTTTAATAGAAATATGTTGCACTTTTTAAGCTCTTCTATTTTGTTTTTAGTGACCCCGGGCAACGCCGGGTAGCCCTGCTAGTTTTATTATAAATCACGTAAAAAGATTATTTAAATAAATGGATACAACATTTTTAAATAGCAACTAAAATCGGATTCATTCACGCATTATGTTCGGACAACTTTCCTTTTAACAGTTTTAGAAGTAATTCACATTTTTGACATTCACCATCATTATGTAAATGGAAATAATTTGTTTATTCTCTACAAGTTTTGGTGAGGTGAGATGCTTATTGGAGATGACCATTTTGTTGTAGTAGCGTCCCTGCGTCTGTATTCAACTGACGAGGCTTGTTTTAGAGGAAGAATAAGAAAGGGTCACCGGGTTCTAGTTAAAAAGACGGACCAATTAGGTTTTAAGGACCACAGAAAAAAGGAAATACGGATGGGACGCATTTGGGTCTACACCGGTTTCTTCCAGTTAACCTTTGCACACTGTGAACAAATGTTTTTTGTCACAAGGTCAATTTTTAATATAGGGAAAGATATAAATCGAATAATCGTAGCGAATGTAGTAATTTTAAAACGAGAATTTGGGACGCTGAAAACGTACACACCTGAAAAAATAGAATCTTCAGTTTTGACAAATAAGGACAATGATTCGTTTGTTTATTGAAATGTTTTGTAAAAAAAAAAAAACGCACCCTGTAAGATTTTATTATGCATTCCGCCCTCATGGGGAGGCAATTAAATAGAGACACAATCTCTTTTTTCTTAAAATAAATCTTTCCCTATATTAAAAATTGACCTTGTGACGAAAAACCGTTTGTTTACAGCGTGCAAAAGTCAACAGGAAGAAACTGGTGTAGACCCGAATGCGTCCCGTTCGTATTTGCTTTTTTCTGGGTTCCTTAAAACTTAATTAGTCCAAAAAACAAACTTCTTCTTTACTTTTATATCAACTTTATTTAACAGTTCCATCAACGCAGAATATGGCCTGGAAAGAATTAGAACACAAGAATATAAGACAGGTTGGTTTGGCCGGCATATATTAGCCATTCTGTTGTAGTGGCGTCCCTACGTCTGTATTCAACTGACTAGGTTTGTTTTAGAGGAAGAATAAAAACGGGTCACCAGGTTCCAGTTGAAAAGGAAAACATCTTCTCTACAATTTTTATTAACTTTATTATTTAACAGTTTCATCAACACGATGAAAGAAACTGGTCTAGACCCGAATGCGTTCTGTTTGTATTTCCTTTTTTCTGGGGTCCTTAAAACTTAATTGGTCCCCATTCCAAAAAAATTTTTCTCTACTATTATATCAACTTTATTTAACAGTTCCATCAACACAGGAACACAAAAATATGAAACAGGTTGTAGTAACGTCGCTGCGTCTGTATTCGTCTGACTGGCCTTGCTTGATAAGAAGGAAAGGGTCACCAGATTTCATCTTCTTTATAATTATATCAGCTTTATTCAACAGTTTCATCAACACAGAATATGGCCTGGAAAACATTAGGAACACAAGAATATAAGACAGGTTGGTTCGGCAGGCATGTATTACTATAGGAATAAAATTGAATCCAGGTATTTGGTCACGCCTCTTGTCATGACTTGGACGAGAGGCGAGCAAGGAAATATTACATCTTGTATACTTCGCATCTCAACCGGAATTGTTCATATTGGATGCTAAACGGTTTGGGTGGAAATGAGAAAAGATGCGCATACGCAAATTGTTCTTATCACTACGTGAGTCTGAACATGCCTGTGTTAGCCAACCGAACCACGTACAAATCATTACATGTAAATACAACAGAAAATAGATGTTAATTATGTAACTGCTACAATTCTCTCAATGAGTATTTTCATAAGGATTTTAACTGGTAAATATTGCAATGTAATATTGCATGGGGCATTCTTCGATCCCGATTGTGAACAACTGGCTGTTTTTTATTGTGTTGTGGACAGAAAACGGTTGTTCATCGTCTCTCGTTGACATATAGTAGTTGGCTCTTTGGATAGCGACATCCTCATCTTCTTTCTCTTTGTGATATTTACCCTCACCCTCTCCACTGAAAGATGAGACACAAGGTCAGAAAGTTGAGGTTGAAAAGCCAGTACCCAAAAAGCAGAGCACTGTGGCCTACAAAAAATGCCTGGATAACTCCGTCAGCATTCCCCATTAGGGGAATCTCAGGGGATCAGCAATAAACAAACCGCTTCTCAAAGAACGAGAAGCCTGGGAGGATGGACCTCCTAGAGCTACACAGAACCATACCTCAACTCGGCAGAGAACAAAGCCACCCAGGAATGGCCCAGACTCTGGCAGACTGATTGTCGAGGACGTAGCCTCGACTTGTATGAAAAACAACCGAGTGTAGTTGTAA
Organism: Sepiola atlantica; assembly: GCA_963556195.1. Classification (NCBI taxonomy): domain Eukaryota; kingdom Metazoa; phylum Mollusca; class Cephalopoda; order Sepiida; family Sepiolidae; genus Sepiola; species Sepiola atlantica. The sequence continues at coordinate 114,683,479 of OY744515.1, forward strand.
TAATGGGAGGAATTTCAAAGAGCAAGAAATAATTCCATGATTTGCTTCTGAGATTTATTTGCTTTTTTAGCAATCTACTACAACTAGATGAACTGCAATTTCCCAACCCACCTTCAAGGGGTGGTGGACATCGAAAAATAACGTCTGGTCACTTTGACATTTTATATTTAAAAAAAAAAAAAAAAGGTAGAATTGATCTCACTTCTTTGCCACATATTTTCTCCCATGATTTCATATCCCGCCATGTAGTCCTAATTCTACACTTATAAATGGAATTTTCCACTCTTTGTCTAATTTTAACCTTACATGGAAAATACCGTTTCTAACATCATTTTCACCCGCCCACCCCTGCATCTAAATATTGCTGCTCTTTTTTTTCTTTCTTGTTCTTTTCAATAAATAATGACAGCATACAATTCATTTAGGAATTAACAATGCTTTCGAGTTCTTTTTTTCTTTTCCACTGTACAGTATAATACAAAGTATCCCCAACCCATCGCCCATAGGGGAAGCGAATAGCTGTCCCCAAAGAACGACCGTTCTTGTCAGCAGTTCAGTAAAAAGAGGAAGATTTGATCAGCTTATCTGCTTCATGTCAATAGCGACTGTCTTATGCTAACACGTAACCCTAATTCTAAATTTTTAACTTCTAATGGAATTTTCCACTCTTTGCTTACGTGGAAAATACTGTTCTTAAAATTATTTTCACGCAATCACACTTAATTTTGCAGGCGACAATTCACTGATATTAGCCCTGCCTATTTTAGCTAGTTTATTGTTTAATAGGTGTTTTTTCTAATCTCCATCTCAACTGTTTTGGTGAATTCTTCATCCTTTTTTGTTCTATATTGAATCAGTTGCTGCTATTAAACTTTTACTTTCTTTCTGTTGCTAACCACTGAATGTGTTTTGAATTTTAGGTTGCCTTGCATTGCCGAAAATGAACCTTCAGTTTCTAACACTCCATGATTACCTCCTGAAAAATTTCAACCTGTTTCGTTTGGAATCTACTTGTAAGTACATTATCTATTATTATGCTGTTGTCTATTATTATGATGTTGTCTATTATTATGATGTTATCTATTATTATGATGGTGTCTATTATTATGATGTCTATTATTATGATGTTGTCTATTATATGATGTTGTCTATTATTATGATGGTGTCTATTATTATGATGTTATCTTTTATAATATATCTACTGCAGATATGCTAATGGTCATCTTTGAACGCATATATCATACACTTGACAAGGCAGGTGAAGCTAGGGTGGTAGCGCTTGATATATCCAATACCTTTGACAAGGTCTGGCATAAAGGTCTTCTCATAAAAATTCATTCATATGGCATTACTGGACAACTATTTAATATAATTAGATCTTTCCTAACCAAAAGAAAGATCTAGGTTGTCCTCGATGACCGTTCATCCAAGCAACATGACATAAATGCTGGTGTACCCTAAAGATCCATCCTTGGACCTCTACTATTCCTGATTTTCATAAACAACCTCTCTGATGACATTGATTCTGAGATGGGTATATTTGCTGACAACACTACGCTGTACTCTCGTCATGTGGGTAAAACGGACACGCACACATCCGAAGCAATACTTAGAAAGTTACTTTCAGTCTGTAGAACAAATACATTGAAGACATTGCCAAGGCTGCTGCAAAGAAAGTGGGCTCCCTCTACCGAGCTAGTAAACTTCTAACACCTGACATTATCCTATATCTCTACAAAGCCACCATCCGCTCATGCATGGAGTATTGTTGCCACATCTGGGCTGGTGCATCATCCACTAGTCTCTCCCTCTTAGACAAGGTCCAAAAAAGAGTCACCAACTTAATAGGTCTCTCACTATCCACCAAGCTCCAGCCCCTGTCCCATCGCTGCAATGTTGCATCCTTGTGTCTGTTTTACAAGCACTTCAATGGATTGTGTTCCGATGAACTTGCTGCCCTGGTGCCCCCCTGACGTAAATACACTAGACCAACCCGACAATCAGCAAGATCCCATCTATTCATTGTGGAGGTCTCCAGATGCCAGAGAGCCTTCTACTCCAGCAGCTTTTTTCCTCGTACTGCTTGGGGTGAAATATCATTAAAAAAAAATTTTTTTTAATTTTTTAAATAATCTATTATTATGATAAAGCTGAGTTAATCATGGATGTGAATTCTCCACTTTTTAGTGGAATTCCGTGAAACAAAAACAACCAAACCAAAAATCATGATTAAACATTTGAAGATATAAAGAACTTGAAGCATAAAAACATTCACCAAAATGACCGGATACAGCATTAAATGACCTGAAAAGGGTCGATATGCCATGAAACAAAAACAACCAAACCAAAAACCATGATTAAACATTTGAAGATATAAAGAACTTGAAGCATAAAAACCTTCACCAAAATGACAACAATTCACAATACCAAAGCTCTTAACTAATGACTGTAAATGACCCATTGACTTAAGACTCAAATGAAGGATATTTCATTCTACATTCATGGCATGAAATGACCTAAAAAGGGTTGATGTGCCATTAAGCAATATCTTACCTTACTTTACTTTCTTTCTCTTTTCTTGTTTTTTTCTCTCTCTCTCACTCTCTTCTTGTCTTGCCTTGCCTTCCTTTTCCCTCTTCTGGCATTTCTCTATATGAAAACTAAAAATGTTAATTTTGTCAAGTAGGCTAAGACTTTAAATTATTCATGATAGGGGTAGCAGAGACTTTTTTTATCAAAGAATGACTTACTGTCTCCTTCCTCCCACATGAGCACTAAGTGTCTTTCTTTTGATTTTGACTTTCTTGTTTACCAAGTTTGCTATTTCATTAAACATTTTTCAAATCATTTTAAATGTTCTTACTACTTATCACTAGCACATCATTCAAGTTGTTTTTTGTACTATCCTCTCTCTCTCTCTCTCTCTCTCTCTCTCTACACACCACACAGGGGGGCCATAGCCCCCAGGTTGGGAAATTCATCTCAATTTCAGCTTTTTCTGCCATTGGCTACTCACATCCTTGGTTAATCAACATTTCCGTAAGCCATTTTTTCCTATATATTTTAATCACACAAAAATAGTTGCTAAAATATTGCTTAGTTTTGGAATTGAGTTATGTTTGAAAAACTTTAATTTTAATTGTTCTAATTTTAATTACAAGTGACTCACCTTTTACTAAGCTTCTATTTATTACTCTCACGCTATGTTGTTTGATCCCCACCTCCCACTCTTATTTTATTACAGTATCTATCACTCTTGCTTTCGTCTCTCTCTCTATTAACAATCAAAGATAAAGAAAGGAAAGAATGAAAAGATTGCAATGGTTCATTATCAACAAAAGGGGATATCACCAGCATAGTAATATTATTTAACCCAGAGTGGGGAGGTGGGGGGGTTAGAGAGACCAGAAAAGGACTAATTTTGTCTTTTTATTTTCGTATATTTAACTGGCTTTGCAAACTCACTTTCCCAATTCAAACAGTCTAACCCGAGTATAATTGGTGACCCATTTTTTTCTCGTCATGTATAACTGTTGTATAACAACTGTCTGTTGAGATTGTCGGAGGAGGAGGTTTTGCTTGGGAGAGACTGAGACGAAACAAAATAGTTTGTGCATTTCTCATCAATTTAATAAAGCTGTCTTATTTATTTTGCTTTAGATTCATATGAAAAAGAAAATGTCTCGAATTCCCTTATTTATCATTTGCTTGAACTCCTCTCCATCTTACCAATCATCTCTGATGGTCTCTTTTGATGAATCTACGCAAAATCTTATTTTATCAATTTTTTCTTTTTTCTTTACGAAAGAATCATTACTTATCAAGGCCGAAAGGCCACTCGAGGATAAGAGTTAATGAGTGTCAAGTTGACAGTGAGACAACACCGTGATGATTGGTAAAGATGGTGGACTTGAAAATCACTATTTGGTAGTCAGCTGGGAAGTTACTAAGAAAAATATCCGTTCCAGGATGGGTAAAATTAATTCCCTGAACAAGACAGTTTTGCATCACTTTTATGACCCGTTATGAAGATCAAAATGCATTACAATCCTGTGTGACTGCAAGATCAGCGGCCATCTAAAGTTGAAGATCTACCGGACTGTTGTGAGACCAGTTGCTTACCATCAATGAAGGTGGAGCGAGGTGGAGCGAACATTTGCCGTTATGGAAAGCAAAATGCTCTGCTGGATATCTGGAATTACACTGTCTGCAATGAGGACATCCAAAGGTGCTACGGTATTGCACTGATTGAGGGCAAAATGAGGAAATGGTGGCTCAGATGGTTTTAACATGTTCTGAGGGCCAACAACGACACTGTCGCAGAACTTGCCCTTGCATTAGAAGTATTCAGGAAGCGACCACAAGAAGAAGACCGATGATGAGATGTGCAGACATCCTGCACACAGATCATCGTAAAACCGGCCTTCACCTGGGCCAAGTCTGTGATCGTGCCAAATGGAAACAGAAATCCATCGTTGCATATCCTGCCGTAGCTCGGGATTAACACATAAGAAGCAGCAGAAGATATTATGCATTACAGAAAAAGTAGAATTATAATAAAAATCCGGTTATGAATATTAACGATCATTTTAAGTTATTTTTAATTCTTCCCTTATTGTTGAATCTCTAAAAAAAAAAAAATTTTTTATTTACAGATGAAATCAGACAAGATATTGAGGATGCTATCACACACATGAAGCCATGGTATGTGTTTGCATTAATCTTTTGAAAATAAGTTCACTTTTTAAACTTTTATATAAAAAATAAAAGTATATGTTACTCACAAGAATTCTTAAAGATAATCAAGAAAGATTTTTGTAATTGCTTTTAATAGTTGCTTTTATAGGTGCATTTTTTAAATTTGAGAATCTAGATGGATTTCTTCAGAGATGTGAGTTCTCCGCTTTTTAGAATTTCTATTTTTTTAATCCAGAAAAAGCGGATTTCCGCTTAAATCTGTAGAGCCTCTAACGGATGTGAGTTCTCAGCTTTTTGATCGAAATCTGCTTTTTTTTTAATAAGAAAAAGCTGATTTCCTCTCTTATGACAGTTCTCTCTGGAAACTGAAAATGTTAATTTTGCTCTAGAGGCTAAGACTTCGATCAATTTATAAAGGGGATAGGAGAGTTAGATGACTTTTGTTTCCTAAAAGAATGACTTGTTCCTTCCCCCACATAAGCACTCTGTTCTTCTCTTAATTTTGACTTAGTTGAAACTGATTGAAGTTATTTAGGAAAAAAGTTGTTTTATTGTGCTGCCTTCTCTCCACATACACGAGGGTCATGGCTCCCAGGTTGAGAAATTCATCTCGATTTTAGCCGTTTTTTACCATTGGCTACTAACCTCTCTCTTTTAATTGTTCTTGGCCTTTTGGCTAAGATCAAAGTGTAGTATCTGTTCCAGTGGATACTGCACCTCATAGACTGGTATTGTCTTGACCTTCGGGGCTTGATTTACGCCAGTCTATGGGTATGTCCTGTGCAGTTCTAGGAGGTCCACCCTCCCAGGCTTCGCCTCTCCTCTTTAGGGAGGAGTAAGTTTATTGCTTACTGCCTGAGGCGCCCCTATCGGGGAATGCCAACGGGGCTGCCCCAGCAATTTTTAATAGCCAGAGTGCTCACCTCTCGGGCGCTGGCTTTTCAAACCCCACTTTCCCGACCCGACCTTGGGTCACATCTTACTTGTGTGAGTAAGATAAAAACTGGCCTTGTGCCTAACTCCTGGAGAGGAGTAAATCAATACTCACCTCCCTCTTTTGGCTAAGATCAAAGTGTAGTATCTGTTCCGATGGATACTGCACCCCATACTGGTGTTGTCTTGGCCTTCGGGTCTTGATTTACGCTGGTCAATGGGTCTGTCCTGCGCAGTTCTGGGAGGTCCACCTTCCCAGGCTTTGCCTCCCCTCTTTGGGGAGGAGTAAGTTTATTGCTTACTGCCTGAGGCGCCCCTATCGGGGAATGCTGACGGGGCTGCCCAGGCAATTTTTAAACCCCACTTTCCCGACCCGACCTTGGGTCACATCTTACTTGTGGGAGTAAGATAAAAACTGGCCTTGTGTCTAACTCCTGGAGAGGAGTAAATCAATACTCACCTCCCTCTTTTGGCTAAGATCAAAGTGTAGTATCTGTTCCGATGGATACTGCACCCCATACTGGTGTTGTCTTGGCCTTCGGGTCTTGATTTACGCTGGTCAATGGGTCTGTCCTGCGCAGTTCTGGGAGGTCCACCTTCCCAGGCTTTGCCTCCCCTCTTTGGGGAGGAGTAAGTTTATTGCTTACTGCCTGAGGCGCCCCTATCGGGGAATGCTGACGGGGCTGCCCAGGCAATTTTTAAACCCCACTTTCCCGACCCGACCTTGGGTCACATCTTACTTGTGAGAGTAAGATAAAAACTGGCCTTGTGCCTAACTCCTGGAGAGGAGTAAATCAATACTCACCTCCCTGACTTTTTATTTAATCGACAGGTGTAAATTAATCTCATTCCGTCAGCTACGACGACCAGGTAGAAGTGTTCATTTATGTTATTCTTAGTTATTAGTTCAAAATTCTGTCCAGGTAAGCAAAGATTTCCAAATTCAAAAAATGTATCCGAAGGTTAGTAGATGTTGAATAGTTACGGTAGCAGGTCCAGTTCATAGGGGAAGGCTAAGGAAAACATGGGAGGAAGTGATAAAAATGGACTTGAGAGAAAGAGGGATAAATAAAGACCTGGACAGAGATAGAATAGTTAGAAGTCAATTTCTAAAAGTCGTCCAACGCATGTCATCATGTAAAATGGACGTTAAACTGAATACGAATATTATTATTATTGTGTAATGGGTAAATATTCCCATTGTCAGTATCATTTAGTATTTTGTTTTGTGAGAGATACAGTTCTAAATTCCATATAGATTCCCGAGTTCAACATAACATTTCTGAATTTGACAAGATGCACCTGAAGAAGATCGGAGGTTACATCGACCGCAACGTCATGAGAATAACACTCAAGATGAGAACAGTAGTACAAATAATCCAAAAGGAAGGGAGGTGGTAAATAAATTATTTTTATTTGAAGGAAATTATTATTTTTTTTTTTTTTGCTATTTTACTGTAACAACTTGATTTTCATTATAAGTATATTATTATTATATTATTATATTATATTATTATTATATTATAAGTATATTAAGTATTTTCTGTGAATTTGTTTACATTTGATTTTTCAGGAATGCCGAAGATGGTAGCATCATATTTGGTGGCTGGGCTCGAATGGCACAACCAATTGTGGCTTTCAGTGTCGTTGAGGTAATGTTGCTTTCTTAATCGGGCGCATGATTTTGATTTCTTTGTAAAATTTAACTTTATCGGACAAAGTCTTCATTATGAAATAAAACCAAATCGGTTATAGATATAAAAATTATAATGAAAGAATTATTAGATCTTAAATAAATAGACAATCATGTTCTTCTAATGCTACCAGATCAGGCTGTCTGAAGATATCGGCTTCCTGGCCTGAAATGCACCAAACATTGATGTTTTATTGTTTCTTTTTCTCTTTGCAAAACTCAATCATGTTCTGCAAAATCCAAAACAAAAAACAACGATTCCCCTCCCCTCCCCTCCCTCCTCTCTCTTCCCCCCCCCCTTTCACTCAACCAAACACCATGAATAAATACTTGAACATATAAAGAACTTGAAACATAAAGACTTTCACCAAAATTACCGGATTCAACATTAAATAACCCCAAAAAACTTAATATGCTGTAAAACAAAACAACCAAACAATGATGATCTGATAATCAAGTCAAATTTAAGTTCAAACAGCTGCAAATATTACACTTTTGGCTAGCCATAAAGACATATACAAAGCCCTAATATTGGATAACCTACATTGATCGCTCTGTTGGTTTAGGGTGTAAAATATGCCAACTGCACCTCTACAGAGGTATAAGACTCTCCACACACACAATGGGATCACTTGTTTGTCGTGGGTGGCGATCCATGATGGGTTGTCCCAGTTTACTTGCAATACTCTACTTTTACCCTAACTTGGATAAGACGGAGGTCGGAGAGCCCGATCTGATCAATTTACAAGTCATTAGGTTCGGAAGAAAAATAATCCAACATGAGCACCAACGTTTGTGCAGTGATTTTTGTCTACAATCTCCTCAATGGCCATTATGGTTTTCTTCAGGGTCTTCTATTAACTTCTGTACCAGAAAGAGGTCTGTATGGACATTATCAGAAACGGTGCTTGTCCATAGAAATACACAGGTCAAATATGGCAGTTTCAAATAAATTAACCGGAAAACACTTTGATATACTTATGTATCAAGCAAAAATAGTTATGTACACCAAAAATTAGGGAAAATTACTGAATAGAATTTTAATTAAAAAATATAAATCGGTTTTATCATATTTTTCCGATTCACCATTCATTATGGCTTAGCGAAATGACAGACTGACTTATCTCCCCTGTTTTACGTGTATTTGCGCCCTTATCAATGGCGAATTGGAAAAATACAATAAAACTGATTTTTATTTTTAATTAAAATTCTACTCAATAAATTTTCGTAATTTTTGGTGTACATACCTATTTTTGCCTGATACGTAAGAGTTTTCCTGTTAATTTATTTCGAACTGCCATATTTCACGTTTGTGTTTTTATGGACAAGCACCTCAGAAACTGTTTCACCACCAATTTTGATTGAACCGGAGGAGGGCCGTTTTCTCAATCAGCATCCTTGAACTTTGGAATGGACTTAGAGAAGTTGTAGTAAATGCGCCAATGACTCAGCAGTTCTAAAACTAATTTGGACAGATGCTAGGCCACTGTATCCTCTTCTGTGTAAATTTCTACCACGCTTGTTTCATTTTTTGCCAAATTAATTGGATTGAATTGAATGACTGTTTTACCCCTGATATTCTGAACTACTTAAACTGAGGAAACTAAGTAATTACAGCTGCTTGAAGTTCTCCTTAAAGCAAGTATACCATCTATGTATCCATACCATATATGTGTCATAACAAGGCGAATGAGTTTCCCTCTTGCCATATCCAAATTTGTTGGACTCTGTGCTGGATTGGGGTAGTGTGATGACAAAATTAATAACTTTCTTACAGAAAGAACAAAAAAAATCTTATAAAGAAAACACCTGCTGATTCAGGATCAGAAACAAATCATGAAAGAATACTCTGATTTATAATACTTGAGTCAAGGAAAGACCCTCCTCTGAACGTGTCTGCGTATGTTTACTGCACTTCTTTTCTTCTACTGAACAACAAGCCTGCAAAACAAGAAAAACATGTCTTCCAACCAAACACAATCCATTAGCTTAAGGCCCAAGGGCTTATATCACTCCAAGAAGCACACAAACCCAACTGACCTCCTTTACTCAAATATATATAGATATTTGCTGACATTTGAGCCCTAGAGATAATCAGCTGCCAATCTATAGACATAAAAAACTGACTAACTAAGAGGTCCACCATCTGATACAAGTACTTAAGTGGTTTCATCTGAGAGCATGAACTTCCACTTAGGATATAAGTTTTCCAAGTGGAGAAATCCAATTCTGGGTGGTCAAACACCAAGCCAGATATATTTCCCATTTTTTGGATGGTCCGTCTTCTCTCAGTTAAATATTTCGGTGCTTCTGTATTATTGGGGACAGATGAAGTTTTCATTTTTTTTATTTTAGAAGAGTCGGTTAAAATGGGAGATAATTCAAACTGGTTTTTTTGTAACCATAACCCATAAGGAAAATCCAGAGAATTAGTAAGAAAATAAATTAAAAAAGGGTACTTATGCAGTTTACAGACCGGGCTGAAATAATGTTATAATTTAAAAAGTCACAGAAAACATACGTGAGACCCTGTATGCGGGTGAGAGAGAAAGACAGACAGATAGATAGACAGATAGCCCATCTTTCTACAATCTGTCACACTGTGCGCACTGCCCCTTATAGGGGACAGCACCCAGACACGTCCTTTCTGCTTGAGTCACGCCAGCCAAAAGAGACCAAGAGTCCCTGGACAGAAGTCACATGGTTTCATCGACCTCCGCTGGAGTCACCTCTGACCTTTAAGGCGACACTCAAACTTTTCCATTCGAACACGTCCCTCATTATGTAACCAAAGTTCATATAAAATCAGATTTGTCCTATGATTATCTTACCCAATTCTGCCGACTGAAGTGACATCATCACCAAAATTGTCTTCTAGCTTTGGTGCTTATCCAGATTAGGACCCAATCTAACTTTGACTCCGCCATTAGGGTTAGGATTGGGGTCAAATTTAGCCCAGGTCCAAATCTGAAGAAGTACTCTAGCTTTTAATCTATGTTTTTTTTTTTTTATCATTTAATAACAATGTTTTCTTTTCTAATTTTCAGGTTGCCAAACCGCGAATTGGTGAATCTCATCCAGCACAGGTGAGGGCAGACATTACAGTGAATCTTAGTGTCCGTCCTGAAATCAAATCTGAATGGGAAGGTTTGTAATTTTTTTTTTACTTTTGAAAATATCAATTAAATACGATTATTTTGTATTTACATATTTATAGACTATTTTGGCCAGGTTTCTGGATTTTATTATTATTATTATTTTTATTATTACTATTATTATTATTATTATTATTAAAAAAAAAAAAAAAAAATTAAACGTTTTCTCCGCTAGCTACAGAGTACGCACTAACATGGCTGAGTGTCCTTCAAGCTCTACGATCTTTTGCCAAGGTTTTTGCTTGGTTTATGTTTATGTTCGTCCATTCACAAACATTGCCTGTCCATCTTTTCTTTTGTTTACCTTTCGACCGGCTTCCTTGTATTATGTCTTTATAGCTCTACACTAGAACACTTACCATGACCAAACAATCTCAAGACTTTACATTTGACGGCAGAAGATATTGATGGGGTGGCAGTTAGTTTTTTCAACTCTGCAATACTGATGTGATCAGATAGTTTATGATCAGTAATGAAGCACATGATGTGGCTTTGAAAAGTTTCTACTTTCTGATGTAATTTTACAGTCTAGTTGATACATTCAAGTCTGTATGAAACCACAGGAAGGACATATGCGTTATAGATTTTCGCTTTGATTTGTTATGGTATGCGTTTAGAAGTTAGGGCAGTTTTTTTTCCTGTGAAAGCGGCCCAACCTCAGCCGATTCTGTGATTTACAGCTGTTTACCCGTCGTTAGATGAAGACAGCTTATTTCCAAAATAAACAAACCCTGTAACTTATTCGATTTTTTTTTTAGTCCGTTGATGTTAAGAGAAGTTTGTTTTTTATCAGTGCTCATGCATTTAGTCTTGGATGTGTTAATAGAAAGATCAACTTCTTGCGAATACTTCACAAGATTATCTAGAAATAACTGCAAATCAGAGATGAAGTTACTGGTTGCAGTTATGTCATCCGCAGATCTCCAGAATTGAGGATTAAAGCCAGTTCATAACTTTAGGAGTTGGAGTTGGTGAAAATTGACTGATTCCGACTCAAAAAAAGTGATACATGATCACACAATAAATCAAGATTTTTGTGTTAATACTGACACAAAAATGTAAATATTGTTTAGCATTGTTCATCACATTTCACATGTTTTTAAAATTGAATTTTCTTTATTATAAAAATGCTGAATTCACTGACTTTTAAAAACATGCCTGTCCTCTTTAAAATCAAAATGCTATATATAGTATATGTGAAACTTTCTTTAAAAAGCCTTCCACCATTCTGCATTCCACAAACTACCTACCATAACATTCCTCCTTACTTCCTTTTCCCCCTCACACTAATATGCACATCCTTTATCTACATACCTACTCACCACCAAAATATGACTGCTAAGCAATCATCTTTAATCACATCCAACACTCAGCCTATTGCCAACCCTACACCTTCCAACCCTAACACTATCCCTTACTTTACCCACTCTGCATTTGGTTTTTCCTTTCTCTCACCACTACTTTCAACTTCTGTTTTAACTCTGTTCAATAAATGCTATTCTTGACAAAGTTTTGTAAATGAAACAAAATGTTGAAAAAAAAAAAATGTTATTCTATATAATTTGGTCTTTGCTTATTACCCGTATATTACATATAAATTATTACTATTTGAGGATTTCTTTTGTTTGGGCTACTAACTCAACAGCCCTGATTTCGGTCAATGTGTCCTCCACCTTTTTCAGTCATTTACTAAAAAAAAAAGAGTCAAACCCTTTTACAATAATCAGCATCGACATTAAATAACCGAAAATTGTCGCCATTGTTGAAACATCACTTGAAGCCCTAGTTGAGAAAATCACCTCCTGGAAAAATAATATGGAGGACAAGGGACTCCAAGTCGATATGGCTAAGACAAAGGTAATGATTGCTGGTCTTAACCTGAATTCCATGAGAAGATCAGGAAAGTTCCCTTGCGTGGTCTGTCTGAGTGGTACAGGGAGAAACTCCATCTTCTGTCCCGTCTGTTCTTACTGGGTCCACGAAAGATGGAGTTGAATCAGTGGTTTACTCTAACCGGATCAGCAGTACAGGTGTCCTCGCTGTGTCTACACAGCTAGACTAATCGACGGCAGTTTTGCTACCTGGGCGACTCCCTTTCAGCCGATGGTGGCTGTGAGACTGCCGCTATTACCCGATGTAAATCTGCCTGGAGATGCTTTAGAGAACTCCTGCCCATCTTGATCAATAAGCATCTGGCGATCACAACTAGAAAACAGGTGTACACCAGCTGTGTGAGGAGTGTCATACTTTATGGCTCCTAGACATGGCTTGTATTGGCGAGCACTCTCAATCAACAGACTGCAGTGCAACGAAAGAGCCATGATTAGATGGATCTGCCATGTCAGGCTAGAAGATGACACTCACCTCGAGACTCTTCTAAGCTTGATATACAAGAAATATCTGATGTCCTTAAGCTAAGAAGGATAAGATGGCTTGGCCATGTCGAGTGAAGCTCCAGCTGGATCTCCCGGGTCAGACATGTCCATCGCATTAAGTTGGCAGGCAGGAAGACCAAAGCTCTCTTGGGATGAGCTGTGTAAACGCGACTGGCGATTGCAAACTTAGATCCTCGCGACGGCCGAGCATGGAGAGGAGGACTTCGATCAAGACTGACAGAGAGGCCCCACCCTCTAATAGAGGACTAATCAAAGGCCTGTTAAAAATAAATCGGATGATGATGATAGGTTGATATGCTGTTAAACGCACAATCCCATTGAAACAAAAACAAAAAAACTAAATGTTTTTTGCATTTTTTTTTCAGCCTTGAGAAAACATGATGTTGCTTTTTTGATCACTGTGAACCCAACGTCTACGATTGGGACGCCATATGATCCTGATAAGCCGTTTATTCCCCAAGTAGGACTCACGTATGTCAGAGGTTGTGAAATTGAAGGCCTCCTAGATGATAATGGAAAAGTCATAGAAGAAGGTATGCAGTTTTTGATATTTGTATTCTGTGTGTGTGTGTGTGTGTGTGTATATATATATATATATATATATATATATATATATGTAAGTATATTCTGTATTACGCTGTTTTTTTACACACATATTTGTGTGGGTAATATGAAATAGGCGATAAATTTAGTCTACGTTAGGTGGTACCTCTTTTGGGAGCTCAAGTTCAACAACTGTATCAGTCTCGGTTTTTATTTTGTGGTTTTCTTTGTTTATTCCCAGCCCCGTGGCCTAAATTAATTGTTTATCCTCCACTTTATAATAAAGACCAATGTGTATTAATTTGTATATGAATATGTACATATATATATATATATATATATATATATATATTTTTTCATGGTACAAAATTTATTCATTATAAATTTCTTTTAAGTTTTTAGTCGTATTTAATTACTTCCACGTTAATACTCTGATGAGTGTGGACAAAAGCCGGCTTAGTACATTCATTAATTTTTTTAATTTCCTCTCGTTTTTATACTTGTTCAATTTCATTCTACCCCCAAAAAAATGTCCCAAATGTCTGCATACCTCGCCGTTATATATATATATATATATATATATATATATATATATTCATAAGTAAATGTACTTCTCTCCTGTCACGCAAGTAAAAGATGTACCGGACAAGACCATTTCAAGTGTTATGGGGAAGGGAGAAAACAAATAGCAAGTCAGACCCCATCCTCATCTGAAATAAATTTAGAAAGAAATCCCGACTTTATTTTCATAATGAGACATTTTCTTTACATTTTTTTCCTATTTTCTTTCTATCCCAATCAGTATGTTTGTTTTCTTTTTTTTTAATTTTCTAGTTTGAGACATTTTCTTTCTTTCTTTTTTTTAACTTCACCAATGTTATTTTATATAAATATTAGTGCAAACACTGGTGAAGCATTTTTTTTTTACAACAATTATGACAGAGGGTGTATTACCCATGTAAACATGAGAACCAATTAAACAAAAAAATTAAAAGCAGTGTAATGCATAATATATACGGTTGGAATTCCAATGTTATATATATATATAGAAAGAGAGAATGGTAGTTTGCTAGAAGCATTGCTGGGAATAGTAGTAGTATGTTTTAAAAAGGCTAAGAGCAATGCAAAGTGCCGGGTAGGTTGTAAGCTGGAAGGAACAAAAATAATAAATCGAAATGGGACTTACTATTTATTTTTTTGCAAATCTTACATAACAGCAAGTGTGATGTTAGCTGTTTGTGTGTTGTTCGGATGATTATTAAAAATCATTTATTTAATATTTCGGGGGAAAAAGAAACTTCTCTTTGTCAAAAATAATAAACACCAGAGGAAAACTCCATCTGTTCAGAGAATCTAACAAAATGGATGCCAGAAGACAGCGTAGGAGCAAACCAATATATATATATATAAGTAAGATATAATAAGTAAGAAACTAAAAGTAAAACTTTTAGTAGAAAGAACCTATAGTGAAATGGTAAAAGCTCAATATACGAGATAGAGCAATTATAAAGTCAAATGGACGAAGAGTGATAAACATGCACGAATGTCCAAATTTATTTCAAACTTCAAATGTTCAAAACAGGGTATATTCTGTAATAAAATTATGTTTATTGTTCTTTCCTTAAGCCAAGGCTTTTCAAAGATCGAGATCTTATCAGAGGAATTATACAGATAGATAAGAAAAGCCAAAGTTCGACATTTGAAAAAATATGAAAAAATATTCAGAAAAAGATGGGTGAGAAAAAAAAGTTTGAGTAAAAAGATATTGGGTTTGTCCGGATGGTAAATTGTCCGCCGATAAGGTGTCCAATGGAAGAGGGTTTCAATGGAGAAGAAAAAGTTTCGTAGAGGCATCATGGGTAGGTGTTCAAAAAATAAGTAAATCCAATGGTGAAAATTGAGTTCAAATTAGTAGATAGAGCGTACTTAAACGGAATTAAAATGAAGATATCTGGCCATTTAGAGAAAGCTTCCAGGCCGAAGAGAATTCCAAGTGAAACGTAGCGATGGAGGATTGAAGTGGTTCTGAAAGAAGCCCTAAGTTAAAATCAAGGTCAAATTAGGAGGTGGGAAAGAAAGATTAAGTTGGAGCTAATGGTGGAAGGGTTAAATGAACAGAGCATGACAGCTGATGGAAAATGGGGTGAGGTGGTAGTGGGAGGGAGTTCTGGTGATATAGTTATTTTTAGCATATGCTACGTCCTGTCAATAGGGAATGGGTCGATTTAGGTCAATTGAGAGTAAAATTATTATTTGGAAAGGAATAAAAAAAATGGGGTCGTAATTTAAAGACGGATTTTGGGAGAAAAGTAATGATAATTTAGAAATTGAAGTAAAAAGTCGTGTCCGGTGACACTAGAGAATGGGACTCAGTAATTTAAATTATGAAAAAGTGCTAAGCCGGGCAGAGATATAGTGTATTTATTTAAAAGTTTTAAAAAATGCTACAGAATTTAAAAGGTATTCCCAGTTGGTCAAGAGAATAATTAAATAAGAGAATGATTAAATAAACCAGCCCAAAAGTAAAGTTGGAAAATTAAATAAAAAATAAAAAATCAGATAAAAAACTAAAAAAATAAAAAAGCTCAATGTAAAGTTTGACATTTATTCTGTCTCACTTAAACAAATTTAAAGTTTAGGGTTGGGGATCAATTTGGGGAAAGACAACTTATTATCACTTGTAACAATTGATATCAGTTATGAGTATTCTAGGGTATGGTTTTTTTTAATCATGTAAGATATAAGTGTATCACAAGTGCATTAAGGTAATGAATAGCTTAATAGGGGGAACCAAAAGGATCAATTAAGGGAGTGACTTAGGAGCGTGTTTAAAGGAGAGATAACTGAAAGACTACAAAAAAGGTATAGTTAGTGGGAAGATGTATATACAGGGTCGATGAAGTGGATATAAGGGGGATAAAATAAAGAGTATGATAGGAATGGAAGGGGTGGACGAAATATAAGCGAGGGTTAGCAAATAGAAAAGAAGAAAATGAAAGGAAAGAACGGATAATAGTGTAGAGTAGGAATAATGGCATTTAAGTTAGGGCGGATAAAGGTCGGTAGGGAGTAAGGAGAAATAGTGTTAGTTTTCTAAATACGACAAGCGCAATAGGTTAATATAGTTATTAGGAGTACTTGAGAGGATATGTTATGTTTATGGGATGGTTATTTGTGAGGTTGGAGGAGTTAAGGAATAAAGATTAACTAATTAATAAATTTAGAGTTTTTTTTTTAATTTTTAATCTAAAACTAGAAAAAAAGGGGGGTTTTTAGTTGGGAGGAGGGGTGTCAGAGGGGGTAATGAAGTTGATGTATTTAAATTTTCGTTTGTGCCTGCAATTAGGGATAAGCTCATTTTTAGAGTTAATAATGTTTAAGCTTTTAGGTGCTGTGGCTATCATAAATGTTTCCAGTGTACATAGTTGGCAGAAAGAGGATCCTGGAGTGTAAGAATTAGATCTTTTTAATACAGTCCAACATAGGGAGTAGGGAGTATTATTAGTGTTAAAGTTTTTTATTAGATTGGATAGAGAGGTGCTAGTGGTATTGTTATTATTGTGTTTGAAAGAGTAGCTATGGTTAGCGATTCGGGTCTTAATGGGGAAGGCGCTTGCCCCAATATAAGTGTGTAATTTGTATGGGGTTGTTGTATTATTTGTGTTATTTATAGTATCGGGAATGTTTAGGGTTTGTATGCTCAAGTTCTGGGTCAAATTTAAGTCAGGATTGTTAGTTGGAGAAAATGAGATATTTTGAGGAGTGAAGTCAGACCCATTATTAGTTAGTGGGGGTTGTTGATTGGTGTGAGAGGTTATTTAGGGTATCGTTTGCTATAGGGAGTTGTAGAAGGGGAGGGTTGCAAAGTGAGTGGGGGATTTGTGTGTTGGAATTGGCTTGCACCATAGTGTTATGGGGGAATTGTTTGACAGTGCAGGCATAGATAACGTTACTTTGTATGCAATTACCATTTAAAGGGCATTCTCTAGATTTCTGGCAGTTACAATTATTAGTGAGGTGTATAGTAGGTACTGGTTGTTGGGTAGATTTGATTTTTTTGTTATTAGATGTGATGATTGTTTGAGCTATATTGGGCATTGTGGAGTAAGAGATTTTAATAGAGTTTTTATTTAAAATAGTGCTGTACTTATGTGGGTGCTTGAATTAGTTATCTAAAATTTTGAAGAATTCCTTAGCTATATTTGTTTTCACATTGCAGTTATAAGGTGGGTTAAACCAGATATTATTCTTTCTTCTGGTTTTTTTTATTTTTACTGCTTTCTTGAAAGTTAGCTGGGTTGTCAATATTGAGGGTTCTAGTGGGTCTATTTATATATGTCTTAGGTTTTTTGGGTAGTGTTAATTCGTTGTTTATCCTGTGTTGCCATTTTGTGTGTGATTATATTTGAAGGTTTGTTCTTCTGGATAGAAGGATTATTTTCATATTTAATTTTATCAGTGTATCCCGAATTGAGAAATGCGTTATTATAGAAGTTGGAATTTTGTTCGACGATGGATCTATTGGCGGATAATTTTGAGATTCTATTGGAGATTGACGGGATTATAGAATAAATGATAGATTTAGGGTGGTTAGATAGCTTATGTACGTAGAAGAGGGTTAGATTTGGTTTGTGGAAGGGGCTAAAGGATTCGGTGTTGAGGTCTAAAGTTAGGTCAAGGAAGTTGGATATTCTTTTCTCGGGTTCTATAGTTATAGTTAATCCGAAGTTTTTAAAGAAATTATGTAGGTTTTTAATGGTGTTGTTGTATTGTCTAGATCTCTCCCTAGAAACTAAAAGTGCATCGTCCCTGTAAAGCCCACCGTTTAAGTGTCCAAAATTGAACTTCAATTCTTTCAATAAATATAAACCTACAAGGTCAGTAACCTGAGCAGAGTCCGAGGACCCCATTGTTATATCAAAATTATTGGGGGAATCCTTCCTAGTCCAGAGTTTGTTATCAAATTCTAATAGGGATCTTCTGGCCAAGATTATAAGATCGGTCTCTAAGTCTGTGATATCCGAGTTATTCTTAGCGAATATTAAGGCTTTGTTTAGTAGGATAGGGGAAATGGACTGATAATAATTGTCAATGTCAAAGGTGATAAAATTCAAGTTAGAGTTAGATTTATCCTTAAAGTTAAGAAACCAATTGGTGACTTCGCCTGAGGATTGCCATAGAGCGTATGAAGTTTTTTCTTTTAAGTTAGGGATGATTCTATCTAAGATTTTTTTGCTTATAATGCCTAGGTCAGATTTGGATGGGCAGATTAGTCTAATGGAAGGGTTTTCGTGAAAATTACTTTTGTGGTCTTTTAAGGTGCATCTGGGTGTAGCAGGGGTAAAGATTTCAGTAAAATTAAGGATATTTAAAGAAGTTAGTAGGGATTTTGCCTCATTGTTTATGCTATTTAGGATATTACTGGAAGCAGTTTTATAGGATTTGTAAAGTTCTTTATAGATTAAACTTTTGTAGTCTGCATATTTCAATTTGTAAAAGTTTTTAGTTTTATCGGCAGGAACGATGATGTCAGGATGTTTCTTGATCTTGCTAGTGAATTTATTAATTTTATTGATAAAGGGGTTGGAGTTTTTATTGTGTTTTTTGAATTTGATGCGTCTAATGAGGTTGAATAAATCATTTTCGAAGTTGTTTAAATGTTCATTTTGTTTAGGAAAAGATGTTTTTAGACCGTACCTGGATGCAGTTAACCGTTCCAATCTTTTGAGTTCCCTGGAAGAGTTCATGGGGAGAGTAGATTCATTATGTTCAGGATGTGTAATATTGTTAGCGTTATTCTTCTGGTTGTGATGCTTGGAATTTAAGTCATGGTGGAACGCCCTCCATCTCACGTTAGTAATGAATTTTTTCACCGATTGTATGAGCTTGCAAATGTAAGCTTCATTTGAAGGGATGGGTATGTTTTTAGCTGATAGTGGTAGATATTTCTTGTTGAACATTTCACGAAATAGGAGAAAAAGCTCAACTATGCAGGAGCTTAAAAATAAGTAAGAAACTAAAAGTAAAGCTTTTAGTAGAAAGAACCTATAGTGAAATGGTAAAAGCTCAATATACGAGATAGAGCAATTATAAAGTTAAATGGACAAAGAGTGATAAACATGCACGAATGTCCAAATTTATTTCAAACTTCAAAGGTTCAAAACAGGGTATATTCTGTAATAAAATTGTTTATTGTTCTTTCCTTAAGCCAAGGCTTTTCAAAGATCGAGATCTTATCAGAGGAATTATACAGATAGATAAGTTGGCAATAGAAAAGCCAAAGTTCAACATTTGAAAAAATATGAAAAAAGATTCAGAAAAAGATGGGTGAGAAAAAAAAGTTTGAGTAAAAAGATATTGGGTTTGTCCGGATGGTAAATTGTCCGCCGATAAGGTGTCCAATGGAAGAGGGTTTCAATGGAGAAGAAAAAGTTTCGTAGAGGCATCATGGGTAGGCGTTCAAAAAATAAGTAAATCCAATGGTGAAAATTGAGTTCAAATTAGTAGATAGAGCGTACTTAAACGGAATTAAAATGAAGATATCTGGCCATTTAGAGAAAGCTTATAATAATAATAATGGAAAAAATAATAATAAATAAATGAATAAAGGTATATATATATATATATATATATATGTGTGTATACATATGTAAATTAATAGATATATTACTATATAACTAATAATAAAACTATAAATACGGCTCTTAGTAACAATAAGTCACAGCCTCCTGAAGACGGTCGAGAGACCGAAAGCGCTAGAGGAATTGCCCACGACACAACGTTAGGTGCCATACTCCACCAATTAACACCAGCAAACCGACGAATTATTCGCCGTGTCGAGAAATTGACAAGAAAGATAGTGAAGAGAGAAAGCTCTGTGGTCTTTAACGACGCTTGTATAAGAAATGACTTGCTGCCGAAATATACACATATATATATATATATACATATAGTAGTATTGAGCAAATTTACATAATAAAACCATACGTAGCAACAAACCAGACTAGAAAATCATCTCCACTCCTTCGCAAATGATAGAATAAAAATCTGCACTTCTTCATCAAGTTACTTCGGGAAGATAAAAAGCCAGAACCAGCCCCCCCCCCCCCCTATTAGTGGGGCCACAAATTCGCCGACTGCAACGTCATGCAGAGGTATAAAAATAAAAAAATTGAGGCTACTTGTAGGCCATGGGTGGCGACCCGTGATGCCTTCGGACGGAATTCTGATGGCTGAAAAATCGATTGACCTGGTTACACAAATGGTCACGTGACTTGCAACCCTCACTTCAGCTAGATGAGAAGTCGGAGAGGCCTCATCTGATCAATTGGCTGGTCACTTCATGCCCTAGTATCTATAAGTTCATCCCCAACCGTATTATTCAATCTGATTTTTCAAAAAATGAAAACCTTGTTTTTACTTTTTATTTTCCTCCAAAATAGATACTAGAAGGTGATGGCTGAGGGTCAATCGTGTTGAGAACAAAGAATATTACCAATGCTGAAGAGTAATGTTTTCTAAGAATATAAAATAATTATCCTACCTATAAGATTCCATTTGACAACTTTTGGGGCATTAAATAGATGGTTGATATGCTATAAAACAAACCAAACTAAACCATCCTTAGATTAAGCCATTGTTAATATTCTCTTTGCATTTGTAAAGTTATCTGCGTTCGTTCGCCCTGTCGGGTAACCACCGAAAACAGGAACACCTGTTTTTTCCAATTAATTATTTTCAATTATTAATTTGGTTTGAGAATGAAATTTTTTCTAATTAATTATTTTCAATTATTGATTTGGTCTGAGAATTAAATTTTTTTCAATTAATTATTTTCTATTATTGATTTGGTCTGAGAATTAAATTTTTTTCAATTAATTATTTTCTATTATTGATTTGGTCTGAGAATTACATTTTTTCCAATTGCATTTTCTAAGAGTAATTTTTTGTAAGAATATAAAATAATTATCTTACTTATAGGATTCCATTTGACAACTTTATTCAGCGTTATATCAGAAAACAAACCGAACCAGAACTAGGCACCAATTTTTAAATGTAATATTTTGGAAATAAAGTAATGTTTGCTAGTCATCAGATGATCCATGTCTCTTATTGATCCTGGAAAAGTTTGTGACAAACATAACCTCCTAAATAAAAGATCAGAATGATCAATCATCTGCTGACATAAGTATAGATCCTCACTAGAAAATGTGTCAACAAAAAGAAAGTGGTGCAATACATAATATATTGTTGAAAATAAATTATAATGTGAAATTTTCTTTGCTTATATATAAAAATCAATATTTGTTTGTTTGTGTGTTATAGAAATCAATATGTTAACAGTTAGAACATTCAAATAAATTTCAATAATGGTTAAACTTTTCACAGAATCTAAAAGACTCCATTGAAATTTTCCTTCATTCCATCTGGGGTCACTAGGGGCAATTTTCTGTTAGGTTTATAAGATAACTGAAGTATATTAAAACGTAAAGAAACGAAATTCATTTTTTTTTAATAGATTTATTTGTTTCATAACATTGCACCCAATAAGTCCCGGGCCTAACTAATAAAACTCTTATCCTCGAGTGGTTTTTAGTTCCTTATCAGATGCTCCCTCCCCGATCCGATCACAAATTATTTGAAGGCCTGTATCATGTTTTATTCCTCTTTATACATACCAGGCCCAGAACCCAAACCTGAATTACATGGTGATACGAGGACGCTACGTGTTTGGTTGGACCCTAACCAATACCAAGAAGACATGGCACGAACTCTGAAAGGAGAAGAGGTAAGAGAACTGTCACACCAGTTGCATTTTATTTTACTTATATTTTACAGGGAGGTGAGTTCTCTGCTTTTTAACGGAATTTCACTATTTTTTTTAATCCTGGATTTCCGCTTAAATCGCTAGATCCCCTCATTTTCTCTGCTTTTTTGTTGAAATTCCTTTTTTTTCTCTCTTCCTCTCTGCCTTCTCTTGCCTTGCCTTCCTTTTCCCTCTTGTGACAGTTCTCTCTGAAAACTGAAAATGCAAATTTCAATCAATTCATGATGTTTCATCAACATGCGCACTCAATGTTTTTCTCTTAATTTAGATTTTCTTGTTTACTAAGATTTATATTTCAAATATTTCAAACATTTTTCAAATTATTTTAAATGTTTTTACTACTTATCACTAGCACATCATCCAAACTGTTTTTAGTTGTTATTTATTGTGCTGCTCTTCACATACACAGTAGGGGGCCATTGCCTCCCAGGTTGGGAAATACATCTCGATTTCAGCTTTTTTCCGCATATTTCTGATTTCAGCTGTGTGCTAAATTTGTTTTCTATCAGACATATGTACACAGTGTGATGATGTATGGAAGTAAAACCTAGCCATTGAGGGTTGAGGACATGCGTTGCATGGAGAGAAAAGATATGAGAATGATACGATGGATGTGTAAAAGACGGGCTTAGTTCTGATGACCTCAGAGGAAGATAAAATTTGGACAGTATAGGGAGATGTGTGCAGAACAGGAGACTTTGTTAGTATGGCCATGTTAAAAGAATGGATTAGTGTTCTTGGGTTAGTAGTTAGTAGAACAGTTGAAGTAACAGGTTCAGTTGACAAGGAAAACATGAAAAGAAGTGATAAAAATGGATCTAAGGGATAAATAAAGACCTGTCAGAGATAGGTTAGCTTGAAAGCCAATTTCTTAAAGCCGTTCAACGCATGTAAAACGGACATTAAACTGAATGATAATGATGACAACAATGACTTTTTTTTTTTTACTTTTTATTTCATTATATTTTACGTGCGTGATTAATTATTTTAAACCCAATAATTGACTTATTTATTTATCTTTATCAGTTTTAATATTTTATTATTATTTTATATTTTTATATCTTATATTTTAACTGTGTGCTAAATTTGTTTGACACAGCAATGACTATTTTTAAAAAATGTTATTATTATTTTATTAAATTTTTATTTTATTATAATTTTAATTATGTTTTAGCTGTGTGCTGAAGTTGTTTGATACACTTAAGGAGTAGATAGGTTCTACTTATCGCCGACCTTTGCACTCCTTCTTTGTCTATTAGCCAGGCGCAGAGGTACCAGCGCTGGGACGCCTCAAAACACCCAGTGCCTGGCCTTATTTCCTTACTAGAACAATGAACGCCGTTCTCTTTCTCTCTATTTGGGCAACTTGGGGAAAGTTTTTTCGTCACTAAGTCTTACATGACCAGCCTTGGTCTCTCTTGTTCCAACAGGTTGAGGGTACAGGTTAGACAACTTGTCTGGCTGCAGTTTCCGACTGACAGGACAGGAGCCCAAACTCTTAGGTAGCGCTAAGAACGGCTGCTCCATCATCAGTTGCATAATACAGTGGGTAGTTGTCTGTTCCATGTAGCGCATGGAAAGGGACCCTACAGTTATCTCCGGTGAGCTTTCCCGAGGCCACAACCCCCATGGACCAGGTTGCGACTAATGGACTGGTTGTGTGAGCTTATTGGATTCTAACAAGCACCCACCTTGCCCACCCCACTCCACATCAAAACAAACATGTCATTGCAAAAAAATCAAATCAAACCTAAACCAGACACCCAACAAAAAACACCTTCGCTGCCAATATGGATTTAGACAAGCATCTACTGCAGAACGGTCATCTCTGAACGCATGTATCATACACTGGACAAGGCAGGTGAAACTAGGGCAGTAGCGCTTGATATATCCAAGGCCTTTGACAAGGTATGGCATAAAGGGCTTCTCCTGAAAATTTGCCTATACGGTATTACTGAGCAATTACTTAATATAATTAGATCCTTCCTAACCAAAAGAAAGATCCAGGTTGTCCTCGATGGCCGTTCATCTAAGCAACATGACATAAATGCTGGTGTACCCTAGGGATCTATCCTTGGACCTTTATTGTTCCTGATCTTCATAAACAATCTCCCTGATGACATTGAGTCTGAGATTGGTGTTTGGTATATTTGCTGACGACACCACGCTTTACTCTCATCATGTGGGCAATACAGACGCGATCATATCCGAGGCAACGGCTGAATCCTTAAAAAATGATCTCCAGGCTGTAGTTGATTGGGGGCAGAAATGGTTGGTAACTTTTAATGCCGCAAAGACAAAGCTCCTTTCCTTCAATAACTAAAAGAAACCTCTCCAACCACCGGTTGTCATGGCAAATAACACCCTACCTGAGAGTTCAACATTCAAACTCCTCGGCCTAACCTTCACAGATAACATGAATTGGACAAATACATTGAAGACATTGCAAAGGCTGCAGCAAAGAAGGTGGGTACCCTCTACCATGCTAGTAAACTTCTCATACCAGACAGTATCCTGTATCTCTACAAAGCCACCATCCGCCCATGCATAGTGTATTGTTGCCACATCTGAGCTGGTGTATCATCCACTAGTCTCTCCCTCCTTGACAAGGTCCAAAAAAGAGTCTCTAATCTAATAGGTCCCTCACTATCAACCAAGCTCTAGCCTCTGTCCCATCTCTGCAATGTTGCATCCTTGTGCTTGTTTTACAAGTACTTCAATGGATTGTGCTCTGATGAGCTGGCTACTCTAGTGCCCCCTTGACGTAAATACACTAGACCAACTCGACTATCAGCTAAATCCCATCCATTCACTGTGGAGGTCCCCAGATGCCGAAGAGCCTTCTACTCCAATAGCTTCTTTCCTCATGTTGCTGGCCTCTGGAACTCCCTCCCTGCTCTGTTTCCCCGACAGTACCGACATGCAGAGGTTTAAAACTAATGTAAACAGACATCTCGCTATACTGCTCTCAACTTGGGGTGACATCCAAAACCTACACCCTAATTCTTAGTAACCCCTTACGTCTACAGTGGCGGTCTACCTTGTTTGGTGTGAAATATGTTTTAAAAAAATTTTTTTAAATGTTTTTATTTTTAATATCTTATTAATTTAATTTTATTATTATTATAATTATGTTTTAGCTGTGTGCTGAATTTGTTTAAGCCACAACAATGACTTTTTTTTCTTGATACTTGCAGGATGTTTATGAGGCATTCAATGTAATTATGAGACGAAAACCAAAGGAAAATAACTTCAAAGCCGTTCTAGAAACAATCCGTGATTTGATGAACACCGATTGTGTCGTTCCTGATTGGCTACATGATTTGATTCTTGGTTATGGCAGTCCGGATGCTGCTCACTACTCCAAGTAAGTAACATCTTCATCAATTAACGTGCCTACATTTTGGGATGAATTTTTGGGATGAAGATGTTTATAGGTCAGGAGCCAGGTATTTTCTGAATCAGTAGAATGATTCGACTATTTTCCCTGGTAACCTAAACAACAGATTAGATATAAGTCTTCCATTTTAGATCTGGTGTGAAAGCCAGTCCAAGGAGCTTGTTGTTGACTTTATATTGTATTTCTTGTTCTGTGAAAAGAATTCTATTTTTGTTTTTAGTGAATATAAATTTGATCTTTTTATAAAAAAAATAATAGGAAGCTGTGTAAAGAATATGTTGCTTAATTGATGAGAAAGTGAGATTATTAATGTGACTAAGTTACTTCCCTTGAATAAATATACAAGAAGTGGAGACTATTTAAGACAGACATGCGGTTCTTATTTATATTAATGCACAAGTTAAATATGGTGGTTTAAAATAAATAATCAGGCAAAAGTATTAGTGTACACAAAAAATTATGGAAAATTATCGAGTAGAAGTTTAGCAATAAATAAAATCATTTCTTACTCATATTTCCGAGTATACGTTGAAGCGACGCCATTATGCGGCTTTAAGCGAGCACGTCACAGAAGATTATCTCCCTTTTTCTAATAAGAAGACGCCATGTGATCTTGTGGTTCGGAGTTTGTTGAATCAGAATAGTAAATTATATCTTTTATTAAAATTCTACTCAATATTTTTCCATAATTTTTCGTGTACACAAATACTTTTGCCTGATACATAAGTATATCAAAAAGTTTTCCTGTTATTTTATTTTGAACTTTCATAGTTCACTTGTGTATTAATCGGAATAAGAACCAGACATGCTGATTGCTCAAGGTGTGAAGTAAGTGGACCAGAAAATATCTGTGGAAGCAGTCGGAAATATTAACATCTTTTGTTTTTTTTGCAAACAGTATATATGCATGATAACCTCAACCCATCTCCCATACAGGAATGGAGGCAATTGTCCCAAAGCATGACCGCTCTTTTTTTGTGTTCCAGAAAAAGTTTAGGTTGATGACGTCATCTACTGTGCACGAAGACAAGCGACATAACAAACAACGATATTAGTAGTATATATTTAAGTGATAAATGTAGCCACAAATCCAAGATTCTTCATCATTAACTCTACCTCATAAAAATGATATCAATAAAATTGGTGAAATTTTTCCATATAAAACCTTATAATAAATCATGAAACCTCTGAGAGCAAGTACGATCCTGGATATTTTTAGAAAATGTCATGGAAAGTGATTCCCTAAATAGAATGGGAACCCTGATTAATGTTTCGGAATTTTTGAGATGAGGATTGATAATTTGGACTACTGTTTTCATCTTTGATTTTATTCTCACACAACGTTTCGGCCGATCTAACTTCCGACTTTCTTCAGGTGCGTCTTGTCGAACTTGGGAATCTGTATGGAATTTCGAACGGAACCCTTTATTTAATTCACGGGATAGCTAGCTCTTGTTCCGTCAGCCATGATCGGGTAGAAGTCTTAAGTAATTCATAATTGTATTCTTAGTATAACTCTACTGAGGATTGAACCTTCAACCTACAGAAGACTGTCACTTAGAACTGATTGTTACTTAGCACTTATATCCGTTGTGCCATGGGTCTGTGCGAAATTCTGTAAGACGCACCTGAAGAAGGTCAAAGGTTACATCGATGGAAATGATGTGAGAATAGTATTCTGAATAATGCGAATAATGCTCTGATTTATGATTGAATTATTTTCTTACTGTTGACCGGTTATATTCTATCGTTGGCATTGGTTACCCCAGTTCTTTCTAAAATCAAGTACTAACAAGAGGGACCACATGAAGGTTGCCAACATTCATAATGAAAGTGATGCTATGAAACTGACAAGATTCGAACTTGGCACTCCGGGTCATCAGTTTGCTTCGGTATCGACTTCACCACCGCCACCTTCCAGCCATGCGATGGCTACGAGTTTTCATGTTTTGTTTTGTTTCTTTTCTTGTTTTACTTTAGAATGCCCAACCAAATTGCCACCTTTGATTGGAACGACACGTTCTTAAATGCAGAGCATCTGAAAGCAAGTTTTCCTGACTGCCAAGTTATTATCAAAGGAGAAGATGAAGGCGTACAACAACCGCCTTTCAGGTAATTTCATGAATAATTTCAGTGTTTTTCATTATTTATTTTCAACTCATTAAGTTCGATGGAACTCTAGACAATGTACCATTAAATTTATCCCAAGACAAATGCAAGAGAAGTAACTTGGTAAAAAGAAGAACCTGTATTTTGCTTTTCTGCATCTGGAGAAAGCTTTTGACAGAGTGCTAAGAGATGTTGTCTGGTGGGATTTGCGTAAATTAGAGGCAAACGAGTGGTTGGTGGAGATTGTTCAAGCAATGTACAGAAATGCTCAAAGTCGTGTTAGAATTGAAATCATATTTAGTGACAGTTTTAATGTTAAAGTAGGAGTACATTCGGGTTAGGGTTAGGAGTACATCAATGTTTTGTACTGAGTTTGTTGCTTTTCATTTGTGTCTTAGGAGCATTGTCCAGGGATTTTTCGTATGGCTTGTCCGGAAGTGATGCTGTATGCTGATGATTTAGTATTTGGGAAACAATGGCAGGTCCACTTGTAAAGTTGAGGACTTGGAGAAATCCTATGGAAAGTAAAGGTCTGAGAGTGAATGTTACCAAGATCAAAGTGATGATCAGTGGTTGTAGAAAGAGGAAAGTTCCTCAGCTAATTTTGTGGAAAGAAAGTTGAGTGCAACTCAATCTTTTGTGATACTTGTAAGCATTGAGTACATAAGAAATTCACTGGAATTACTCACAGGTTTAGAGAGAGGATTAACAGTTTGAGTGTAAAAGTGTAAGAAAATAGAGATGGATGAGAACTCAGATGTGGAGAAAGTATATTTGGATGGCAAAGCTATTGAGGTTGTTGAGAAATTTTGTTACATTGGAGCACAGGGTGGAGCAGGTGCTAGTGTGATTGCAAGAATTAGGAGTGGATGGAGTAAGTTCGGTGAACTTCTGCCATTACTAACCAGTAGAATGTTACCATAGTTAACTAAGGGAAGAGTCTATCAAGCATGTGTATGCAGTGTAATGATGTATGGAAGTGAAATCTGGCCAGTGAGGGTTGAGGATATGTGTTGCATGGAGAGAAATGATATGAGAATGATATGATGGATGTGTAATGCAAGTCTTAAAGACAGGCTCAGATCTCATGCGCTCAGAGGAAAATTAAATCTAGACAGTATAGGGAGATGCGTGTTATTTCATTTTATAGTTCCTTGGCCTTTTGGCTAAGATCAAAGTGTAGTATATTCCAACAAATTTGGGGATATCTTAAGTAGGACGCCCCCCTCCCTAGAGTAAATGTGGTATTGTGATGACTGAGATGATTCTAGTTAAGAGTAGGATAGATATTTTTATCACTTTAAGACCAAGGATGACCAACGAGCCCCCTTTTCCCTGCATTTTGGATGGCCTTGTGCCTAGTTTATTTTAAATGTAAATATTTTATATATATTGCAAATAAATATTTTAAAGTGTAGTATCTGTTTTCAGCATCAGTGACATCAGACATTTTATTATCGACGAAAATATTGCATATATATAAGAAAATATGACAATGCAAATTACAAATGTATATTAGAGAATATTAATTAATTAGAAACTGTTTAAAACATAAATATGCAAATTAGGAATATCTACAACTGTTATTAAGTGTTTTCAGGTTTTTATATATACTTTTCTGTTGTATCATCGAATTAAATAAACATAAAATGTTTTGATGTTAATATAGTTAGGATAGGTGAAAAAAACCTTTGCATTTATTCATTTAGGAGATGGATAAAAATGTCTTTTGTTTTAAAAAAAAATGTTACCTATGATGATATTTTTCTTTTTAATGTTTTGTTGGTGTTTTCAAACTTTCCAGGCTCACTATGTTAGCTGAGCCATCTGTCCTGAAACGAAAATCAGATGATGATCTGTCACCCTCAAAAACAGTTGTTCAGGCAGAGTCTCATATCATCCCAAACCGAGGGCCGTACGCCTGCAGTCAACCCAAAAGGTAAGGACCTTCATCAGTTAAGACTTACATGCTGAAAAGCATTCACACCTGGAAAATAAAAGATGAAAGAGACAGGAAGACACCAGAACTTTTTGTTTCAAGAATGACTGAGAATGTTTCAGAATTCTTTTAGATTATTTGGTGCTTGTGTATATCAACCCTGTCATTGAAATATTTAAAGAATGTATAAACGTTATTATGTACTTACGTGTTAGCTGAAAATAAGATTGTGCAGAAAAAATTACGCAAATTCATCCAGTATTTATTAAATTATAAGAAAAAGAAAAAAAATGATTTTACGTACATTTTGACATTTTTGTAAACAATGGAGACCCCAAACCCCGAAATCGTGAAAATATGAGTTATCGTTCTTGACCACTGGAAAATGGTGGAAATATCTACCGAGTGATAAAATCGTTTTTTATTTATAATTCAATAAATACTGGATGAATTTGCATAATTTTTGGTGTACAGTCTTTTTTTCATCTACCACGTAAGTGCATAACAAAGTTTATACATTTCTTTAGCTATTTTATTTTTAAGAGCGGTCTAACATGTCAGGGTTGATATGCACAAGCACCGATTATTTAGATTATTCAGACTACTGGATGTTATTCACACAACGTTTCGGCCGATGTAACCTGCGGCCTTCTTCAGGTGCATCTTGTTGAACTCTGGAATCTATCTATAACTTTAAACTGAACCCTTTATTTAATCTATGTGGGTAGATTGTCCTCGTTCCATCAGCCATGACCGGATAGAAATCTTCAGTAATTTGTTTTTTTTTTATTCTTTGTCAGTATCTGCCACATATTTTGTTTCTACTTTAATTCACCCCAAACAAGGAGTCATGTTGCCACTGAGACGTAAGAGGCTACTGTGAATTAAGAGCCAGATTGAGGAATTGTGCAGCGAGATGTTTGTTTATATTACATTTAAAATTCTGCATGTTGGTACAGTTTGGAAAACAGGGATCAGGAAGAGAATTCCAAAGGCTAGTCGTTCGAGGGAAGAAGCCATAAGAGTAGAAAGTCCTCCGGCATCTGGGGATCTCCACAATGAATAGATGGAATTTAGCTGATTATCGGGGGTATTTATGCCGAGGGGAGACAGCAAGCAGCAAGTTCGTCAGAGCACATTCCATTGTAGTACTTGTAAAACAAGCACAGGGATGCAACATTGCGGCGATGGGACAGATGACGCAACTACCGATACGCATCAGCCTAACTTCTAACTTTACTACGAATGGAAAATTCCATCTAAATACCACTACAAAAACAAAATTACAAATCTTGAAATTACTTGAACGTTTCCTTGATTTCATTCGTATTATTCTTGATTTCCAGAAATACTGTGCCGTTTACTCCAACTCAAATTGAAGCTATACGAGCTGGTATGCAACCCGGACTGACGATGGTGGTCGGACCACCCGGAACCGGCAAAACTGACGTAGCTGTACAAATCATTTCTAACCTTTATCACAATTTCCCTGACCAACGAACACTCATTGTAACCCATTCCAACCAGGTTAGTACATTGTTTTTCTTATATATTTTTTATTAAATAATTCTTTTTTATTGTATAAACTAGCTAAAGTACCCATCTATACCGGGTTTCTCAACTTTTCTTGAATTTTTAAGAAATTTTTTTTAATTATTCAGGTGTATGATGATGGTCAATATCAGTTAGGAAATAACTGGAACATTATAGCAAAGAAATAAAATAACAATTGTCTAGTGTAAAATTTGAACGCATGATGGCATAAAATAAAGTGGTCTTTTGTGAGTGGTAATACACAAATATGAAAAAATAAATTGGATGAAAACGATTCTGTAGATCAACAACAATAATAATAATAATATAATTATTTATTACATAAATAACAACTGAAAAGGAATTACTTTGAAAATGAGGAGATATTTAATTGTCTTTCTCTGACCGAACATCCATTGAATATTTCCCTGTTCTCGGCTGGACAATGTATGGGCAGATAACTCTACTTTCCAAAATGCTGTTTTGATAAAAACGAGATAACAAAGGGCGAAGAGTAACTTTCCTTTTAATATAAAATAAATAAAAGTATTATTATTTTGTAAATAGAATCTGTTCCATGTAAGAATCTGAAAAGTATAAACGATTATTATATGTATGTTGTTCGGTTGGCTAATAACCGAAAATATTAAGAAAAGTGCTGGTTCTAAATCTGCGGTTAGTTAGGCTCTTAGATCAACCATTTAACTGTGATGCTGCAACACACCAAATACACACAACTCTGCTTTCTATAGATATAATCAAATAAGCAATATTTAATTATTATCCACATACATTTCATCCTAATGGAATCATCAGTGTGGAAAATAACTGTTAAGTCGATTGCACGATTCGAACCCAGGACACAAATCACCTTTGATTCATTTTCTCACGCTCTAACCAAATGGCCAATTCAACAGCATTGCAACAAGCCCAGAAATAAATACTATTTATGTCATAAAGCAGACGATATAGTCAGCCATCCTCACAAGTCTTAAACAGGTCATGTAGACAGGAACTTTGCATTTTAGATAGATTAGACAGCTTATTTTATTTTCTCTTAAAGAGCCCAAGAGAGAGAGAGAGAGAGACATACACACACACACGCGCACACAACTTTGCTTTATATATAGAGATATACTATACCAGCTGAAGTACCCATAATACTGAGACACCCCCTCCCTTGGGCATTTTAATACGTTTTCAGTTGCAGGTTTTGTCTTCTCTATGGACTCCTTTTATGAGAATTTTTTAAAAGATTTATCTATAGAATTTTTTAAAAGATTTATCTATAGAATTTTTAAAAAGATTTATCTATAGAATTTTTTTAAAGATTTATCTATAGATGTATATAATAAAAATGACCTTTAATTCATGGATTTTCAAAGAATTACTTTTATCCTCAGGAGGATATTTTTGCTTTAAGCATATCTTTAAAATTTTGTTGCAAATTTCCAATTTATACTTACCAATAATTAGTAGTTTATTGTTTTTTTCCTTCTGAGCATAAGAGTAATTCTTTGAAAATCCATGGATTAAAGGTCTTTTATTATATTCCTTGTTTAAACACCTGATGATCATAATAAACTTGTAAAGTATGTACATATATATATATATATATATATATATATATATATATATATATATATACTTTTGGCGTATCGATGTGATATTAGTGTAAAGGTTCCTAGTAAAAGGTGCAGATATGGCTCTTCAGGCCTGCCAGATTTTACAGACCCTACCACAGAAATGGCAAGTGTTGTGATGGTCTGAGGGGATGCCGTAAATGAAACCACCTCTTGTCCGTGCTTGATTTTGCAAAAAATGCACTCGTTGGTGATTCAACAAACCTGAACGTGACATAATTACCAAGTTGCATGCTTGACATCTTAGCTGTTCCAAGTATCCTCCATGTGCTGGAGGTGTCACGTCCCGTCTCTTCCTCGTTGCTCTCTTTTGCTGCTGATGTTTCATCCTATTCTTTTCAAAAAGCTTGCTGCCTTCAAAAATTGCTTTCCTTCACCTTGGCTTATCTGCAACCACCCCTTCCATCCTTCAACATCAATTCCAAAGCACTTCAAATCGTCTTTGAGACAATCTTTGAATCGCTTAGTCAGTCTGTCATCAGTAAGACGAATAAGATGATCAGACCAACAAAGTCTGCGTTTACTTATACGAGACTCGATGCTTAGAACAGCAGCTCGTTCCAACACTTCAGTGTCAGGGGTAAAGCTATCCCAACGGATGTTAAGCAAGTGCCTAAGGGAATATATATATAACCTATTATCTGACCTAATAATATAATATCAAAATTTAATAAAAATAAGTATCAAGGTTTTATAGTTTTCTTCAAATATATCCATTTCATCCACTCTATAATAAAGACCAATGTGTGTGTGTGTGTATATATGTATATATATATATATATATATATATATATATATAATCAACCCATCACACAAAAATTTAATGAGTTAAAAAAAAATGGCAGACAAAACCATTACAAGTTTTTAGGGGAAGGGAGAATGTAAATAGCAAGTTCTACAGTCATCACCCCCACCGTCTAAAATGAATTTGGAAATAAATCATTCCTTCTGTTTCCATAATGAGACGTTTTCTCTCTCTTTTTTTTTCTTTTTTCTACACTGATACGTTTTATTTTTATTTTTTAAACTTTCCCGTTCGAAATGTTTTCTGTCTTTCTTTTTTTTAACTTTACCGACTTAGACGTTATTTCATATAAATGTTAATATACGTGTGTACACTTGTATATTATATATATATGATTAGCAGGGCTATCGGGCATTGCGCAGGGCCATAAAACACAAAATAAAAGAGGTTAAAGTGTGTAACAGCTTTCTTTTAGACTAAGCTAAAAGAAAGAAAGGGGGTAAAACTGGAGCCCTGTGCCCCTCTCTCCAATGAGATTCTACTTTTTTAGGTGATTATATGGAGAAAGAGAGATAAAGACCTGGTCAAGAATAGGTTAAATTGGAAGTCAATTTCTAAAAGTTGTCCAACACATGCCAGCATCTAACATTGACATTAAACCAGATATGATGATGATGATGATGCTGATGATGATGATGATGATGATTGCTGCAAAATAGACAAGCAAAACCTGAACAAAAAATTTTCATTTTATTTTTTGCTGTCTCAGAATAATGTTTAAAAACATTCGAATGGAAAATAAATATGTGTTATTATTTGTATTTTAGGCTTTGAATCAATTATTTGAGAAAATTATCGCTTTGGACATTGACGAGCGTCATCTTCTTCGTCTCGGTCACGGAGAGGAAGCCTTAGAAACGGAAAAAGATTACAGCAGGTAAGTAAAGAGTGTCTGCAGTCATTTTAGTTAAATTATATTTGTTCAGATGTATCTGGCATTATATTGTAAACAGGATATATTCCAGACAAAAGTCACGAAAAAAGCAAAGGGATTGACCCCGCGGAACCATGAGAGTAGTAAGCTGGTGATGTAGGCAGAAATGATGTTAAACATACATGACTCTTTATTTAATCTACAGGAGTAGATTGTTCTTTTTCTATCAGCCATGACCTGGTAGAAGTGTTAATTATTATGTTATTCTTAGTTATTATCGCATGTAATAAAGATCGAACCTCAACCTCTAAAGGACTGTCACTTAGAACTGATTATTACTCAACACTTTTAACCATTATGCCACGGGTCAACGTGGACAATTCTAGTATGAATTTTAGGAACTTTAAACCTAATCGTGTCTAGATGTGGAGTTTGCAATTCTGTATAGGTTACCAAGTTCGGAAAAATGTATCTGAAGAAGGTCAGAGGTTACATCGGCCAAAACTTTGTGAACGTCTAAGATGAGAATAGCAGTCAAAATTATTTGAGATTTTCCATCTTTTCTTTTGTTCAAGATGTATTCAATTCAGACATTTGTAGGAATGACCAAAATATATGCAGATTTTAACATTGTAACTCAAGTTGAAATGTTGACATTTGTTTTATGATAGATTGTTTGGTTCTTTGACAGGGCCACATGATAAAATGTTTTCTTTTGATTTCAGAGCATAAATCAATCACAATACTTGATGAAAAAACTGTCTGTATTTACTTAGTTAATTTGAAAGTAATTTCAAAGCCCTAAATTAACAAATATAAATTTCTGGCTTGAATTACTGTTTAAAAACAAAAGTCAAGTATTATGGTTTATTTGTGTTCTACAATCAAAAGAAAATATTATTTTTTCATGTGTCCCAGTTGTATCAAAAAACTGCTTATTTAAGTAATTGTTTTTGATTGTTTTTTTGTTAAGAAACTGATGGCTCATAATTATCTGAATTATCTCCCTTGGGTCATGTCCGTGTTGTCTCCCTTGGGTTATTCTGACCAATGTTAGAGAATGCGCTCTCCTGACTGGAAGTTAAGAGAATTCTTTATTCCACACAAATGCTGTATTCAGAAAGAGATCTTATTCATTTTCTGGTGCATTTTTTAAGGCCGTCGGATATGATCTGGCCGGCTGTCTATCTTTACATGACCTTTATAAACCTTGGCATTAGTCGCTTTTTCTGATAGCAATTGTATAGACTCCAGAGCACCACAACATAAACATTTACTTTCATTGCTCACACATATTTCTCTACCTACGACCCTGGCAATATGTGTTTTTTTCTCATTGTATTTGGGACAGTAATATATTCCTTTTTTAGTACTAATTTCTATTGATCTTTCCTTCGTTTATTATAATATGTATCACATAACATGTTTCCATAACCTTGTTTACGTTTGTCTAAGGATATGTATGTATGTATGTATGTATGTATGTATGTATGTATGTATGTATGTATGTATGTATGTATGTATGTATTGATGTACACCTAACTGTTTCTTCACTATTGTTCTTTTCACTTCTGACACATGATAACACAACATGCAAAATGACAACCTTGTGTCCGGGGAAAGATATATACCCAAACACATGGTTGCTAAAACGTAAAAGCTACGATATAAAATATTTGTAGCTTTTAAAACAATACAGTTTTAAGTGTGATTAAATTATAAATTTCAGGTATGGTCGTGTAAACTATGTTCTTGCTCAACGTCTTGAACTGCTCGACGAAGTCGCTCGACTCCAAGAGAGTCTGAATGTCTCCGGTGACATGTCATACACCTGCGAAACTGCTGGATATTTCTACTTATATCAAGTAAGTTTTTACCAATCCATTTTTTTTTTTTCAATTTTCTATTTTTTTTTATAAATATTTTTTTATATACTAATTGTTTCACCACTTACCAAGGCCAAAAGCCACTTGAGGATAAAGGTTAGTGAGATTTTCAGTTGGATTGAAAACGATGAATGGAATGGACAAAATTGAATTACTTAAGAGAATAGCTTGACAAGTATTTGTTGACATTGGGTTTGAAGACCACCATGTTATAGTCGGCAGGGAAGCAGTCCCGTGGCAATATGTTCCACACATGAGAAGTTCTTAAAAAAGAAACTGTTCATATAAATTTCATTTAGACCCACAGAAGAAAGGAAAGTTCTTTTCGGTTGTGGTAGTTGTAGTGTCGTACCCTTTCGTCGGAACGTACATTTGGAAACTGTAACCGTCTGTTTACACCTGAGAGACACGAACCCAAATAGTATCCTAGTTATCTCCCTTACATTCTGGAAACTCAGAGTTATCCCCCCTTGTATATTTCTCGTCCTATATAATAAATGCTGTTGTGTCGATCTTTCTCTTACAAAGGAAGCGACTGGAGCGTGCGCATCGAATGCCGGTCATCTCTCATTCTTTCTGTATTTCTCGTTCCCACGTGGTTCCTATTTCAGCCGAGAGCCAGAGAATAATGGAAACTTGATAGTAGCCAGACGAGTTCTTGCTGCAAATGTCTTATAAGGAGGAACCAGAGATTGAAGCACTTTCCATGCAAATAGCGATAGAGTAAAAAAAAAAACTAGTAACGTCTCTTTCGTGAGAAAAGGCGCTGCAGGGAACAGAAGAGATCATCCCCTACTAAATTGTGAAGTCAGTTTGTACTCTGTCAAGGCAGGAAAGAGCGGCACCTCCCCAGATGTGGCAGCAGTCCTCCATCTTAGGGCGTATCTGACTCTTATGTAGGTAAATGATTGCATCAGGAGCCAGATACTTTCTGGAGCGACGGAATGATCCAACTATTTTCCCAGAAACTTAGCAACAGGTTGGATATAAGTCTTCCATTTTAGATCTGCAGTGAAAGTGTATTGCCCGGTTAACTTCTTCAGGTTCTGAATTGAGTCCGAAACTTATGCCGTATTTTAAGGCATGTCATTACCAGGAAATTGCATACTAGAAGCCTGTGCTACGTTGCACATTCTTTCATTGGAATGACCTTTATATTCGCTGTTTGCTTTTGATAGATTTATAAATTAAAAATTTTCAAGCCACGTAATCCCAGACAACTAGAGCTGATTGGGTTCAGACGTTTTTGTTTTCAAAGTTCTCGCTTCATTCGTCTCTCCAAGAAGCGAGCGAGAAGAAGTTTATATAATACTGTAAAGAAATAAAACATAACAAGAGAATGATGCCATTGCGTAAGTTGTTGGCTATTTTTATATTAGGTATCACAAACCTCTAACATTTTGTGTGCGAAAAAAGGCAAATATAGTGAAATTAGCCTCAATTTCAACTTGCGATATCTCATTTATTTTTTTTTAGCTATTTTGATAAAATTTGAATGTAAAGAAAATCTAACTTTTTTTCTTTATAAATGTGTAATTCTTTTTCTTGTGCCGTTAATAGTTTTTTTTTTTAAGCGATTTCAAATTAGGTCACTATTTTTGGTGACGAGCGATTTATTTTTTATGTGAAAAAAATGTTTTTAACATTAGCAGGGCAATGCGTTGTGTGTATCTATGCAAATAAAAATAGCCCTATCTTACAGAAAAATGGGTCACTTGTCAATGTGGTGGACTTAATAAATTGTTTTCGAGTTGTCTGTCTCAAAGAAAATCTAAGTTAAAAATTTCAATTAATTAAATACTGAAAAAAGATCAATTAAAAAAATTCTGAAAATTGCACCTTTTTATAATAAAATATCCCATTCTTAATAATCTGTTAGTGTCATACTAGCATGCTAATAAATCATGTAATGATCATTGCGTATGTTGTTGGCGATTTGTATATGTTACATTACTACATCTACGAAGAAAAAGAAGATGGCTGCTATCATCACAACACGAGACAAAGTTTCTTCCCCTATATCTCCATTACGATGACCACTATTGCCACCACTATTGAGAGACGTCA
The DNA here is from genome assembly GCA_963556195.1 of Sepiola atlantica. Lineage (NCBI taxonomy): Eukaryota > Metazoa > Mollusca > Cephalopoda > Sepiida > Sepiolidae > Sepiola > Sepiola atlantica. The sequence continues at coordinate 114,721,980 of OY744515.1, forward strand.
CTGTTTTTTGAGCCAACTACTACGAGAGACTCAGCTGTTTTCTGTCAACGAAAAGATTGAGCCACCTAGTAGGTTTGAAAGGATTCCGCCATCGAACTTTACGCTAAAAAGAACAGATAAAAAAAATCTTTGCCATAAAATTCTTACATTACCTCCCCTTCAAGGGGAGGTCTAAATGTCTTCCAAGTCACAATCAATTAAAATACACAAGTTCATAAACATACCTTGTTATCATAACGACACAGTCTGATCTCGCCTCAGATTCGCCACTCCTCCGTGACTGGAACACCTGCAATTAATGTTTCGAAGAAACAAAGAAATCATCAATTTGAAGAAAGGACCTTTTATTGAGATGTTGACGTTGCCTTCTCTTCTGCCAGTGGTGGAGGGGGTGCATCCCGAGCTACAGATACTTGGCCTCTTAAGTTTTATCGTCGATCTTAAGTCATCTCTGCTCGTCCGTTTCTCTCTGACGAAAGGGAACATCCCGAGATACGGATATTTGACTCCTGAGTTTATCGTTGATGTTCAGACATTCTCTAAACGTCGTGTTTGCCTCACAAGCTTCTAACGACTGCCCATTTCTCCCCCCCCCCCCCCATCTTTTAGCCATGTGACGTCACATCCGCTTCTGGTACACAGGAGGTCGATGTGACATCCTCGTACACTAGCTGACCCCAACTGACCCCTATTTCCTGTTATCCTCAATTAACAAGAATTATACTTGCCCAATACCTCAACAACTGTTGACATGCCATAAACCCAACTAAATAAAAAGTAAATAAAATCAGCTAATATTTATCAAGGTGATGATTTATTATTACAATTAGCATTTCTTTTACTTATCTTAGGTACTTGCTAGATGGGAAGAGTTTCTTAGCAAAATCAAAGGAGCAGAATCAAAGGTAAGTTGTTTTTTTTTCTTTTTTTACTTATAAATCTATATATTAATAGCAGCAACCATCTCTATAAATCTATTCAACATTTCAGAATACTCTCTTTCCTTTTCTCTCTCCTTTTCCCACTCCCTCTTTTTCTCTCTCTCCACCCTCTTTCTCTTTTAAACTAAAATTCAAATATTTTTTCTTTTAATCCTTACTAATTATTTGTAATTAAACCATGAAATTTCCATTAGATTTTAATCAGAGTTCTCGTGTTTTTCGCATATTTTCGGTAAAAGCGGATTTCCAATTAAATTGTTAGAGCCTCCCATGGATATGAATTCTCTGTTGGTTGACATCCGCATTTTTTAATAAGAAAAAGCTGGTTTCTGCCAGACTGCTAGAGCCTTACCTCCTTATTTTTTTTGTTATCTGGCTGGATTTTATTTCTCTTTCTTATGCTCTCTCTTTCTCACTTCATCTTTTTGTTTTTTCTCTCTCTCTCTCTGCCTTGTCTTCCTTTTCCCTCTTATGACCATTCTCTCTGAAAACTGAAAATGTTAATTTTCCCATAAAGACTTCGAAAAGATTCATGATAGGGGTAGCTGAACCCTCGGTGCTGGGTCCTATACTGTAGAAGCGCCCCGGTCCCTATACTGCAGAAGCACCCATGGTCCGTATACTGCAGAAGCACACCCGGTGCCTATACTGCAGAAGCCTCCGGGTCCTGTATTGTAGAAGCACCACTGGTCCCTATTCTGCTGAAGCACCCATGGTCCTATATTATAGAAGCACCCCCCGGTGCTGGGTCATATACTGTAGAAGCACCAATGGTCCCTATTCTGCAGAAGCACCAATGGTCCCTATTCTGCAGAAGCATCCGGGTCCTATATTGTAGAAGCACCCCTGGTGCTGGGTCCTATACTGTAGAAGCACACTGCAGAAGCCCTTGGGTCCTATACTGCAGAAGCCCCCCCCCCCCCACCCCCCCACCCCCCACCCCCCCGCCCCCGGTCCCTATACTTCAGAAACCTCCGGGTCCTATATTTTATCAGCACCCCTGCATGATGAAGATGTTGATAATTCCCCCCTCAACCCCCCCTCCAAATTATCCCCCCACCCGCACACCCCCAAAAAAATTATTCACCCCCACCCCCACCCCACCCCACCCGCGTCCCAAATACTCCCTCCCTCCCCCCAAAGAACTATTTTTATTTTAAAAGAAATAAGTTTAGGTTGCTAGGTGCGGATGTGATTGAGCAACCCTTGTTTCACTGTTATTGATACATCTGGAAAGAAGTTATGGGATGACCTGATACAACCGGACAGAATTTAGGGCAAGATGGGATGCTGGGGATGTTCAGTAAGTCTGCATTTTTATCAAGTTGTTACATGAATACATTGGCTGATTTCAAAATCACTAGTAAATAACATTGAAAAAGTTTTATAGAAACAGACCCGCCCCCGAAAACTGGCCCCGTTGACCCCCAGCAACATTTTTTTTTGTTGTAATTTTGAGATATTATGCTCCCAGGTGTTGTCCGGTCCTAAAGATGTCAACTTGTTGACAGTTTGCCGAGTAGTTATTGAGTAGCTGGACATACAAACAAACAAATAAACAAACATACAGACAACTGCTCTTTATATAGTAGAAGATAGAAGAAGAAGAAGAAGAAGATAGAAGAAGATGACTTCCTCCTATGCAAATTGACTGACAGAGCTATCGAGCTTTAGAAACTCCACACAGCCAATCTGCAAATGGGAGATAACTCAATTAACACAGAGATTAGGAATATCTCCATCATTAAAAATCAACTGAATATTTTTTTTTGTTCTCAAAAAAGACTGTCTCATTCAATTTTCAGGAAGACAACAAGACGATCATCAAAGACTTGTTCCCATTTACCAAGTTCTTCAGCAACGCTCCACAGCCTTTATTCTCTGGAGAATCTTATGAAAAAGATTTGGCTATCGCAGAGGGATGTTTCCGACATGTCAAAAAGATCTTCACACAACTCGAAGTGAGTATGAAAGATAATTATTTTTCTTAGATGTGGCCAGACTATAAGAGGCCCTGTCCATCACTTGATTGGTCAGTCTGTCATGCTTAAGCTTGAAATAGTAATCCGTCCATTTTGTAACAGTTACTCCCAACATTTCTTCTAAGCTATGCTAGTGTGATGGTGCATTATAAGTGCAGTTTTGTAGTGCAGTTGCATTGCGGCATTATTGGAGCTATTATATTGTACAATTGCATTCTTTGTGGTGTTATGTAGATCAGGTGCATAGTTGCATCCTTTTTTAGTGTTATGCAGTTGCATTATGTAGTGCAATTGTACATTTGCATTATTGGTGCTGTTATATCGTGCAGTTGCATTATTAGTGCTGTTATGTAATACAGTTGCGTAGAGGCATTATTGGTGTAGTTATGTAGTGTAGTTGCATTATTGGTACTGCTATCTTGGTTTTTTGGGTTTTTTTTTTTTATGGAAATCACTCCAGAAAACAGCAATTCTTTCCCCTTTGTCAGAAATGTGAGGACTAAAGGACAAAATAAGGGAAACGAGAGTTACGAGGCTGCCGAAAGTAAACCCAAGTACATTCATTTTGATAAGCCTTTTTCACTACTTGATTTTCAGCCCTTTTTATTATTGCTATGTGTGGATGTATTTTAATATCACTTTCTGACAACACTTTTGTTTTTCTTACCGAATTCACTCCTAACAATATATTTTCTTTGCCAAAAGTTAGCGTAGGTGGCTCTACATCAATAAACCTTTGTATTAATTACCAGACTCGTTCTATAATCAATTTGGATAGAAAAGAAATAAGAAAAAATCATTTATAAAAAATATGTGTATTAATAAATGTCTGAAAATCGGTTTTGAATACGCAAACGTCCTGAGCGTAAATTTTCTTTTGTAGTGCATTATATAGTGCAGTTGCATTCTTTGTAATGTCGTTGCATTATTGGTGCTGTGCAAATTGATTAAGAATAGCATTAATAATAATGAACACTTAAAGGCTAAAATTATTGGTTGGAATTGCACCAAAGTTCGCATGAAGAGCCCTTGAGATGCCAGATGTAATAAAATTGAGAATACTAATTATGAGGCTGACAAAAGAGAATGAACCGTCCTCGCCAAAAGAGAATGACCCGGCTTCGACAAAAGAGAATGAACCGGCCTCGACAAAAGAGAATGAACCGGCCTCGACAAAAGAGAATGAACCGGCCTCGCCAAAAGAGAATGAACCGGCCTCGACAAAAGAGAATGAACCGGCCTCGACAAAAGAGAATGAACCGTCCTCGACAAAAGAGAATGAACCGGCCTCGCCAAAAGAGAATGAACCGGCCTCGACAAAAGAGAATGAACCGTCCTCGCCAAAAGAGAATGAACCGGCCTCGACAAAAGAGAATGAACCGGCTTCGACAAAAGAGAATGAACCGGCCTCGACAAAAGAGAATGAACCGTCCTCGACAAAAGAGAATGAACCGTCCTCGCCAAAAGAGAATGAACCGGCCTCGACAAAAGAGAATGAACCGGCTTCGACAAAAGAGAATGAACCGGCCTCGACAAAAGAGAATGAACCGGCCTCGACAAAAGAGAATGAACCGGCCTCGCCAAAAGAGAATGAACCGGCCTCGACAAAAGAGAATGAACCGGCCTCGACAAAAGAGAATGAACCGTCCTCGCCAAAAGAGAATGAACCGGCCTCGCCAAAAGAGAATGAACCGGCCTCGACAAAAGAGAATGAACCGTCCTCGACAAAAGAGAATGAACCGTCCTCGCCAAAAGAGAATGAACCGTCCTCGACAAAAGAACATGAACCGGCCTCGCCAAAAGAGACTGAACCGGCCTCGCCCAAAGAGAATGAACCGTCCTCGGCAAAAGAGAATGAACCGGCCTCGGCAAAAGAGAATGAACCGGCCTCGACAAAGGAGAATGAACCGGCCTCGCCAAAAGAGAATGAACCGGCCTCGACAAAAGAAAATGAACCGGCCTCGACAAAAGAGAATGAACCGGCCTCGCCAAAAGAGAATGAACCGGCCTCGACAAAAGCTACCAAAACTTTCCCATTAAGCACAACTTTCTGGCAGGTTCGGTTAACATTTAAAAATACTTTAAACATAATATTGACTTTGCAATGCAGTGAGAGGATGATCTTTTCTGTTCTCTACAGCCGCCCTTTCTCACAGAAGAGACATTGCTAGTCTTTCTCTGCTCTATAATTATTTCCATAGAAAGTGCTCGACTGAGCTTCAATCTCTGGTTCCTTTTCGTAAAATTTTCATCTTCTACCACAACTATAAAGAGCTTACCTTTCTTCCTCTGTGTGCCTAACATCAAATTAAATTTCCATGAACAAAGTTTTTTTCCCCAAAACCATCCATCTGTGGAATACGTTTTCACAAGTTTGCTTTCCTGAGAGCTACAACATGGTCATTTCCAAATCTAATGTCAATAACTACCTGCCATAAACTGTCCTTATAAGCATCAAATTAAAAAAAATTTTTTTTAACTTAGTTCACCCCAAACAAGGCAAGTTGTCACTGTAGACGTAAGGGGCTACTGAGAATTAGGGTGAAAGTTTTGGGGGGCATCCTAAGTTGGGAGCTGTGCAGCGAGATGTTTGTTCACATGAGTTTTAAATTTATGCATGTCGGGACAGTTGGTGAAATAGGGAGCAGGGTGGAGTTCCAAAGGCCGGCAGTTCGAGGAAAGAAGTTATTGAAGTAGAAGGTTCTCCGGCATCTGGGGACCTCCACAGTGAATGGATGAGATTTAGCTGATTGTGGGGTTAGTCAAGTGTATTTATGTTGAGGGGACACCAAAACAGAAAGTTCATCGGAGCACATTCCATTGAAGTACTTGTAAAACAAGCACAACGATGCAACATTGCAGCGATGGGACAGTGGTGGATAGTGAAGGACCTATTAGATTAGACCCTTTTTTTTCTCACCTTGTCTAAGAGGGAGAGACTAGTGCATCATCCCAGATGTAGCAACAATTCTCCATGCATGGACGGATGGTGGCTTTTGTAGAGATATAGGATAATGTCAGGTGTGAGAAGTTTTCTAGCACGGTAGAGGGAGCCCACTTTCTTTGCAGCAGCTTTGGCAATGTCTTCTATATATTTGTTCCAATTCATGTTACCTGTTAATGTTAAGCCGAGGAGTTTGAATGTTGGACTCTCAGGTAGAGTGTTATTTGCAATGGCAATCGGTGGTTGAAGAGGTTTTTTGTAATTGAAGGAAAGGAGTTTTATCTTAGCAGCAGTAAATGTTACCATCCATTTTTGACTCCATTCCACTACAGACTGGAGGTCACTTTCTAAAGATTCAGCCATTGCCTCGGATATGTGCGCGTCTGTTTTACCCACATGACAAAATTTTATTCAGTTCATTCATTATTGTCAATCCTCTCATCAGGCAATTGTCCTCGACTTAAATTCACTTGACCATTCAGCAATCAGCTAAATCCCATCCATTCACTGTGGAGGTCTCCAGATGCCGGAGAGCTTTCTACTCCAATAGCTTCTTTCCTCGTGCTGCTGGCCTCTGGAACTCCCTCCCTGCCCCCTGTTTCCCCAATGGTACTGACATGCAGAAATTTAAAACTAATGTAAACAGACGTCTCGCTGCGCAGCTCCCAATTTAGGTTGACACTCAACCCCCCCCCCAAAAAAAAAAACTTCTCCCTTTTTCTCAGTAGCCCCTTACGTCTACAGTGGTGGCCTGCCTTGTTTGGGGTGAACTATGTTTAAAAAAAAATTTTTTTTTTTAAAGTGTTTTTTTAGCCTTGATAAGTTGTACATACTTGAATTTTATTTTTTAAATAAACTTTTCTTTTACTTCCAGGAATTCCGAGCATTTGAGTTGCTCCGGAGTGGAGCCGATCGGGCTGATTATTTGCTTATTAAGGAGACGAAGATCATTGCCATGACGTGCACCCACGCAGCTTTAAAAAGACGAGATTTAGTTAAGGTTGGATTTAAGGTAGGGACCGTCGTTGTTTTGTAAATGTATTTTTTAAAAGGTTTTATTTTTCGTCTGAAAAGATTCTACAATATTCTCATATTGAACATCGTTACGATAAGATAAACTAAAGGGAGTCCAAGGATGTTGAGGAACACCGACTGGTAACAGGTTTTTAAAAATTTACAAAATGGATAGAGGCCTGTGATCATCTTCGTTTTGTATGCATCCTGTCCGTAATTGATAGGTGTGTTGTCATGGTGATGCGACTGACTAGCAAGAAGAGTGACGATTGTATGTTGCCCTGTCAGCAGAGCCATAAATTTGCCGACTGCAACCCCATGCAGAGGAGCTCCTGAAAACGGGACCACTTGTAGGCCATTGGGGTCAACCCATGATGCCTTAGGACGGGATCATTTTGACTGAGCCATTCCTCAACTTTGGCCCGACGGGAGATCGGAGAGGACCGATCCGATCAATTAGGGTGGTTACATCATGCCCATGTATCTATAAGTTTATTCCCACTCGTATTATTCAATCTGATTCTTCAAAAAAATCAAACCCTTATTTCTTTTTATTTCTTCACAAATAGATACTATAAGGTGGTAGCTGAGGGTCAATCATGTTGAGAACAAAGAAGATTACCGATGCCAAAGAGTAATTAGTTTTAAAGAGTAATGTCTTGTTGTAGTGGTGTTTTCTGAGAGTAATGCTCCTACCCTCTCTGTAAAATTTCCTACCAAGAGTAATGTTTTCTGAGAGTAATGCTCCTACCCTCTCTGTAAAATTTCCTACCAAGAGTAATGTTTTCTGAGAGTAATGCTCCTACCCTCTCTGTAAAATTTCCTACCAAGAGTAATGTTTTCTGAGAGTAATGCTCCTACCCTCTCTGTAAAATTTCCTACCAAGAGTAATGTTTTCTGAGAGTAATGTTCCTACTCTCTCTGTAAAATTTCCTACCAAGAGTAATGTTTTCTGGGAGTAATGTTTTCTAAGATTAATGTTCCCACTCTCACTGAGAAATTTCCTTCTATGAGTAATCTTTTCTAAAAATAATGCAATGCATCATGGGAGTCGTGTTTTTTTTTCTTTTTTTTAATGATGGTATCCTCTCTGTAAAATTTTCTTTCTGAGAGCAACGTTTTCTGGCAATATAAAATAATTATCCTACCTATAGACTTACATTATTTGGCATTAAATGACCCATAGATGGTTGATATGCGGTAAAATAAACCAAACCATCTTTGATTGTATGCCTCAAAGACTCTGGTATTAAATTATGAGAAATGGAAATAGTTGAAATATGATTGTATGCCCCCCCCCCTCCTCTCTGCACATCGCTGAGCAGGAACAACAGGTTTTCATGCAAATATTTCTCTCTATCCGTCTCTCTATCTTTCTCTTCCCTGTTTTTTCTCTTCCCAACCCTCTCTTTCTACTCTGCCGAGCCCATTCCTCTCTCTTGTTTTAATGTGTTGAAAATAATAATAATAATAACAATAATGTAATCTATTTACCGGAACTTTCAGTTTTAAATGTAAGAGCAAGACCACTAGACCAATGAGTCAAACGAGCTGGAACAAAGGAAGCAGGGAATAGATCAGACAATCCTGAAGAACACATGCCATAATAGTATTTATAGAAAAGACTGAAACTAGCAACATGACGTGAAAGAGTAAGAAAGTGTTTGAAAAGTGGATATTGATTTGAATACTTATCTTTATCAAATCTTTTCCTTTTGTCTTTTCAGTTTGATAACATTTTGATGGAAGAAGCTGCTCAAATTTTGGAAATCGAAACCTTTATCCCCCTTCTACTGCAGGTAAATTAAAACACTTTATCTTTTATTTCATTCAGTTTCATTTATTTTTTAGTAACAAGAAATTTCTTTTTCTTACATTTAAAATTCTGCGATTTCTTTTCTTTTTTTTTGTCTACTAAATTACAATTGTATTTGCAAAATAATTTGTCTTTTTAGATATACGAAAGTCGAAAGTGAATGTATATTTTTTTGTTCTTATGTGTTAACCCCGATATATTGGCCTGCAATGATGGATTTTTGTCTCCACTTGACACGATCACAGGCTTCTGATGCTACCAGATCAGGTTGTTAGAAGATACCAGCTTCCTGACTTAAAATGCACCAAACATTGATGTTATTGTTTTTTCCTCTCCCTTTGCAAAACTCAATTATGTCCTGCAAAGCCAAAAACAAAAACATTTTTCCTCTACAAAACAACCAAACCAAACACCATGAATAAAACAACCAAACCAAACACCATGAATAAAACAACCAAACCAAACACCATGAATAAATATTTGAAGATATAAAGAATTTGAAGCATAGAAACTTTTACCAAAATGACTGGATTTGGCATTAAATAATCCGAAAATGGTTGATATGCTGTAAAACAACCGACCTAAACCAAACGATCACAGGCTTAGTCCGGGTGAAGACTGGTTTCACAGAGTTCTTTATGCAGGGTGTCTGCCCATTTCATCATCGGCCTACACCTCCGTTGTTTTCCGGCGACTTCTAGTGCAAAGACGAGTTTCGCAATGTCCAAATCATCTGAGCCGCCATTTCCTCATCTTGCCCTCAATGCCGTAGCGTTTTGGGATATCCTCGTTGTTTATTATTAATATCAAATAATAATTACATAAAAGACATAAAGTTGTAGTACTTGTCTGTTTGTCTCTTTCTTTCTTCACAAACTCATCGTAGGGTTTTCAAGATGCATCGCCATCTTTTCTTCATGGGTTCTTTTTTCTTAACGTGCAGGTTGAGGGGCATCATCCACAGTGGTCGGCCCCCATCCGGGTAGCTGGCTAGCTGCACGCATCGAAATATCCATGAAGGTTTATTTGAAGCAAAAGTTTTACAGACGATGCCATTCCTTGCCCAATGCTTTTTCGTGATTGACACTAAGTGCGTCACCAAGCAAGCTCAACAGTTCACACTCGGCCAAGTCAGTCAGTCAACTTTTAAGGCAACTAACACCCGCCAAGTCTAAACTTTACGTTGGCCGTCTATATGCATTTCACGGAGATATACCTGACAAGAGCATATACCATATTACACCCTATGAATAGATTGCCAGTTGGTCCAGGACTGCTTATTGGGCATTTGCAACTAACCTCCATATCTGAGGGCCATTTTCCTATCCGCCACCTAGGGACCAGATGGATGGGAGATAGTCGCTCTGTGCCCATGACCATATATATATTCTGAAATGACATTATCAAGGCTACTTGGATAAAAATAATAATAATAATAAAATCATTGTATACAATTGTGTGTAGGTATGTTATAATCCATGAAAAGTGCGTGTATTTTACTGTACAATTTATTGTTCATCAACATAGTCTACTTCTAGGGTGATACACTGATTCCGATGCTTCTCTAATAATTCAATGCCTTCTTTGTAGAATATGTCTTTGGTCTCAAAGTACACCCCAGTTTCCGATATCATTTACTCATTGGAGCTAAATCTCTTTCTCTGGAGCATTGTTTTGAGGTCTGCAAACAGCCAGTAGTCGTTGGGGGCCAGATCTGGGGAATAGAGTGGGTGCATAAGCAATTCGAAGTGCAATTCATGTAGTTTTGCCATTGTTATGATCCACTTGTGACAGGGTGCATTGTCTTGGTGAAATAGCACTTTTTTTTCATTTGTGGTTATTTTTTTAGTGATTTCTTCATTCAAACACACCAGTAATGCTATATAATATTCGCTATTGACGGTTATTCATTTCTCATGATAATCGAGGAACAAAATACTGTGCGCATCCCAAAATAATGAGGCCCAAACCTTGCCTGCTGATGTTTGCACCTTTGGTCACTTTAAACGGTTTTCACCTTCTTCTGTTCACTCAGCTGACTGCTGATTTGATTCTGGAGTGAAGTGGTGGATCCATGTTTCATCCTTTTGTTCGATTAAAACAGCGCTCTGAATCTTCGACGCATTATTGTTTTTATTTGACTGTGAGCAAATGCGACACCCACTTTGAACACGGCTTTCTCATTGACAAATGTTCATGCAAAATGGTGAATAGACCTTCGCCTTCTGCTGTCTTCAACTCCTCTGCTATCTCATGCAACTTCAATTTATGATCGGACAAAACGAGTTTGTGGATTTTTTTTAATGTTTTCCGGAACAACTTCCAAATTTGAGTGAGCATTCAGCATCATTTGTGTCTGTATGACAGTGTTTAAAGTCAGCATATCACCTTTTGACTGTTGTTTCCAATGAAGCAGAGGCTTAATAACATTTATCAAACTATTGCTTAGCTTGAACAGTATTTTTTCTCATCAGAAAGCCATGCTTTATCAACACACATAATTCAATTTTTTCATTGTTTTGAAAATTTGCAACAGTAGCTTCACTTAAATAACTGTAATTTGTAAACTAATAATCCGATTGGGCTCGGATTTTGACACGTGTCATTTGAAGGTTATAAAAAATCTCATATTATTAGTGGCGCCATCTATATCTAGGGCTCAGGACATTGATGTGTTATTAGTCATTATATATGTGTGAGCATGGGGGGCATCAGGTGTAGTTTTGGCGAATTTTCAGGAAGCATTAAATTTTTAAAGGATGCAGTGTCTCGGCAGCCAACGACTGACGCAGGCAGTCTGTTCCATACTTCAGCAATTCTGAGCATGAAAATATGTTTCCAAGAATCATGGAAGCGGTGCTGTTTGTTGACTTTGGCATTTCTACGTGTGTTGGACACATGGAGATTAAAAAAGGGAAGTAATCCCGTGGTTATGTGTTCCACAGATGGGAAGTTTTTGGGAAAGAAACTCTCTTCATGGAAATTTCATTGGATTTGATGGAGAGATGATCTGTGACAGATATATAGAAAAATTTATTGGAGAAATGATTTGTGAGATATATAGAAAAATTTATTGGAGAGATGATCTGGGAGATATATAGAAAAGCCTTCAGATTTCTATCGAAAGACTTTTTTTCTTACCTGTCAAAGAGGAAGAAAGGAAATTTCATTGCAGTTGTAGTAGAAGGATGTGTTCTTCCTGTGAAAGTTTTACAAAGTGGGAACTAGAGATAGAAGCTCAGTCGAGCATTTTCTATGAAAATAACAATAGAGAAAAACTAGCAACGTCTCTTTTGTGAGAAAAGGGGTTGTAGAGAACAGATTGCAAAGTCGATTTTGTCATCAAGATCTTGGTCAAGAAAAGAGAATAGTGTTCTGAGCGGCACCTCCCCACATGTGGCAGCAGTGCTCCAACTGAGGACATATCTGACTCGTATATAGGTAGAGGATTTCACCAGGAGTCACCTACTTTCTGGAGCGCTAGAATGATCCAACCATTTTTCCTGCAAGTTTAGCAACAGATTGGATATAAGTCTTCCATTTTAAATCTGGAGGGAAAGTCCGCCTTAAGAGCTTATCAAAACAATTAGAGAGCCATTCATTTTGATTGGAGCCAAACAAGTATCCGAGCGTTGGTGGTGAAAGGAGAGAAGCTTGGTTTTAGAGATATTGAAGGTAACGAGCCACTTTTTCCTCCATTGCACCACATGCTCCAGACCAAAAGAGAAAGAGAATCATCAAGATCTTGGTCATCAATGCTCTTCATAGTGAAGTCATAGACCATTATTTCCATTCTATATACCAATATTTACAACACACAAATGCTTATTTTTTTGTCTTTTAGAATCCTGAAGATGGTTTGAACCGTTTGAAACGCTGGATCATGATTGGAGACCACCACCAATTGCCCCCTGTGATCAAGAACATGGCTTTCCAGAAATACTCGAACATGGAACAGTCTTTATTCACACGACTCGTTCGGCTTGGTGTACCCACTGTTGACCTTGATGCGCAAGGAAGAGCAAGGGCAAGGTGAGATGATTTGAACCTGTAAATTTTGTTACTCGTGACTTTATTTCAACGCACCCGCACGTTGCTAACTTTGTTACATTTGGAATGTCATCCTCGTGGATGGAATCTGTATTGGAATGAATTAAAAACGTCTCATGGCCGAGGGAGGGGGGTGGGTTTGTCTCCGTGTTGACTCCAATGTAATCATTTACATATAAAAAGTCATTTAACATCAATACTTTAATCAACTCTAAATTATACCTTCTTGCTGGTGCAGTGCATGTGTGTTGTTATCCCCCAAGGACTGAATTATATTGTTAGCTGATACTATCAAAGTACATGAGGGGGGGGCTGGTGTGATAGCAAGAGTTTGGAGTGGATGCAGTAAGTGCAAGGAACTTCTGCCATTACTAACCAATAGAGCATTAGTGCTGTCGACCAAGGAAACAGTCTATCAGGCATATGTATGCAGCGTGATGATGTCTAGAAGTGAAACTTGTCCAATGAGGGTTGAGGACGTGTTGCAGGAGAGAAATTACGTGATGGATGTGTAATGTCTGTTAAAGACAGGCTTAGATCTGATGATCTCAGAGGAAGAGTAAAATTGAGATTAGTATTAGGGGATGTGTGCAGAGAAGGAGACTTTCTTGGTTTGGTCACATTAAAAGAATGAATGATGGTTCTTGGGTTAGTAGATGTAGCAGGGTCAGTTGGTAGGAGAAGAGCAAGAAAAATGTGGGAAGAAACGATAAGGATGGATTGTAGAAAAAGAGAGATAAATAAAGGCCTGGTCAGAGATAGGTTAGTTTGAAAGTCAATTTTGAAAGGCTGTCCAACACATGTCAGCATGTAAAACAGACGTTAAACCGAATGATGATGATGATGATGATGATGATGATGATGAAACAATGGCGGCATTAATTAATTCAACACAAGATCTTTTAGAAAATGAATCACAAGGGATAAATATGTACGAATGACAAATTTATTTCAACTTTGATTGTTCAATGCAAGGTGTACTCGGTAAAAACATGTTTATTTTTCTTTCCTTAAGCCAAGGATTTTCAAAGATTAAAATCTTATCATCAGAGGAATTTTAATCTTTGAAAAGCCTTGGCTTAAGGAAAGAAAAATAAACATGTTTTTACCGAGTACACCTTGCATTGAACAATCAAAGTTGAAATAAATTTGTCATTCGTACATATTATTCCCTCGTTTTTCATTTATCTTTATAATTGCTCTATCTCATATATTGAGCTTAAACCATTTCACTATAGGTTCTATCTACTAAAAGTATACTTTCAGTTTCATATTTTATTTATATATATATATATATATATATATATATATATATATATAGGAGAAAGATCTATATATATATATATATATATATATAGGAGAAAGATCTATATATATATATATATATATATATATATAGGAGAAAGATCTATATATATATATATATATATAGGAGAAAGATCTATATATATATATATATATATAGGAGAAAGATCTATATATATATATATATATATATAGGAGAAAGATCTATATATATATATATATAGGAGAAAGATCTATATATATATATATATATATATATAGGAGAAAGATCTATATATATATATATATATATATATATATATATATATAGGAGAAAGATCTATATATATATATATATATATATATATATATAGGAGAAAGATCTATATATATATATATAGTAATCCAGGTAAAGTAAACATCCACTGGATAGAAATCCAAAGAATTTCAACCGAGCCTATAAAAAGTGCTCTATATCAAATCAATATCAAATTTCTTCCCAAATATGACCTGAGGTAAAGATCGGATTTTAATTCTGCCTGATGAGATCTCAGTTTAAACCAGCTGTTGATCGATAACATCGACATGCCAGTGTCGCAGATTTTGTACATGTCTCTGTAAATAAAAATAGTCATATATACTTAAAGGAAGACCTGATGTCGCTCGGGATTGAATGAGGATCATTACTATGTATTTTTTCACTATGCTAATAACACATATTACTTTCTTTGTTTTTATTACTCCCCTCCTTCCATTCCACCCCTTTAATATAGTTGGAAGAAGCTGAAATGTTGGACAACACTCTGAATTAGTGTCTTATACATATGATTCAAATTTCATTAAAATCGGATATACATATTTGAAGTTTTAAGGGGATTCTGTACCCATGGGTCACTTAGAGGTGAGGGGGGGCATGTAGATATTCGGCATATAAATGGTAACGTAGAGATTAGTGCTACTTTTATTCGTGGAAAATTTTATACATATGATTTAAATTTCATAAATATGATTTAAATTTCATCAAAATAGGATATATTAGAAGTTTTAAGGGGGTGTTGCTCTCATGGTCGTCTTCGGGACGCACGTAGAGATTTGTGAACACTTCCATTGTCTTCCCCGGTAAATTTTACATAAAAATACACTTTTAGATTTTATGTAGATTCTATAACCTTTCTTTCTATAGGAACACACAGACATTGGGTTTTATGTATATAGATTATTGAATGAAGTTCCTGCAAAATTTCACTTTTCTCTTACATTGACCTAAAACAAACTCTAAACATATACACTTTTAAAAAGTGTCAAAAGACCGCGAACCACTGCCAAAATAAAAATCTACATTCAATAAAAAAAAAAGATTAGTAAAATAGGAGCTAACATGCAGAAAACGTAGAGAGGCAGTGACAGTGTCCCAATCGCATATCAGTCACATGAGACTGACCCACTCTTTCATCCTGAAACAGGAATAACCACTTGAATTCTTGGTTTACCAGAACAAATACAGAATCAAATACATCCTGGGTAAAATGTTGTAACTTTGCTCACAGCATTTATAGTATGAATGAGCCATTTGAAAAAGTGAGGAAAAAAATTTTGGTGCTTGTGCTGTTCAGCGGCCGTATTAAAAAATTATTTTTTTATAAAAACAATATTATATACTTATTCAGCGTTATATTCTTACTCACTGTACAAAAAAGTTAAAAAAATTATCCACTAGAACTTTAATTACAAGAATTTTTCCATTCTGCATATCATAACAGCGATTCGTTCACTAAGCCTCCATCTTCTTTCTTAAGAAGATTTCAATTATCTGCCCTTGAAATCTTCTTTATTTTTTTTTACTTTTGTTTGACCCAAACAAGGCATATTGCCACTGAACTGTAAGGAGCTACTGTAGTAGGAGCCAGATCTATAGGGGGCACAACCTAGATGGGGAGCTGCACAACAAGATGTTTGTTCACATTACATTTAAATTTCTGCATGTTGATGTGTTTGGGGAAGCAGAGAAGAATTCCAAAGACGAACAGTCCGAGGAAAGAAGCTATTAGAGTAGAAAATCTTCTGACATCTAGGGAGCTCTACAGTGAAGGGGTGGGATTTTGTTGCTAGTCGGATGGGTCAACGGTAAATAGACAATAGACACTGTCGATCAAGCGAAGAGTCTATCAGACATGTGTACACAGTGTGATGTATGGAAGTAAAACCTGGCCAGTAGGGTTTGAGGATATATGTTGCATGGAGAGAAATGGTATGATAATGATACGATGAATGTGTAATGTGAGTCTTAAAGCCAGGCTTAGTTCTGATGACTTCAGAGGAAGATTAAATTTGAATAGTAGAGGGAGATATGTGCAGAAGAGTAGACTTCGGTGATATGACCGCGTTGAAAGAATTGATGACAGTTCTTGGGTTAGTAGATGTAGAACAGTTGAGGTAGCAGGTTCAGTTTACAGAGGAAGGCCAAGGAAAACATGGGAGTAAGTGATAAAAATGGACCTGAGGGATAAATAAAGACCTGACCAGAGATAGGTTAGTTCAGAAGTCAATTTCTTAAAACCGTCCAACGCATGCCAGTATGTAAAATGGACGTTAAGCTGAATAAGATGATGATGATTATTATAGCTGTTCTCAAAGAAGTACATCTCTACCAGAAAATATAGTGAACTAAACATGCCAACCACATAAAATGAACCCCGAAAACTGTATGCGTATATAACCCTAACCCTAACAGAAGAACCCCTACATTAATGCAAACCCTAAACCCTCACAGCATAAGGCATGCCATTAAACCAAATCCAACAATCAAACTAACAAATTTTCCAATCCAAACCTTTTGGCTAGGAGCAAAGTGTAGTATCTGTTCTGATACTACACTTCGTCATTTCTGTCCTCAGTCAGTGAAAGAGAAATCCTTATGGATTGAGGAAATTTTAATTTTTGTCCCAATCCAGAGTGCCCCTTTCTGTTTTGGGGGAACTGGATTTAACCCACATTAAAAACTGACTTTGTGTTTAACTCTGCCCTTGTGCAAAGGCAAGTAAATCGGAACAATAAGTGATGAATTTTTCACTTCATTTCTGTCAAGGCTTTTTACATTTAAAATTTCTTTATTTTTTTCCAATGATCTTTCTGTCTCATCTTGTTGCCTTATTAATTCCAGTATTTGTAATCTGTACAACTGGCGCTACCGTAAACTTGGCAATCTACCCCACGTGCTGGAATCGCCAGAGTTCCGAATGGCCAATGCTGGTTTTGTCTATGACTATCAACTTGTGGATGTACAGGATTTCAACGGAGTTGGAGAATCGGAACCAAATCCGTATTTTTACCAGGTAAATTTTGATCTCTTTTTTTTTTTTCCTCCTTTTTTATCTTCTCTATATAAAAAGGAATTGAATATTTGCTTTTCATTTGATTTCGGAAATTGTTGGTGTCTTTTTCCAGTACTTTAACTATTTGTGGAGATGATAACTCCTATCCATCGGGTCCCCAGATTGCGGATAGGGGAATGGCCTTCGGATGTGGAGGTTGACTTAAATAATCAGTGTCGGATAAAATCACTGGTTGCCCTTGTGCAACCCGTCAGCCACCCTACCCGATTTAGTGGTGAAAATAATGGCAGCCGGTTGTTGGATATGAATCTATGCAGGATAAGATAAACATTATCTCTGGCTACATTTAAAGTGGATGCTTTACAAATGATCTGTTTCATATAGACAATGGAAAGGACCAAATTACTCTGAGCTAGTTAGAACTGTGCTTACTAGTAGAATCGTGATCACTAGTACTTGAAAGACATGTCCGAGCGAGTTTGAAATAACTATCATCATCATCATCATCATCATCATCAGTTTAACGTCCGTTTTACATGGTTTTTAAAAATTGACTTCCAAACTTATCTCTGGTCACGTTTCTTTGGAAGTCATTTCCCTAACTGAGGTAAAGTTTTTAGGCCAGACGCCCTTCCTGACGCCAACCTAGTAAGGTGATGGGGGCCAGTGTTTTTATATTGAGACACTATCTTTAAGGGATTACCCACCAAGATTAAAGAGTGCTTCACATGCTCCTTAGAGATGTTTTTTTTAATTTTTTTTAAAATAACCCGATATAAATCTCTTGTTTCAATTAGATGAGTTTGGTTTTAATTTGTTTCCAAATCTATGAAAATTTCATTTTTTTTGTTATGCAGAAATCCAAGTTTTGGTAGCAAAATTAGAAAAATCACAAATTTGTAATATCTGTTACGTATCGTACCAGTGAACACGATGTTGTCTCACCATCCACCAGTCAAACTCTTTAACCCCGATCTGCGAGTCAAACTCTTTGACCGTTATCCTCGAGTCAAACTCTTTGACCCCTATCCTCGAGTCAAACTCTTTGACCCCTATCCTCGAGTAAAACCCTTTGACCCCTATCCTCAAGTAAAACCCTTTGACTTTTATCCTCGAGTAAAACCCTTTGACCCCTATCCTCGAGTGGCCTTTAGGCCTTGATAAGAGGTGACC
The DNA here is from genome assembly GCA_963556195.1 of Sepiola atlantica. Lineage (NCBI taxonomy): Eukaryota > Metazoa > Mollusca > Cephalopoda > Sepiida > Sepiolidae > Sepiola > Sepiola atlantica. The sequence continues at coordinate 114,740,516 of OY744515.1, forward strand.
TTTAATGTAAAAAAAAAATTAAAAAATAGACATTCACATTTTTATAACCTTCCTGGCCAATTTCAATGGTTTTGGATCACTTTAAAAAGAAAAGTGAAAATATCATAAATCCAGAATCTTTTTTCTATTTTTAAATCTTCATAACTGTTTGTTAGCAACTTATAACAATATTTTAGGGGTTGGGAGGAAGAGTAGCTTATAGTTAAGTCACTGCTCCTGCTAACATTTGTAGATTTTTGTATATAAAAATTGAAATGAATAAAGGCAAAAGTTGGATTCATTTTTCACACTGACGGTAAAGTCAAAATGCTCTATTTCAAGTTAATTTAACTTTACACAATAGACGCACCATCTTTTTTTATATACTGCTTATGTATATGCAACATCAGTCACAAGGTTAAATATTGGTTTTAGAAAAGGGCATTTTATTAATCAACTATTATTTGTTATTGTATTTTAATTCAGCGATTATTTTGATTTTAATATAACAAACACTTCCGTTTCACAATATTTCCTGCTCAAATGTTCCTTTCTTTAGAGTGACTTAAATTTCAACAAGTTGGAATCTTTTTCTAAATTGCAAGTGATTTTTTTCTTTTTTTCCTTTCTTTATGGTCACATTTAAAAGATAAATAAATTTGTATTGAAATTAATAAAATGTTAATGATTATCTATTTATTATGTTTCTGATTTTTTGAGATGAGGATTGATAGTTTGTATAATTCAGACTACTGTTCTCGTCTTGAGTGTTATTCTCACAACGTTTCGGACACAAGGAGTTGATAGAGTACTAAGTAAAATTCAGTTCTATCCTCGGTGCAGGCAATACAAAGAATTGTGAATTACTGAAGACTTCTCCCAGTCATGGCTGACGGAACAAGAGCTTGCTACCCCCGCACAGTGTGCTGGGACATGGAAATTGCCAAAAATGAACTTTACTCAAGCATTTATGGCTCTAAATGTTTCAAAAAGTAGAGAAAAAATCCAGTTTAACAAAAAAAAAAGTAAGTCAAACGGAATCCTACAAGAAAAATGGTGAACATTTGAACATCCCAGATTTCGCGATTTCACGATATCATTATCTCATCGGTTTCAAGACAAGTGTTTTTTCCACCAAATTACTAAATATGCTTGTAAAATGAATAAAAGTGGCCCAAATAAGGTAATTTTTTCACATTTATCCAGTATTGGGTCAAGTTAACTGAATATAATAAAATCATTTAATGTCAGGTCCCCAATTACAAGAAAAATTAGTTTTTGGTCAAAGTTTTTTGATAATTTCTGTTCAAAATCCTTAAAATTTACGTATTTTTCGCTTTAAAATTTGATACATAACTGTGAAAATCTCAAAATGCCACAAGCCAGATTTTCTCCAGTGCACATTTTCTGAAAATATAGATAAATATGTCTCTAAAAATCCATATATTAGGAATTCTGACTTGTGGCAATCCAAAATAAAGAGAATTCTCCACAGAAGCCAATTCTCAGAAATCTGATGCACGCCCGTTGCGATTGACTACTTAGATATTTACCATTTCTTAAATATTTTGAGATCAGATAATGCTCTGATGCTGAAATTTCTCATGGGAAAGCTCTTGAGGCTGAGAAATCCAAAAATGCTACCAGATTTATCCCCAAATCAACACATTTGTTGCAATTTAACAAAAAAAAGACTAAGCTGAATGAAGTCTTAGGTGAGCGCTGGATTTCCCTGATACAACTGGTAAAGGTGGAACGTCGACAACTGGCAACACTGCACAAACTATTCTACGTCATGGTGGTAGAGACGTTGTCATCCAAATGCTACCAGCTCGATTTCAACACACTATGACACAGATCGGGCAGTATCTCTCTGTCATCCTTCGTTTTTTTTCGTCCTCTAAGAACATTAACGTCCAGGAATACAAGAAGGTTTCTACCACCCTTTACTTATTGTATCTGGAAAGCTTCCCCACACCCACCAGACCAAAGAAGAAATCCCCTCAGCCTATGGATCTGATGTGGATCAGTGTTCCTCCCACTCTACACAAACTGCTGGCTCACTCATGGGAGCTCATCGAGATGAACGATTGTCATGGCCTTAAATGTTTTGATGAATCTGGGTTGGAGGCTAACAACAAAATTCTTCGATCCATCGTCTCAAGTTGGCTCGCAAAACCTCGCAAGCAGATAATTTAGACAATGTGATTAACTGGTTGTGGTTAGGTTCGGATCCGAAGATAAATCATATTCGTCTACAAGCACAGCCGTTCTATAAACATTGCATTGAATACGGGCATTCAACACGTTACTGCAAGATTGCCCACCCACTCTTTGGGTCTCTGAGTAATGATGATGCTCTGTTTGAGAAGCTCTGTTGCTGAAAGTTTATCCCTACTGCTTGATAAATTTATGAAAATCATCATGTCAGTGACTATATCTGCTTTATCATATGCATCCAACGGGCTCCAATCCATTCTCAGGGGAAAATTATATCTGATCCCGTCTTTAATACCCTAACAGGTTATCGTTATTTTGACCCCATTATCCCCCAGAAATTATCATTCAGGAATTTTCTGTTCAAGATAGTAATAACCTTAGTAATACGCTTCTAACAAGCCCTCAATCACTCTCCGAGGATTATTTTAAGCCATAATATATCTACAATCGTGATTTTGGCGCAATATACCCAAATATGGTTTTTCGGTCCCAGAGCCCTCAAAAATCAATATTGTGAAATTTTTCTTTCATATTTGTAATCAGCTAAGTAATACGCTTCCAACAAGCCCTCAACTAATATTAGGGGATTACTTAAAGTCATAATATATCTAAAAACTTGATTTTGGCCCATTATGCCCAAATATGGTTTTTCGGCCCCACACCCCTGAAAGATTTGAATTTTGAAAATTTTCTTTCAAATTTGTAATCAGCTTAGTAATATGCTTCCAACGAGCACTCAACCAATATCAGGGGATTATTTAAAGCCATGATATATCCAAAAACATTATTTGGCTCAAGATATTGATATTTTTCCAAAATTTCACCCTCCCAGCCCACTGTGCCCCGTGGATTAAATAAAGTGTTCTGTTCGAAATTCCGTCCAGACTCCCGTGTTCGACAGAAATATTTCCGAGTTCGAAAAGATACACCTGAAGAAAGCCGGAGGTTACAGCGGTTGAAACGTTGTGAGAATAACACTCAAACTGAGAACAGTAGTCCGAATAATCCAAATTATACAGCTTATTTATTTTTATGAATAAATAAGAAACATTTTGTTTCATGTTTACAACAAAGAAATGTTTATTATTTTAAATTAATGTTTCAAGTATTTTATTTCAGCTAGTTATTAAATAATGACGTTTTATAATAATAATTATTAGTATTATTCGGTTTAATGTCCATTTTACATGCTGGCATGTGTTGGACGGCTTTAAAAAATTGACTTCCAAACTAACCTATCTCTGACCAGGTCTTTATTTATCCGTCTTTTCATCATGTCCATTTTTATCACTTCCTCCCACGTTTTCCTTGGCTTTCTTCTTGATTTGATATTTATATGACAGCTGTTTCACGACTCATCAGTCACTAGATGTAGCGAACGCATTAACCTCAAGATTTGAACCTCGAACGCAGATAACTATCGATTGGGACAACCAACACGCTACCTTCTAAGCTAACAAGCCTGCTACTATTAGTTGAAGAAATTTATAATTTTTAAATTAATTTTTATTCATTTGTTTACATTTCTACGATACTGATGACCGAGAGGAGTCGATTCTTTTTACGGAAGTATCTGGCTTTGCGCATGAGTGGAAATCATTATTTCCTTAACCAGTGTGCTCCACCCATAGGCGAGCATATTTACTTTTCCTTATGTTCCTTTGTTTTTTTTATTTATTTCAGAATCTTGCAGAAGCCGAGTATGTTGTGGCTGTGTTTATGTACATGCGCCTTCTCGGTTATCCCGCTGAGAAAATCTCCATTTTAACCACGTATAACGGACAGAAACATTTGATTAGGGATGTCATTGCACAACGATGCGGAAATAATCCATTCATTAAACGACCGCACAAGGTTAGTAGCATTTGAGAGATATCGTTGTTTTTTTAAGAAGTAATCAATGTTGGATAATGGCCCTGTGAGGCCGGACGCATCTTGAAGTGGACGCATGTGTGGGGGATCGTTTGGTTTGGCTTGTGCGATTTAGTGCGGATGGACCCGTACAGTCGAGTGCAAAATAAACTGGTTCTCACAGTTGGAGCTCACAAGCGTTGACAGGGCCACCACGTTGACGAGACCTCAGATCAAGGGTCAAGGTGCACCTGTGCATAGGGGCTCTGTGACGTTACGGGCTTTTGTGTGGGAAACAGAGTTTTGTGAGTCTGGATTTTGGAAGCAAGCCGAACAGACGATTTCTCTATGTAGTTTTCAAATGATATGGGGAATTAAATTCCCTAAGAGAATACAGGCATGAGATTCCATCTTCCCTCCTCCTCGAATGGCTAAGGACTTAAGCTAGGAATTAACTTCGATAGAGTAGTAATTTGGTCTCTCCCTTAACGTTGGTGAAACATCTCCAAGATCGACGGTAGACTGACGCCTGAAATAAACAAATCAAAATTTAAAAGATTGTTTGCCTCCTGAATCGGTCATGAAGGTTTTGTTGTAGACACAGCGGACGGCGATGTTCACGGCAGTAAGAATCTCAACCACTAGACGACATCCCTCCACGCGATGAGGAAGAAAAGGTACGAGAATTTAAAGACTATGCAACATCAAAACCCAAAGGTCATTCGCGGATAAAGGTCATTCGCAGATAAAGGTCATTCGCGGATAAAGGTTAATGAGTTTGTCAGGACAGTGAAACAACAACATGAGGATTGGTAATGATGGTTGAAACCGGACAGAAATTTTATTATTTAAGAGGACAGCTCAACAAGAATTTGTTTACATTGGACTTGAAACCACTAGGTTTCAGTCAGCTGCAAATCAGACAAGTAGCTCTTGGAAAGTAACTTTGCTCATGGAAGTTCTGTTTAGTTTAAGGTACACAGGGAAAAAGAAACATTATTTAGTGGTTGTAACTAGGCGAGTTTCTGTTGAAAATGTTTTACAGGGGGAAGGGTGCGATAGATCAGCAATAAACTAACATATTTTGCTACAGATTTTTTTTTTTAATTACTTAATCCGATCAAGAACTTTTTTAATATGTAGAAATTCTTAAATAGTTGTGATACTATGGACCCCCCCCCCCCGAGCCAAGACTTCGAACAATGTGAGGAAATGGCTTACCAAGATGCACAAAGGTGATCGGAAGTAGGATGAGTAGTCAGCTGGAAGTTGCTGAGAGAGCGAGTCATTTTCCGCTTATCAGTCACGCTGGGAGAAAGATCAGGTGTTTTAGGATTTCCGGTCGAAGTTAATATATTGAATAGTCATAGTTGTTCGAGGCAGTTTTTGCTTTTGCAGCTCGGAGAGATGATCAGAGCAGATCTGGCAAAGAAAACGATGAGATGACATGTTCAACCGAACGATAATGATGCCTTGACATACAGCTATGGACAAACAACATTTGGGGATATCACACGCGCTCAAAGTGCAACTGATTTATACACTATGTATCGGAGTTTGTGTTCTTTCTTGTGAGTTTGTGTTGCTTTTGTTTTTATATACTTGTTAACTAGTGTACATTACTAAGGTGATCGCCAAGACGAAGGCAGACGACACGGCCAGAACAGAAGATGAAGGAAAAGAAAATCACGGCACACAAGCGTTTGGGTCAACGATCGTCAAGGGAGCAGCACATGGTCTTACATAGTTACCTTAAAAGAAAAATCAGTTGAAGGGAATAACTTCATTTTTTTTATTAGCTTTGTCTTGCTCCGTTCTTACCAAATCACTTTTCACTTAAATACCAAACATAACAAAAAGACATATACTTATAATGTGAGGGTGTGTGGGTGAAAGTTTAAAGGATAAACATCCAGCAGAATGTACAGGTAAAGACAGGAATAATGGTAATACGCAATGAACAAACTTTATAGGACGAAAGAATTAAAACAGAATTGTACTTATTTCATTTCGATATTTCGTTTCAGTTATGAAACTTTATTAAGAATAGCATTTCTTGAACAGAATCAAAGCAGATATACATAAAGTTTGAAGTAGTGGTGGGAGAAAAGAAGGCTCAAAGCAGGGTGGGTAAAGTAAGGGATAGTGTTAGGGTGGGAGAAAGTAAGGTTAGTGGTAGGCAAAACGTTAGATGTGTAATTATAGATGCTTCATTGGTGGTGAGTAGGTATGTAGAGAAAAGGAAGTAAGAAGTAATGTTATGGTGGGTGGTAGGGTAGTTTGTAAGATGGTGGAAGGATATTCTTGAAAAAGCAATAAAATATTTTGACAGTTTTTTTAAATGAAACGAAATATTGAAATGCAATCAATGTGATTCTGTGTCAATGTTTTTTGTTCTTTGTTTACTACCCTTGTTTATACTTTGTATACTTATACATATTGTTGCGGGGCCGATCATTGATGTGTACGATCAGGCCTACAAGTAAGAAAGGAGATACAGACAAAAAGGTAGACAATAACAGCAAAGAAGAGAGAACAAACACAAGGGAACAGTTAAAAATAAAGAGGTTCATTTACCATAAAGATAATAACGTTTGAAAGAAAACTGGATAGCAAGAAGTGCTGGATCGACAGGACAGAGGTCTGGAACTGGATAGCAGGAAATGCTGGATCGACAGGACAGAGGTCTGGAACTGGATAGCAGGAAATGCTGGATCGATAGGACAGAGGTCTGGAACTGAATAGCAGGAAATGCTGGATTGACAGGATAGAGGTCTGGAACTGGATAGCAGGAAATGCTGGATCGACAGGACATAGGTCTGGATAGCAGGAAATGCTGGATCGATAGGACAGAGGTCTGGAACTGGATAGCAGGAAATGCTGGATCGATAGGACAGAGGTCTGAAACTGGATAGCAGAAAATGCTGGATCGACAGGACAGAGGTCTGGATAGCAGGAAATGCTGGATCGATAGGACAGAGGTCTGGAACATGATAGCAAGAAATGCTGGATCGACAAGACAGAGTTCTGGATAGCAGGAAATGCTGGATCGACAGGACAGCGGTCTGGAGCTGGATAGCAGGAAATGCTGGATTGACAGGACAGAGGTCTGGAGCTGGATAGCAGGAAATGCTGGATCGATAGGACAGAGGTCTAGAACTGGATAGCAGGAAATGCTGGATCGATAGGACAGAGGTCTGGAACTGAATAGCAGGAAATGCTGGATTGACAGGATAGAGGTCTGGAACTGGATAGCAGGAAATGCTGGATTGACAGGACAGAGGTCTGGATCGAACGGATAGAGGTCTGGAACTGGATAGCAGGATATGCTGGATCGATAGGACAGAGGTCTGGAACTGGAAAGCAGGAAATGCTGGATTGACAGGACAGAGGTCTGGAACTGGATAGCAGGAAATGCTGGATTGACAGGACAGAGGTCTAGAACTGGATAGCAGGAAATGCTGGATCGACAGGACAGAGGTCTGGAACATGGGCAGCTTGGGAAGTTGTCACACGGGGTGTAAGGATGTGCCTCAGGTCGGTTCGGTCTGTGTAGATGAGGCCATGGGCTGGACTAGCAAAGATCAGACAGTTGACAGGAACTGGAAAAGGAGCTTGAGAAGCGTCTGCTGGAAGAAGCTGGAGAGAGCTGTAGCAGGTGCCGCTGGGAGCTTATGTAGGAATGAGCTCGATTGGAGGATTGGAAGGGGGGAAATTTTGTTAATTTTCTTTTGCTTTTTTGTCTTTTTTCCTTTCTTTTTTCCTTTTTCTTTTTCCTTTTCTTTTTTTCTTTTATTCTTTTTTCTATTTTATTCTGTTTTTATTTTTTATTCATTTTTTTAAATTCTTTTTATTTTAGCTCTTTATTTTTTATTTTATATTTTTATTTAATATTTTTATTCTTTTTTATTCTTTTCCTTTTAATATTTAATGGTTTTCTCTCCTCCTCGTCTCCAGGTGACAACTGTTGATCGTTACCAAGGACAGCAAAATGACTACATCCTACTCTCGCTTGTCCGTACGAAAGCTGTTGGACATTTGCGGTAAGTCACTCTGGCTAGAATTTCTTTAGATAATTTCTCGTTAAACGAACATAATATATAAAACATATTATCCATCTATAATGACAACTCTTTAAATGTGTCTAAGAATCTGAGAGCATTTGTTGGTCTGTCATGCTCTGTGCGTGTGTCTATCAGTTGGTTTGTCACACTTAAGTTTAAAATCGAAATTTCATCGCTAAACATGCAGATTGAATGAACGAATCTTGTGAACATATACACATACTTAACTTACATATATATAACGGCCTCTGTTCAGTCTTGGGATAAATGGATACCCCTGTAAGGGTGGCTGCATGTGTAATTGTAAAGCAAGGGGTGCGCAATCTTCAACCATTCCTCTCCTGAGTCGGCACTTCCTGATTCTAGTGGCAAGGTGACATCCAGGACAACTGAAAACAATGCCGAGATAAGCAGAGAGCACATACAGCACCTGGAATTCCCAAATGTTCACCCATCTATTACTGACCAAGCTAAACATTGCTTAACTTTGGTGATCGAACGACAACCAGTGTGTCAACGTGATTATAGCGTGCATATATATGTGTGTATATGTAGATATAAAGTTAGGTATGTGAATATGTTTATATGTTACTATGTATAGGATTCACTCCTAAACTAAGTAACGAATCATTATGAATTTTGGAATATCACTGCTGCTAAGTGTAAGGGGTCGTAATGTGGGCTATCTTCAGTTCAATTTAGTTTTATGCAAAGGGGGAGAGGTAAAGAAGGGGGTGGAAAAACTTTGTTAAAATTCAGATGCCATTTATGTTGCATATAGTTACACAAATATATTTATTTTTTATGAGATTTATCTATCCGTGAAATCATTTAAATTTTTATTTGTTTGCACATGTACAGAAAAAGAAATAAAATTTTAGTTGTAAGGGAGACAACCGTTTTTATATTCTTCAATAAAAAAAAAAAATGATTTATTCCCTTTGACGATTTTTATTTTTTTATAGTCATAATGGAAAAAAGTTTCCATCTTCCCTATTGTCCGGGTGCGACTACATAATTTTTTCAATAAACTTTAACAAAGTAGAGTTTATAGCGTCAATAACATGGTACAAGAACATAAGTCAATCATGAGACTACATATCTCCACCTGACAACGTAAGGATGAGCCAAAGTCTTATCTGTACCTTCTCCATAAGTTATGTCATGGAAATGTTGATAACTCACAAACTATTTTTCCAATTATGCTGAAATTTTGCATGGCGTTGCTGTTATCAAAGAGCATCAGATTCATAGATCAAATTTAGAAAAATTGGAAGTTGAAATTCTATCAAAATTTCGATCTTGACCAAACTTGTCGTGATCAAGGTCATATAAAATGTGGAACTTCATTGGTTACAATATGGGCCAAGTAGTGAGTCTCTATGATCAACAGAATTGAAGTTATTGCCAAAAGTGGCTTTCACCTTTGATGTTTATATTCCAAAATTAAATCATTTCTAAGTTAGACAATGATCGATATTTTGACCAAGTTTGGTGATGATTGGTCAAGTGATGTGGACGCTAGTCTCTATACAAACAAATTCCACAGAAAACATAACCTACGTCTACAGTGGCAACTTGCCTTGGGGTCAACTAAGTTAAAAAAAAAAAAACCTCCGCTTTGGCAAAGGCAATAAAACATGAAAATTGTCTAGTCAGAATCAAAGTTTGTATACGTCAACTTAAATGCAATTTAGGTTCAACTTCAAAAATCCCACAAGATAATTTTATATTTTAGATTAATTCTTTCTGTATGATAATGTTTGTTGATTTTTTTTTTGTTGTTGTTCCAGAGATGTACGTCGTTTGGTGGTGGCAATGTCTCGAGCTCGTTTGGGTCTCTATGTGTTTGCCAGGGTCTCTTTGTTCCGAAACTGCTTTGAGTTGACACCGGCTTTTAATAAGGTACGTCATCTACATTTAGCCGTGTTCTTTCATACCCAACAACTGTGGCAATATTCCTTACTATGTTTAAGGGCTTTCAACAGTGAAATTTTAATTACTTTTTCCTGTAAAATTAAATTAAATTTTATAAAGTTGAAGTTATCAGAACACACACATATATATATATGTGTGTGTGTGAAAAAAAAGATAAACGAAAAAACAAATTTTAAATACAGGAAAAAATCATCAAAAAAACAAGAGATTTTACCGGTTTCGTTTGGATCACTGAACGTCTTCAGAAAAAGTGAATTATCCGTTGATCGAAACCGATAAAATCTCTCGTTTCTTTGATGATTTTTTCCTGTATTAAAAATTTTTTTTTTCCATTTGTCTTTTTTTTTCACACATCTTGTCTTTCACGGCATTTCGTTTTTATGATATATCATGCATTTTACCCTCATATATATATATATATATATATATATATATATATATATATATATATATATATGAGGGTAAAATGCACGATATATCATAAAAATGAAATGATTTGAGTTGCAAAATACTCGTAATCCGGGGTTTCGAATCGCATGAGCGGTAGTGAATAGTCATATCTGATGAGTCCCGATTATAAAGGACAAAACGTATACGTACATAGATAATAAACAATAACAAATATTTATTATTAATATATATATATATATATATATATATATAGAAAGATTTAAAAACCTGTTTAAGAGATGCAAGATTTTTTAATAAATTAAACATTTATTTTTATAATAATCAAATATATTTCAACATAACATTTTTTTAAACATATTTCACCCCAAACAAAGCAGGCTGCCACTGTAGACGTAAGGGGCTACTGAGAATTAGGGTGTAGTTTTTGGGTGTCATCCTAAGTTGGGAGCTGTGCAGCGAGATATCTGTTTACATTAGTTTTAAACGTCTGCTTGTCAGTACAGTCGGGGGAGCAGGTAGGGAGTTTCAGAGGCCGGCAGCACGAGGAAAGAAGCTATTGGAGTAGAAGGCTCTCCGGCATCTGGGGACCTCCACAGTAAATGGATGGGATTTAGCTGATTGTCGGGTTGTTCTAGTGTATTTGCGTCGAAGGGGCACTAGAACAGCTAGTTCATCGGAGCACAATCCATTGAAGTATTTGTAAAACAAGCACAAGGATGCAACATTGCCGCTATGGGACAGGGGCTGGAGCTTGTTAGATAGTGTAGGACCTATTAAGTTGGTGACTTTATTTTGGACATTGTCTAAGAGGGAGAGACTAGTGGATGATGCCCCGGCTCAGATGTGCGAAAAATACTCCATACATAGGCGGATGGTAGTTTTGTAGGAATACAGCATAATGTCAGGTGTGAGAAGTTTACTAGCACGGTAGAGGGAGCCCACCTTCTTTGCAGCAGTATTGGCAATGTCTTCTGAGTATTTGTTCCAATTATTCAGCAATTAGACATTTTTTTAAAAATTTTTCCTTTCATTGTCGAGTTTCGAGCCGCCGAGTAAACACAACACCTCCGATGGTAATGGAGTCAGTTTTAAAAGTCTGCTGGCATATGTTGTATGTAATAAATCAGTGACGCTACTTTGAAGCGAGTGAGAATTAATATGGAAAGATTTAAAAACTTGTTTAACACAGAATTAAATACAGTGGTTCAACCGATTCAAAAATGGACGCACATCAGCGGAGAATGACCAGCGTTCTGACAGGCCCCAAACTACTCGGAGTGCAGCTGGTGTTGAGAGGGTGCAAAATAAGAGATGATGCAGAACGCAACGGCGTAGATGAACACCAATGTTTCCCGCAGTGGATTGATCAGTGGGCTAAGTGTGTGCAAGCACAAGGGGCCTACTTTGGAGGGGATTAGGGTCCCAACCCCGTCACGTATTTGAAAATAGTTTTTCTGGCACAAGGTCGGATACGTTTTAAATTTTATAAAAATAGGATATATTTGAAGTTTTAAGGGGGTTATACCCTCATAGCCTCCTTAGGGGTGCACTTAGACATTCGGGAACACTTCCATTGTCTTCCCTAGTAAATTTTACAAAAGAATACACTTTTAGATTTTATGTCGATTTTCTAACCTTTCTAATGGGGGAGCAAGTGTTATGAATTATGCGTTATTTTGTCCTTTAGTCCTCACATTCCACGAGCAATATTTTTGACAATGGGGAAAAAATCCTGTTTTCTGGGTTGGCTGCTGTTTTCAATACTCTCATAGTATTCATCACCATTCATCTGTCAATCTATCCATCTTGTTAACCCTAATCTTCGAGTGGGTTTTTAGCCTTGATAAATGCTGACTCATTAGTAAAAATAAAAAATTTAAAAAAAGGGAAAAAACGTTCTTGGTGAAATCAGTTGATGCGGTTTCCAGGTCTTAATTATTTAGAAATTTAAGAATTAAATAGAATTGAAAGTATTGATGCTATTTAAATTTAAATAGCATAAATATTTTCAATTCTGTTTAATTCTTAAATTTCTAAATAATTAAGACCTGACTTTGCTCTCTTGTGTAATTCTTATTTATTTAAGATTATTTAATGTAAAAAATTAATGAAAGATTATTTAATGTAAAAAATTAATGAAAGATTATTTAATGTAAAAAAAAATTATTTAAGATTATTTAATGTAAAAAAAAAATTTATTTAAGATTATTTAATGTAAAAAAAAAATTTATTTAAGATTATTTAATGTAAAAAAAAAATTTATTTAAGATTATTTAATGTAAAAAAAAATTTATTTAAGATTATTTAATGTAAAAAAAAATTTATTTAAGATTATTTAATGTAAAAAAAAATTTATTTAAGATTATTTAATGTAAAAAAAAAATTTATTTAAGATTATTTAATGTAAAAAAAAAAATTTATTTAAGATTATTTAATGTAAAAAAAATTTATTTAAGATTATTTAATGTAAAAAAATTTTTTATTTATGATTATTTAATGTAAAAAAAAAAAATTGCTTTTTTCTTTGCTAGTAGACATTCCCGGTCTTTGGTCCATGATTAAAATGTATCTGTTCTGTCGTCAGTTTGATGAGGAGAAATCCTTCACAACTAGAACGGCATTTTATCTGAGCTGGCTTATCTCCCACATTAAAAACTGACCTTGTGTATAATTTAGCCCCGTTGGGAAATAAGTAATTATGGACAATGTTTTTTTAAAAATTATTTTCCAAAAAATCGGCAAACTAACATAAACCTTTTGTTTGTTGATAATAGACATTCCCTGTCTTCGGGCTAGGATCAAATTGTAGTATGTGTTCGGTCCTCGGTCAGTGGATGAGATGTGGTAAGGCAAGTAAATATGGACAATGTGTCCATCTTTACCGTTGATAGTGTATATCGAAAAAATTGTCTGGTGTTATGAGTGGCAGTATTGGCACTTTTAAGTGTGAGGGTAAAAGATCATCCACATCATCATCATTTTAACATCTATTTTGTTGCTGCAATGTGTTAGATGGCTTTTAGAACTAACCTATCTCAAGCCAGATCTTTATTTATTCCTCTTTCTCTCAAATCACTTCCTCCCATGATTTCTTTGGCCTTCCCCTGTGAACCGAACCTGCTACCTCAAATGTTCTACATCTACTAACTCAAGAACTCTCATCTTTCTTTCAGTGTCATCAAACCAACAAAGTCTCTTGTTTTGCACTCATCTCTCTATATGGTCCAGATTTAATATTCCTCTGAGGTCATCAGATCTAAGCCTGTCTTTAAGACTCACATTGCACATTCATTGTATAATTCTCATATCATTTCTCTCTATGCAATATATGTCCCCAATCCTCACTGGCCAAGTTTCACTTCCATACATGATCACACTGCGTACAAATGCCTGATCGACTCTTCCTTTGGTCAACAATGGTAACACTCCGCTGATTAGTAATGGCAGGAAATCCCTGAACTTATTCTATCCACTCCTAACTCTTGCACCTGCTCCACCCTGTGCTCCAATGGTATCACCAAAGTAATAAAACCTCTGAACAGCCTCAATAACTTTGCCATCCAAATATACTTTCTCCACATCTGACTTCTCATCCATCTCCATTGTCTTACACTTCTTGCACACAACCTGGTTATCATCTCTCAACCTACTATTAATTCTACTGCACTTCTTGTGTACCCAATGCTTACAAGTACCACAAAAAAATTGCCTTACACTTCTTGCACACAAATTAGTTATTCTCTCTCAACTTACCTGTAATTCCACTGCGCGCTTGTGTACCCAGTATTTACAAATATTACAAAAAATTGAATTGCACCCAACTCTCTTTCCACGAACCGAGCAGAGGAACTTTCCTTTTTCTGGTGGTCTTTCCAACACTACAATCACTGATCATTACTTAAAGTATCACAAAATCGACCAATCAAGAATAAAAGATTGATCAGGATTAAATATTAAAATTGATCAGAAATACAATTTTTATTTTTTAACAAAGCAGACCCGTATTTGCCTTATATGACTGATGAAGCAGATTTGAATATGTAGCTTGTTGTAAAAAAAAATCTATTGTTCACAAAAATATAGAGGGAAAATTGTCTTTACTATATATATTATTATTATTATCTTATTATTTTCAGCTGACAAGTCGTCCGCAGAAACTGCATCTCATACCAACAGAAGTGTACCCACCAGTCAGAAAGGTAAATACCCTACCTTCTCATGCCTAATTTTTATTTCTATTTTGCTTTGATCATAAAATGTTTTGCACTGTTTTCATGGCCATCCCTATAACAGGCCGAGAGATGTAACATTTGGAGTCTTTGACTGGAGGCGAGATTTATTATAATCAGTCAGCAGATATCTTTTTAACCGCTAACACTTCACTGTCATCGCTCCGAGAAAATTTCAATCTGAAAGAGGATCCTAACCATGGCCATGATTAAGTACAAATTTTCTAAAAAAGAAACAAAAAAACAATCCCATATTAAAATAAAAATCTAACGTTAAAATATGCATCTGTCTTTGTTTATTCAAAGTTACCTGTCTCTTCATTTATAGGAATTTGTCAATAATTGTCAAAATTAACAATTACCTCATTGTGGGTTTTATTATTTGGTATATAAAACATAAAAACATCGAACTGCTATATCAATCATCTTGCATATTTTTATTATAAATTCTGTGAACGTGTATGTATTTATATTATGATACACTAGGGCATTTCATGTTCGTACGTACATTATCACCTTTCACACACGTTTAAGAGATCGTTCGGTAGACAATTTCAACTTTACCCATTTTAAAATGAATTGTTCAAAAAAAAAAATCCCATATTAAAATAAAAATCACTCATCGAAATATGCATCTGCGTTCGTTTATTCAAAGTTACATGTGTCACGACCCATATTTGTGACTAAAGATATTTATATTTTTGGTCCTTTTTTTCACTTCCGTCATTCTATCCAACAATGTTTTGTTGGCTAGAAGAGGTGTCTGTCGGATGAGAACTAATAAGCAAAAAACACAAAATACAATACACAGTGAAAGAAAAACACAGACAATGATATATAGATTTAAAACTGCAGAAAGTTTTAATTCAGAAATGTGGTCCTCGAAAGATAGGAGAGACGTGTTATTGTTAAAACGAAATGTGTCAATATTAAAATAAATGGAAAAAAAGTTTGTTGGCCAATGTGCAAATGTGTATAGAAAGAGAGCCGAGAAGTTAGTAGATAGAAAAGGATGATTCTGTCTGGTTAGCAAGCGACTCAGAGTTTTTCGTAAGAGGGGTTTCTCGACGAGCGAACGCTTTGAAATCTTTTTTCTAACTAACTTCTTATTCAAAAGTCCTTTTATTTCCCACCATGGTGTTTGGTCTGGGAATTAGTATATTGTACGCTATAACCACTCGTATCCCTCTATCGTTTTATGTCCCTTTTTCGGGTCGCTCCTTTGAAACAAGTAGGGGGAATGGGGTGAAAAGTGAAAGAGAGGGCCAAGCCTGCCGTGATCACTTTTGTTCGGATATATGCCCTCTTCCTCTCTCAGTAGCAGTCAGGTGGGCGAGAGACCAAAAGGGAAGGAAAGGGCCAAGCACTGTGGTCCTGTCATTTGGGTATATGCTCTCCACCTCTCTTAACAGCAGTCAGGCGGACGAGGCTTGCTCACTACCCCCACCCATCTTTTTTCTCGGTGGCTGAGCGAGAGAATTGACTCGATCGTAACACCTGTCTCTTCATGTATAGAAATTCATCAATAATTGACGCATTTATTAATTAGCTTATTGTCATTCGTTCTTATTATTATTTGCTATGTAAAATGCATAGAAAACATTGAACTAATCTCTGTTTTTAACTGCTATATCAATTATTCTAGAAAAGATCCTGGTTGCACGATCACCTGGCCATGAAATTAAAGAATTTGCCATCATATTTACTATTGGTCCAGCAGCCAATTTTTACAGTGTATAACTAAAAATGCATACTTTGAATAAATCTAAAAATTGTACAAATCTAATGTCATCTTGTGGTATATGAAAATTAATCATAATGGAAGCAATGATTATTAAATCAAGCCAGCCTAAACATTGGGAAAAATCCCATTACCTCTCGAAAAAAAATGTACAAAAATAACATGAAAGTGTGACTTTGACTGTTCATAGAAGATTCATTTCAACAGCTAATACATTGAATCTTCATAATATAATTCATAGCTTGATTTTTGTACCTGTTTTACAAGTACTTCAATGGATTGTGCTCTGATGAACTTGCTGCTCTGGTGCCCCAATGATGTAAATTCACTAGACCAACCCGACAATCTGCCAAATCCCATCCATTCACTGTGGAGGTCCCCAGATGCCGAAGAGCTTTTTACTCCAAAAGCTTCTTTCCTCGTGCTGCTGGACTCTGGAACTCTCTCCCTGCTCTCCTGATGGTACTGACATGCAGAAATTTAGAACTAATGTAAACAGACATCTCGCTGCACAGCTCCCAATTTAGGTTGACATCCCCCCCCCCCTCAAAAAAAAAAGTAGTAAATCACTAAAAAAAAACAACTCAGATTTGGACCATGTGAAAACAGACGGAAACACAATTTGATAATACGGCAAAAATGTAATTCACTAAAGTTTTCAGCATTTTTATTTTTATGGAAGACAACTCAAAACCCTGTATTAAACCCACCATATTGACAAGTGGTTTTTTTTCTTTAATATTTTCAATATTAATATGCATAGAGATACACAATATCATGCACATTAAGTTGAAAAACACCAATAATAAAAAATAAATCTCCAGTTAATGAAAATAGTGACCAAAATTGAAATAACCCGGACAAAGAAAACTATTAAGGATACAAAAGAAAGAATTGTACATTTTAAAGAGAAAAGGTGAAATTTGGTTTGCATCCAAATTTTATCAAAATAACCAAAAGAAAATATTACCCATTTTTGCACACTAAAATAGCTGGTTTGTGAAATTTTTTTATTATTTTAACTTTTTCTAAAAGATTTTGTTAAATTGATTTTGTCCCAATCCAGAGCTGGATTTTTCCCACATTAAAAACTTGTCATATTTAATGAGATTTAAATTTTACTACAGCTTGAAACGATAACTTTGAAATTTTAGAAACAGTCAATATGATGCGAGATTTTGTTAAACAAATGAAATATTTATTAAATCATTTTTTTTAAATCCAAATTTTCGGTTTTAAATACCTTATTCATGGTACAGACAATATTTTCCTTTTTTTTCTTTTCTTCTTTCTTTTCATAGTCGAAATCTTACGGCTTGGCCGAAGATCGATTTTCTGGTGTTATGAAGATAGTTTTTTTTTATGCCCGATCTGTAGTGGAGCGCGCTGAATCTCGCGTCATGTTGACTGATTCTAAAATTTCAAAGTTGTTATTTTTGTTTACATCTTTTTTAATACATTATTACATTGTTTTCATTGAAAAACACCAACAGTAAAAAATAAATCGCCGGTCACTGAAAATAGTAACCGAACTTGAAATAACCCGGACAAAGAAAACTATTAAGGATACAAAAGAAAGAATTGTACACTTTATAAATAGGAAAAATTACTGTTTTTGTTTACAAGACATTAGGTCAGACACTCCACTTGAGAAATTGGCCATTCCAAAACTTGATCTCCTAATAAGGACAAACCGTCTTCGCTGGTTGAGAGAAGCAAAGGGTATATCGGCACATGCAGAGACCTAAGACTGAAAAGCAAAAAGAAAACTAGGCGCCCTAGGAAGACATGGAAAGAAACCATCAGGCAAGACTGTAAACAGTGACAAATGGACACAGTCAATCCTCACAACCGTGAGCACTGGAGACTTAGCATAAGGACAGCCAGACAACATCAAACCTGTTGTCAAAGGGACAAAGGGAACAGACGATAAACATGAATGATCCAAATTTTATAAAAAATAATCAAGAAAATAATTGAGGGTACTTATCCAGAATTACCGAGACATTGAAAAGAAAAAAATAAGACAAACTGAGAAATATCTGTATGATTTACGTCCCCGTGCCGGAATGAATATATCGTATACCAAAAATCACGTAATTTAATCATGTAGTTTTTATTTTATAAAAGAAAATCAAATTTTATCAATAAAGGAATAATGTTAAAATATCCGCGCCATATTGGTCATATTCAAGGGAGATAATCCAAACTTTTGCGAAATAGAGAAATAAAGTCTGGAATTTTGGGTGTTATCTCCCTTAGCTCTCTTGAATATGACAAATAATGCCTCCGATATGTCAATATTACCCGTTTGTCGATAAAATTAAATTTTCTTTTATAAAATAAAAACTACTTGATTAATTTATGTGATTTTTGGTATACGATATATTCATTTCGTAAATCATACAGATATTTCTCAGTTTGTCTTATTCCCCCCCCCCCCCCCGTGTCTTGGTAATTCTGGATAAGTACCTAATTGAATTATCAGAAGTTGAAATTAAAGGGAAATTCGCTGTATTTACTTGTTTTCAGATGCTAAACTCTAGGCTGGTTTGTGATAACTTCTCTGCATCTTATTATTTTAACTTTTTCTAATGTTTCCAGATCAATGCTCAAGCTTATGGCAAAATTGCAACTATGGAAGACATGGCTCAAATGGCGCAGTTTGTTTTTGATTTCTACAATTCCAAGGTTGAGACGCTGATGAGACAAAGGTCATTTTCTTCACTTCCCAAAGTAAGTAGTTGTTGGCTCTTTCTTTTCTTTCCCTCTTTTCAGAGGGAGGTGGGGGTCTTCTGCGAAATATATAAATAATTAGCCTTACCTAACCAATGCTTCCCGGTAGTGTATTTGTGAACGTTCATTTGCGTTGGAATCAAAGGCAAGTAACTCTGTGTGGACGAATACATTTTTACGTCTCCTTATTTGAAAATAATTCTGATCTGAACAAAGTATTTTCTGGTAACAAATGAATCAAATTATATTTTATTCTTCTAAACAACATGCTCTAACGATCCACAAGGAAAACTGACTGACAGTTTCATGGGGGGGGGTCTCAAATACCACCCTTCCTTATGACATTTACAGAGGTAAAATATCATTCCTATCAAATTTGAAGTCTGTAGATTTAATCACCTAAAAAGAAGTTAGTTGTCCACCAAGTTTCAGTCATGAATATCCAACAGTTTTTGCTTTATCTCCATATACAAAATTATCAATAACCCTGACCCTAACTCCTCTTTTGTCACCGCCCTGATTTCGGCTCTGATGGCCCTCTTCCGTTCATGAATAGTCTGCGTATTGTTCTGATAGACATCATCTTCAAGATAACCCCACAGATAAAAAATATGTGGGTTACGGTCTGGTTAGTGTGAAGCGCATTCAGAATTACACCTCTGACTGATGCGATTTTCACTAAAGTATCTCATCCCCGCGATTTAACAGCGATAAAATAATTGAAACTTGGTGGACAAGTCAGGCAGAGACTGAAGTTTATTTGTACCAAATATGGTTGGATATCAGAAAGGATTATGAATTTTATTAAAGATTCCATGGGTGGCATTTTTGGCGGGTCATCCAGTAAAAAAACTATATATTCTGTTTTAAATTAGAAAATAATTCACACCATCTCTGTTGCCTAAAAATCATCATCATACCATCCGTTTTACATGATGGTGTGAGTCGGACAGACCCCTTTTAGAAATTAACTTTCAAACCAAACAATTTTTGATCAGGTCTTTGTTTATCCCTCTTTTTATCAAGTACATGCTATCACTTCTCCCCATGTTTTCCTTTGCTTTCTTCTGCCATTTGATCCTGCTACTGCAACTGTTCTACATCTACTAACCCAAGAACTCTCATCCATTATTTCACCATGATTATACAAATGAAGTCTCTGATTCTGTACACATCTTCCTGTACTGTCCAGATTTAATCTTCTGAGGTCATCAGATCTAAGTCTGTCTTTAAGACTCATATAACACATCCATCATATTCGCATATCAACCCTCACTGGTGAGGTTTCACTTCCATACCACATCAGACTATGCACACATGCCTGATAGACTCTTCTCTTATTCGACAGGGGTAAATGCTTTGCTGATTCGTAATGACTGAGGTTGTCTTGTAAGACCATATGCCGATCACCTCGATGATCGTCGACCCCAACGCTTGTATATTGTGGTTTTCTTCTTCTTCATTTTCTGTTCTGGCCGTGTCATCTGATGATCGCCGCAGACTAAGGCACTTGTTTACAAGTATACAAAAATAAAAGCAAACGATCTTCATTTTCAGTTTTTTTAGTTTTCACAAAAATATAGTTTTGTTACTAAAAATATTTGTTTTTCCATTTGAAATTTCTGTAAAGTTTGAAGCTCTGATATCACCAGAACCAACCACAGCTTTCTATTTTATGTCAAATTTTTATTTAATGCCCCACTTTCGGACCCCCCCCCCACTCCACCTAGTAAAGTTTCACATAACCACTACTTTAATATCAATATAGAATATTTTCAGGGTTTTTTGAAAATTGTCACTTTCATTTATGTAAAATGTTAGTAGGGCAACCCAGCGTCCGTGCTAAGAAAATAGAAATTCTTTCTTTCTGACAATAAAGACAAATACAAACTCGGATATGGAGACAATATATGTGGGTGGCGAAGTTATTAGGGGGCGTTCAGAAATGTTGTTACCTTGGTGATACCATTGGAGCACAGGGTGGAGCAGGTGCTAGTGTGACAGCTAGAATTAGGAATGGATGGAGTAAGTGTTACCATTGTCGACCAAGGGAAGAGTCTATCAGATATGTGTACGCAATGTGATAATGTATGGAAGGGAAACCTGGCCAGTGAGGGTTTAGGACATACGTTGCATGGAGAGAAATGATATGAGTGATACGATGGATGTGTAATGTAAGTCTTAAAGACAGGCTTAGATCTGATGAGCTCAGAGGAAGATTAAATCCGGAGAATATAGCGAGATGCGTGCAGAACAGGAAACTTTGATGGTATCGCCACGATGAAAGAATGGATGAGAGTTCCTGGGTTAGTAGATGTAGAACAATTGAGGTAGCAGGGTTAGCCCACAAGGGAAGACCAAGGAAAACATGGGAGGACGTGATAAGGATGCACTTGAGATAGAGAAGGATAAAAACCTGGCCAGAGATAGGTTAGCTTGGAACTTAATTTTTAAAAGCCATCCAACACATGCCAGCATGTAAAATGAACGTTAACCAAATATGATGATGATGTCATATCCTCAGTCATGTTACTTTTTCCTATGACTGTCTCTCTCTTTCTCTCGCTCTCTCTCTCTTTTTCTCTTTCTCTCTCTCTCTCTCTGTCTTTCTCTCGCTCTCGCTCTCTTTCTCTCTCTCTCTTTCTTTCTCTCTCTCTTTCTTTCTCTCTCTCTTTCTTTCTCTCTCTCTTTCTCTCGCTCTCTCTCTCTTTCTCTCTCTCTCTGTCTTTCTCTCGCTCTCGCTCTCTTTCTCTCTCTCTTTCTCTCGCTCTCTCTCTCTCGCTCTCTCTCTTTTTCTCTTTCTCTCGCTCTCTTTCTCTTTCTCTCTTTCTCTCTCTCTTTCTTTCTCTCTCTCTCTCTTTCTCTCTCTCTCTTTTTCTCTCTCTCTCTTTCTCTCTCTCTTTTTCTCTCTCCCTCTCTTTTTCTCTTTCTCTATCTCTCTTTTTTTCTCTCTCTCTTTCTCTCTCTCTCACTCACATTCACTTTCATCTATGTATATCGATAAATCGTTTTACATAAAAAATCTTATTTTCTTGTTTTCTTGTTCTCTTAGTGAACGTGGACATTGATGAGAGGAAGAACGATATGAAGATGACGTCATCCAAGCATCAACAAACTCCGGCCACCAACATCTTCAGAAAATCATGATGAAAAAGAAAGAAAGAAGAAAAAAAACGGAAAAACATACAAAATTCATCTGTTATCATCTGGCTTACTTTTTACGCCCAAACCCCAACGTCAAATTTATGAGACAAAAAACTTTATTTTTTATTTACCTATGAGTCACCCCTTATCAAGGGCAAAAGCCACTCGAGGATAAGAGTTAATGAGATTGATGGAGTGTCAGTTGAATGATGACGAATATTTTGAGAGGATTGAAAATGATGAATGGAATTAACAAAACTTGATGAATTATGAGGACGGATTTGAAGATGACCATGTTGCAGCCCTCAGGGATGCAATCGTGTGGCAATGTGTTTTATTTCATAAAAAATTATATAAGATCTATAGAGGTAATGTGTGTGTATATGTGTTTATGTATCAAGTTTGAAGAGTGTAGACGTGTGTTCATGAGAGCAAATGACACCCACGTGGTGGCCATCCCTTTGTATATTTTGCCGGGTGGAGGATTATGGAAAGGGACATCGAGTTTGAAACAGTTTATTGATTTCTTAATTTTTTTTTTCAAATACTGAAATAAAGTTATCGCATGGTTGCGTCAAGAATTGTTTTTGGTGACAAAACTGACAAAATAAAATACAAAACAAATGAAAGAGAAACAAACTTTTTCCAAACCAATTCACTTTTTCTTTTTCTTTTTTTTTGCTGCATATTTGTTTTTGTTTTGTTTTTTCTAATTATTTGTTTCGTTTTTTTTTGTTAAATATTTGATTCTTTCTTTTTGTTAAATATTAGTTTCTCTTTCTTTTTTTGTTGAATATATGATTCATTTTTTATTAAATATTTGATTCTTTTTTTTATTAAATATTTGATTTTTTTTTGTTTAATATTAGTTTCTCTTTCTTTTTTGTTAAATATTTGATTCTTTTTATTAAATATTTGATTCTTTTTATTAAATATTTGATTCTTTTTATTAAATATTTGATTCTTTTTTTTATTAAATATTTGATTCTTTATTTTATTAAATATTTGATTCTTTATTTTATTAAATATTTGATTTTTTTATTAAATATTTGTTTTTTTTAAATTAAATATTTGATTATTTTTTTATTAAATATTTGATTATTTTTTTTGTTAAATATTTGATTATTTTTTTGTTAAATATTTGATTATTTTTTTGTTAAATATTTGATTATTTTTTTTATTAAATATTTGATTCTTTTTTTTGTTAAATATTTGATTCTTTTTTTATTAAATATTTGATTATTTTTTTTGTTAAATATTATATTTTTTTTATTAAATATTTGATTTTTTTTTGTTAAATATTTGATTTTTTTTTAAATATTAGTTTCTTTTTTTGTTAAATATTTGATTCTTTTTTTTATTAAATATTTGATTTTTTTTAAAATATTAGTTTCTTTTTTTGTTAAATATTAGTTTCTTTTTTTATTAAATATTTGATTTTTTTTTTTTGTTAAATATTTGATTTTTTTTTGTTAAATATTAGTTTCTCTTTCTTATTTTGTTAAATATTTGATTCTTTTTTTATTAAATATTTGATTCTTTTTATTAAATATTTTTTTTTTTTTTTTTGTTAAATATTAGTTTCTCTTTCTTACTTTTTTCTATAATTCTCCATACTGAAAGATACATTTAAAAACAAATACATGGATTTATGTTCCGAAATTTTTAAGATCAGTTCTCTAACTCGAAACCCGTGTCTGATCACTTCAACGTCTAATTTCCCAGAGGCAGTAATTCTCTAGCTTTTCTACAACATATTTCCTCCCATGATGTCATATCCTGCCGCGTAGGCCTAATTCTAAAACTTAAAACTTTTAATGGAATTTTCCGCCTTATTATTACTTAATCTATCTCCATGTGGAAAATACCGTTCTTAATAAATCCGATAGAATTTGAACTTAGTTAATTCCTTAGTGTGTGTAAGTTTCATCTGTTTTACTATCTCTTCGTCTTCTTTTTTATGTTTCGTAATTTTTGAGATGAGGATTAATAATTCAGATTACTGTTCTCATATTGGTCGTTACTTTCCCAACTTTTCGGCCGAATGCATCTTTGCAAACTCGGGAATCTTTGTCAGACTCGATAACTAATACAGAATTTCAAACTTTAACCCTTCGTTTAATCCACGCTTGATGCACTTAAAGAACTGTAACTGTAACGGCATTTACACCCGGGGGTGGAGGGGTTGAGCCAGCTCCAAATGAGTTCACTGCATCCCACGTTAGGGCGGTCCACTCCCCACCAATCAGCAACTGAGTCCTCGGCATACTTCACTCATTCCCGGTTTCATCGACGAACACCAAACACACGTTCAACGTTCAAATCGTCAGCTGGCCAACTCTGCGCTTCCTCCAGCCAGCGGGTGCGATTGGGGCGACCACGTGAAAAAGGTCGAAGGTTACATCAACCGAAACGTTGTGAAAAAATAGCAACCAAGATGAGGATAGTCACCCGAATAATCCGAGTAATACAAATTCACCCTCAAGATTGGTGGACGACCATACGTGGCGGTGCATGAACGGACTAATGGATACTCGAGCAGACTTTGGAATCAGTGATGGCGAATTCAAATCATATCACATCTACTATGGTCTTCTATGCACTGTTGACAAAAGTATGAACCTACACCCCCTAATTCTAAAACTTTAAACTTCGAATGGAATTGTGAACGTGCATCTGTGTGCGCTCACTGCACAAACTGTGATCGTCAACTTGTTGTGCTGGTCCGAAGATGTTGGTCGATTCCGACACCGGTCACAGTGTCAATTGTGTAACCTCAGTGAGTGCTACAACAGACGGATTCTCCCTCCAAATAAAATTACAAGTCCAGTTTAAAGCAAATAACAAAATTTTATTTTCTGGATGCTTACAATGATACTCGTTTTCTTCTACTGAACAACAGATAAAAATTCTTAGCCCAACCAAATCAAAACACAAGTCCAACTGGACACAATCCATTAGCTAAGAGCCCAAGAGCTCATCTCTCTTTCTGAGAGGCACACAAAGCTCAATTGCCTGTGAGACGCCCAGAAACAAACTAACTTTCCCCCCCCCCTGCCTATCGGCTGGAATATATATATATATATAGATATCACTGGGACCACACACCTAAAAAAAAACACTTGAGATAATCAGCTGCCAATCGATGAACATAAAAACTGACTGAGCAGTGGGTTCCATATCTGGACAGCCATTATTTTTGGCAAGTCTCAAGTGGATCATAACCACAGCAGGGAACCTTAAATCTGTAGAATCATTACTTTTTTTCTAAGTGGACAAATCGAATTCTGGGTGGTCAAAACTCCAGACCAGACATATTTCTTGTCTGGTTTCTCTTCTCTTCATCAAATATCTCTCACTCGCAGCATGCCTGTTATTTGCATGAATTGCAAACATGCAACCCACTAAACATGTAAACATGCAGCTGCATAGTTCACGTTTACAGAATTATCCAATTTCTAAGCTAACCCTAACCCTTACATGGAAAATACCGTTCTTAGCATTAGTTTCACACACTCGCATTTAAATACTGTTCGGTCATGTTTTAGCATTAAATGATCCAAAAAGTTTTTTTTATTATTTATCTCCCCCTCCCCCCACAGCGGGAAGATTAGACACAAGATCGAGAATGTGAGATTTGAAGAGCCAACGCCCTAGAAGAAGAGCACTTAGGCCTAACAAAAATTGCCAGGGCAGTCCTGTCGGCATTCCCTAGTAGGGGCACCTAAGGCAATTAGTAATAAACTAACCCCTTTCCTAAAGGGTGTGACGGTGAAGCTTGGAAAGGTTGACCTCCTAGAACTGCATAAGACCATACTCCTCACAGACAGAGAACAAGCCGTCCTCAAAAATGGCCTAGACGCTGCCGGTCTGATTATGGTGCCATGAAAACACTCAGGTCAGACGTATTAATCTACACATTTTTCTGAAAATAAGAGACACACACGGTGCCTTTGTATTCACATTACACGTTTTTCACTGTTCTCCTCATCTTGGTTGTTTTGTACACAACATTTCGGTTGTTTTATTCTCCGGCTTTCTTCGGGAGCCTTATCTCATAATCGGTAACCTTTTCGAAAAAGTACCTGAAGAAAAGCAAAGAATGCGATGGCTGAAAAATTGTGAATATAACAACAATCAAAATAAGGATAACAGTCTGAAATACATAAATAACGTAAATAACAACAAAACCCATTAAATATCGTCAAACCCCCATTAAAATTGGCCATTAAAATAATTTTAATTAATTTTCACTATATACTCGGGTACAATGGTTTATGAAATCTAATCAAATATATAAAATTAAGTCAGCTGGATTTTCGACTTTAGACCTACATAGATTTCGTCCTTAATTATCAATATTTCATCCTGAATAGCCATTTTCTTTTCTTTAACGTTGGTCCATGTTGTTACAAAGAAAAAATTGTAATTTGATTTAATTTCTTTGCAAATAGAATTCGTCAGAATATTTTGGCAGGGAAGCCATCTTTCTTTTCTGCAGCAAATGTTAATTACAGGTGGTATCCAGTTTTACTATCAGAAACTATTTCTTTTTATTTTCTTTATTTCTTTTTCTTTTCTTTTTAATAATTTTTTTGTCAGTGATGCTATCAAATGCTATTCTTCCATAAAACTTTGTTAATAAACTTTAATCTAAAATGGTGAGAATTTCTCCAATCCGAAAAAGACTTCATGTATTTTGGGCGTAAATTTATTGTGGGCTTTCCAACATTTTCATTTTCTACTTTTGTACATTAAAGACATTTCCATTTTTATTAAACTGGTTTTGTTGTTTTCTTTTGATAATTTTAATCTTTACCCTTCTGAGCGCTGAATTAAAAAAAATTTAACATTTTATCAATGTTTGCTTAAATGAAAGAATACATGCTATTTGAGGTGGTAGACTTGTCACAGTTTTGTGACAGCCGCGCTTTAAGGGTTGAAAGTAAATTCAGAGAACTTCTGCCATTACTAACCAGCAGAGTGTTACCACTGTCAACCAAGGGAATAGTCTATCAAGCATGTGTGATGATGTATAGAAGTTAAATCTGGCCAGTGAGGGTTGAGGATATATGTTGGGGCTTAGTTGAGTGTCTTCCATGGAAATAACGATGGACTAGAGAAAGACTAACACCGTCTCTTCTGTGAGAAAGGGGCTGGAGAGAACAGAAAAGATCATTGCCTACTTGATTGCGAAGTTAATTTTGCACTCTGTCAAGGCAAGAAAGAGTGCTCTGAGTGGCAACTCCCCCAGATGTGACAACAATACTCCATTTTGGGCCGAATTTGACTCTTATACAGGTAGAGGATTGTGTCATTCATCTGACCCGGGGGAGATTCGAGCCATCTTTCTTTTTACAGCCACTACAGACGAAATCACGAGCCAAAGAAAATGTGTTCACAGTCAGGAAGGATTCCTGCGCCGAGACGGTTCTCATTACATTTGATGATGCCGTCACAAGGAAGAAGAGTGTGGGGTACCTGTTTGTAGGTGGCGCCGCGACCAGGATATCAAACACCTGTGCGCGAGTGGCCGACTACGATACCCACGGGTAGAAGAGTAAGAGTGTGGGGTCCGGGTTATAATTGCATCAGGAGTCAGGTACTTTCTGGAGCGATAGAGTGATCCAACCATTTGTCAAGCAACTTTAGCAATCGATTTGATTCAACCATTTTTCAAGCAACTTTAGCAACAGATTTGATTCAACTATTTTTCAAACAACTTTAGCAACAGATTTGATTCAACCATTTTTCAAGCAACTTTAGCAATAGATTTGATTCAACCATTTTTCAAGCAACTTTAGCAACAGATTTGATTCGACCATTTTTCAAGCAACTTTAGCAACAGATTTGATTCGACCATTTTTCAAGCAACTTTAGCAACAGATTTGATTCGACCATTTTTCAAGCAACTTTAGCAACAGATTTGATTCGACCATTTTTCAAGCAACTTTAGCAACAGATTTGATTCGACCATTTTTCAGGCAACTTTAGCAACAGATTTGATTCGACCATTTTTCAGGCAACTTTAGCAATAGATTTGATTCGACCATTTTTCAGGCAACTTTAGCAATAGATTTGATTCAACCATTTTTCAAGCAACTTTAGCAACAGATTGGACATAAGTCCTCCCGTTTAGATCTAGAGTGAAATTCTGTTCTGGCAGATCTAACCTGTTGGATGCATAGAATCATAATTTTTATTTTTTTCATGGAAATCGCTCCAGACAAGACATGAAGTCACTTAATGTAAGGAGCTAACAAAAAGGAAAGATGATTATCGCAAAGACAGGAGATGCATATTGACCTTAGTCTTGAAAGATCAAGGCTATAGGCAGAAGGAAAACAGTCAACAGGAAGAGAACCTGCGGTTCTTGGAAAGAAGCTACTGGAATAGGAAACCGTATTACAATGAGGTATCAAAACAGCGAATTGATGGAGTTAAACGAGCTGGAACAAAAGAAGCAGAGAATAGATCAGAAAATTCTGAAGAACATATACCATAATATAATTTATAGAAAAGACTGAGACTAACAACATCACATCTGTGAGAGAGAGGGTGCTGAGAAGAAGAAAGGGTGTGGCCAATCAAATTAGATACATTTTTGCACCTTATGAAGAACCCTCAAATGGGACAGATTCATCAGCCCAAATATGACAACATTACTCCATACTGCATTCTAATTCTGCATATTTGTTATTTATACATATCTAAAACCGATCCCGTGGGCCTTACCATGTTGATCTGCTACCTTTGTTGCAAGTGGTGCGGATTTGTAACTGTTCTGGGAGACAACCTACAGTATCTTAAATGAGGAGGACATGACGGTGATGAAATGTGTTGAGATGGCAATCATCTGTGAAGATGCAGTGAATCATCTTTATGTTTGTGTGTATATTTTAAACACAATAGATTAATAAAAACTGAATAACTTATCACTCAATAAGTCCTAGCCCTAACTAATAAAAACAACAACTTTTAGGCAACATTCGACTTTATTCATCAACATAGTCTCCTTCTAAAGTAATACACTGATTCCAACATTTCTCTAACAATTCGATGCATTTTTTGTAGACCGATTTGTCTTTGGCCTCAAAATACGCCTCAGTTTTTTATATCAATTCTTCATTGGAGCCAAATCTCTTTCCTTGGAGCAAACAACGATCTGAATTGTCGACGCATTGCTGTTTTTTATTGACTGTGAGCAAATGCGACACCCACTTTGAACACGGCTTTCTCATTGACAAATGTTCATGCAAAATGGTGAATAGACCTTCGCCTTCTGCTGTCTTGCAACTCCTCTGCTATCTCACGCAACTTCAATTTACGATTGACCAAAACGTGTTTGTGGACTTCTTTTATGTTTTACTGGAACAATTGCTGAACGTTCAGGTCGCTCAAATTCGTGTTGGTACGACCACGTTTAAAGTCAACATACCACCTCTTAACCGTTGTTTCTGACAGAGCAGAATCAGAATAACATATATCAAGTTATTTCTTTGCTTGAATAGTATTTTTCCCATCAGAATGCCATGCTTTATCACCACAAAAAATTCAAATTTTTCCATTATTTTGAAAATTTGCAACAGTAACGTTACTTAAATAACTATAATTTGTAAATTAATAATTCGATTGGGCTCAGATTTTGACACGTGCAATTTGAAGGTTAGTACTTCATAAAAAAAGTATGGATTTTTTTAATGGGTAGCATCTCTGTGTTAGGCCTGGGACTTATTGAGTAGTGTGTTATATATTAAAATGATTAAAGAATGAGGCTGGGACTAAAGGATGGCAAAGGTCAACAAATTGACTAAATCAGTGGCCTGATGAGATCTAGGATTGAAATATGATTGCATTTGTGTAGCTATTCAATTTCCATTTTTTTAACCACATTTTATTGTTTTACAAAAAATGCGCTATCGATTAAGTTCTCATAAAAATAGAAAGAGGGGATTTGGAAGTCTATCACTCGGACTCCCTCCAAACACTCATAAAAAATAATTGTATAAAACCAGCTCCAATAAGACAAAATAATCCGACTCACAAAATAATCTGACTCTGACTCTCACTTCTCCTTTTGTCCCTTTTTTCTTTCTTCCTTTTTATCAGCAGATTTTCGATCTCAGTTAATTCTGTTTAACCAATGAAAATAAAGAATTCGTTGATGAATTTGCTTATTGCAGTGTAATAACCATTCGTTTTGTTACTCCTAGGTCGTGCGCCTTGGCCTTTTGGCCAAGATCAAAGTGTAGTATCTGTTCCGATGGATAATGCACCCCATAGACTGGTATTGTCTTCAGGGCTTGATTTACGCCTGTCTATGGGTTTGTCCTGTGCAGTTCTAGGAGGTCCACCCTCCCAGCCTCGCCTCCCCTCTTTGGGGAGGAATAAGTTTATTGCTTACTGCCTGAGGCGCCCCTACCAGGGAATGCCGACGGGGCTGCCCAGGCAATTTTTAATGGCCAGAGTGCTCACCTCTCGGGTACTGGCTTTTCAAACCCCACTTTCCCGACTCGACCTTGGGTCACATCTTACTTGTGGGAGTAAGATAAAAACTGGCCTCGTGCCTAACTCCTGGAGAGGAGTAAATAAATACTCCTAGGTTGTGAGTTCAATCCTCACTAGTAACCTATGAATTCGAAATTTATTTACTTTCCCAACTACAAGCCAGGCAAAGGCGGATCCTTTTTATTAACTTAGTTTAGGATTTATTATATATATGCGTGTGCACCCTCCATCAAAAATGTGAAAAAGAAAATGTTTCGCCAGTGTTCGCACTAATTTCATATAAAATAACGTCGCAATCGGTAAAATCAGAAGAAAAAAAACGTCTCAAACTGGAGAGTTTAAAAAAATAAATAAAAACGTATCAATCGGTACAGAAAGAAGAAAAGGAAAAAAACTTCTTTCTTTTTTCCAAATTGAAATCGCTCCAGACAAAGCATGAAGCCACTTGATATAAGAAGCTAAAAACAAATAAAGATGATTAATGCAGACAGGAGATGCCTATTCACCTGAGTCTTGAAAAAAAAAATGAAGGATTTCTTTCTGAATTCTTTTGAAACAGTAAGCGTTGTCTAACTTGTTATTCTTTTTTTTACTTTGTTCACCCCAAACAATGCAAGCTGCCACTGTAGACGTAAGGGCTACTGAAAATTAGGGTGAAAGTTTAGGGGTCATCCTAAATTAGGAGCTGTGCAGCAAGATGCTTGTTCACATTAGTTTTAAATTTCTGCATGTCAGTACAGTCGGAGAAACAGGAAGCGAGTTCCAGAGTCCAGCAGCTCGAGGAAAGAAGCTTTTGGAGTATAAGGCTCTCCTCCAGCATCTGGGGACCTCCACAGTGAATGGATGAGATTTGGCTGATTGTCAGGTTGGTCGAGTGTATTTACGTCAAGGGGGCACCAGAGCAGCAAGTTCATCGAAGCACATTCCATTAAAGTACTTGTAAAACAAGCACAAGGATGCAACATTGCGGCGATAGGGACAGGGGCTGGAGCTTTGTGGATAATGAGGGACCTATTAAGTTGGCGACTCTTTTTTGGACCTTGTCTAAGAGGGAGAGACTAGTTGATGGTGCATAACCCTAACCCTAAACTCCCACTTAAATCGCACTCCCATAACCCTAACCCTAAACTCCCACTTAAATCGCATTCCCATAACCCTAACCCTAAACTCCCACTTAAATCGCATTCCCATAACCCTAACCCTAAACTCCCACTTAAATCGCACTCACATTTATAGATCGACTTGTTTGTCTTCGTTTCAGAGTGAATGCTGCCCTTCCAAGATTTAAAAAAAAACAAAATTGGGGAGACCAAGATCAAAGTGAGGAGTAAACGACTCGGGAGATCTTTATTACAAGATAATAAAAAAAAGGGGGCAGGACCAATGGCCTTGGGTATGACTCATTCACTTAACCAGCTAAGAGGCTACATAGCTGCACCACTTATTTTTTCTTGCAAACTGAGGATCTACTCTTGGCAATCCATCTAACCGTAACCCGTGTAGAATAAAAGACAAAATCCCATTCTAACATTTTGTATCAGCTTTATTTGGTCATCTTCGTAAAACATGTAATAATAGACAAGGTGTTAGTATTCGAACAAATACATAGAAGACATTGCCAAGGCTGCTGCAAAGAAAGTGGGCTGTCATGAGTCTGGAAGAGGAACAAGTTTTGAGAGTCCGTAACAGAAGAATGTTATTCCAAAGCCCGTACGTACATATGTAGATAGGAATAAGAGTTAGTTTGTTGTCAGAGTTGATATTGTTGTTGTTTGGAAGTAAGTTGCCCTGGGTTCAGCTGTGGATTGAGGGACGAAATGGCTTGTTTCGTTTAATCCTGTTAAGACTCAGCTAGTGTCTTTCAATCGTAGGCATGTCCCTTTTCTTCCTGAGATTTTCATGGATTGCTCTGCTCTTGAGAAGAAATCGACTCTGCAACTTCTTGGTCTTTCTCTCTCATCAAATCTTTCTTGGAGTTCATACATTAGATCCATTTCTCTTTCTGCTTCTCGTAAGGTCGGTTCTCTCTATCGCTCCAAACACTTTCTCACACCTAAGGCTATTCTCTATCTCTACAAATCTACAATCAGACCTTGTATAGAGTACTGTTATCGTATTTGGGATGGTGAATCTCTGTCCCATTTGAGGGGTCTTGATAAGGTGCAGAAAAGTATCTGTAATTTGATTGGCCACACTCTTTCTTCTTCTTCTCTGCACCCTCTCTCTCGCAAACGTGATGTTGCTAGTCTCAGTCTTTTCTATAAGCACTATTATGGCATGTGTTCTACAAAATTATGTGACCTATTCCCCGCTTCTTTTGATCCAGCTCGTTTGACTCTTTGGTCTGGTGGTCTCCATCAATTCGATGTTTTGATACTTCATTGTGATACAGCTTCCTATTCCAGTAGCTTCTGTTCAAGAACTGCAGACTTGTGGAACTCTCTTCCTGCTGACTGTTTTCCTCCTACCTATAGCCTTGGTCTTTTCAAGACTAAGGGCAATAGGCATCTCCTGTCTTTGCGATAATCATCTTTCGTTCTTGTTAGCTCATTACATCAAATGGCTTTATGCCTTGTCTGGAGCGATTTCCATAAAAAAGAAAAAAAAAACTTGTATCGAAATGGTATTGAGAGTAGGTCCACGTGCTGACAGTTCGCCATCTTGAATATTAAAGCCTTCTTGTCGATGCCGATAGCCTGTGACTAAAGGCAGGTTTGTTTAGCGCTCCAAGAGAGGAGTTTGGTGGTTGAACTGAGTGACAGGGGTTGGCTGGGCCTTTTCACAGCTAAAGAGAGTGAACCATGCGAGTGCACTCCCTTAAATAACCTTCAAGAAACAAGTACTCTGCTCGCATAAGAGATTGTTTCTGATTGGTTTAATCCTAATCAAAATTACAGGTTTTCTCTAATCAGTGGCAAGCTTACAAGTCAAGCAGATATTTCAAACATCGCTAATGGCTGCTACTGCTGCTGTTACCGTTGTTCTTGTAGGTGTGAGGTATGGTACAGCCCAGTCCTAGGAGGTACCCCGTCTTTCTTTGAGAAGGGATTGGTTGTATTACCAGTCACCTGAAGCGCCACTACCGGCAAATGCAGACAGGTTAGTCATGGCTGTTTTTGCAGGGCCAGAGTGTTTCCTAGGGGGCGCTGGCTGTATGCACTATCTTCCGACTTTGTTCCAAATCATCCTGGGATGAGAAAGAAATAAATAGGTTTGGTTTCGTTTGTTTTATGGCATATCAACAATCTATGGGTTATTTAATTTCGAATAAAGTTGTCAAATGGAATCCTATAGGTAGGATAATTATTTTATATTCTTAGAAAACATTACTCTTAGAAGGAAATTTTACAGTGAGAGTGGGAACGTTACTCCAAGAAAACATTACTCTTTGGCGGTGGTAATCTTTGTTCTCAATACAATTGACCCTCAGCCACTGCCTTCCAATATATTTGAGGAGAAAATAAAAAGGAGCAACAAGGTTTTGATTTTTTGAAGAATCATATCGAATAATACGGTTGGAGATGAACTCATAGATAGTAGGGTATGACGTGACCAGGTGATTGATTGGATCGGGCCTCTCCGACCTCCCGTCTAGCCTGAAGAGGAGTGTTGCAAGTTATGGGACCATTTATGCAACCAGGCCACGGACTGCTCAGCACTCAGGATCCTGTTCTAAGGCATCACAGATCGCCACCCATGGCCAACAGGTTGCCCCATTTTTGTTTTTTTATACCTCTGCATGGGGTTGCAGTCTGCGATTCATGGCCCCACCGACAGGGCGAAGAAGTTAATTACAATTAAGAGGCTACCATAATCCTAACCCTAAACTCCCACTGAAATCGCACTCCCATAACCCTAACCCTAAACTCCCACTTAAATCGCACTCCCATAACCCTAACCCTAAACTCCCATTTAAATCGCACTCCCATAACCCTAACCCTAAACTCCCACTTAAATCGCACTCCCATAACCCTGCAGGCTTGTGGAACTCTCTTCCTGTTGACTGTTTTCCTCCTACCTATAGCCTTGGTCTTTTCAAGACTAAGGGCAATAGGCATCTCCTGTCTTTGCGATAATCATCTTTCGTTCTTGTTAGCTCCTTACATCAAATGGCTTCATGCCTTTTCTGGAGCGATTTCCATACAAAAAACTTGTATCGAAATGGTATTGAGAGTAGGTCCACGTACTGACAGTTCGACAGGGCGAGGAAGTAAATTACAATTAAGAGGCTACCATAACCAAATTTAGGTAAAAAATGGCACAAGTGAATTAATAGGAAAAATGGCACATGGAAAAATATAGATGAAAATCTCTCAATAGGTTTATCAAAATCTAGGATACAATAAAGAGAAAACATGAAAAAGTTGGTACATTTGTAGATGAGAACGTTCAGCTACGCCCTTACCGCCTCAAATAATGAGATTTTATTTTCTTTGACTTTGGCCGATTACATATGAACACTGAAAAACTTGTATATAAATTTAATGTAAAATGATCACCCATTTCCGGACCACTGTCTAATCTGATAGCATTTTAAGAGCATATAACCAGATTCTTTTTTTTAAGGAATATAAATTGTGTGTTTCTTTTTGCTGGTGGTGATGGTGAAGGGGGGGGGGGGGGGGGAGGGATCATTCCGAAAAATTAGTAATAAAAAACACCCTTAACCCTACCACTACCCCTAAGTCCGGGTGGCAAGAGCCCCCCCCCCCCTTTTAAATTAAAAAAAAAACAAGAATATGGTTTAACTAAAACGGTTATATGTCGTTCAAATGCTATCTGGTCGGAAAGTGGGTGAGAATTTTACGTTAAATTTATATGAGAAACTGATCCTCCACTATAAATTCTAAAATAATTGTTTTGCTTAACTAGTAATATATAAATATCTTCCACACAGGGCAGATATTTTATTTTTTCATTTTGTTCACCCGAAACAAGGCAAGTTGCCACTGTAGACGTAAGGAGCTACTGAGAATGAGGGTGAAAGTTTTGGGGGTCATCCTTAATTGGGAGCTGTGCAGCGAGATGCTTGTTCACATTAGTTTTAAATTTCTGCATGTCAGTACAGTCGGGGAAACACGAAGCAGGTAGGGAGTTCCAAAGGCCGGCAGCATGAGGGAAGAAGGTATTGGAGTAGAAGGCTCTCCTCCGGCATCTAGGTGGCTGGGGCTTTTGGCCAAGATCAAAGTGTAGTATCTGTTCCGATAGATACTACACCCCATAGACCGGTATTGTCTTGGCCTTCATGGGCTTGATTTACGCCGGTCTATGGGTCTGTCCTGTGCAGTTCTAGGAGGTCCATCCTCCCAGGCTTTGCCTCCCCTCTTTGGGGAGGATTAAGTTTATTGCTTACTGCCTGAGACGCCCCTACCGGGGAATGCCGACGGGGCTGCCCAGGCAATTTTTAATGGCCAGAGTGCTCAAATTCTCGAGCGTTGGTTTATCAAACCACACTTTCCGACCTTGTGTCATCTGGGAGCCTCCACAGTGAATGGTTGAGATCTAGCTGATTGTCGGGTTGGTCGAGTGTATTTACGTCGAGGGGGTACCAGAGCAGCAAGTTCATCGGAGCACATTACATTGAAGTACTTGTAAAACAAGTAAAAGGATGCAACATTGCGACGATGGAATAGTGGTTGGAGCTTTGTGAATAGTGAGGGACCTATTATCCCTGTCTCTTTCTATGTTCTTGTTTTGTGCCATTCTATTATATCTATTCACGTGTGCCATTTTATTATATTCATTCACTTGTGCTATTGTCACCTTAACCAGGCTGGGGTTCAACAGGATCAAGAACTGTGTGCTCTATATTCACCTGAGGGTCAGGTAGTACCGACATTCAGTGTCATAAAATACTAATCGTAATAAAGCGGATATTTTAAAATAGGGGACAAATAACAGGTTTCACCGTCTACTTCCTTTTCTACACTTCGTTTGAAAAGAGATAAACATTGTAATTGTTTGTTTTTTGGGATCTGTTTTGATTTTTCCTAAGAAGGAAAACTATATCCGATGTTTAAAAAGAAATAACTTGAATTATGTTATTCGAATTATTTTTTTCGTAAAAGTAAAAGTGTGAATGTTAGAAAGAAAATGATGAATAAAGTAAGTATATATTAATTTCTTTTAATTTGACGGACGCCCCCCCCCCCCCGCCTCTTTTTTTTTTTTAAATTAAATTATTTATTACCGATTAAGCAAACATTTTAAGATTTATTATTAATTTAAAAAAGGAATGACTGTTTAATTTTTAGCGTGGGGTCCAGTTTGTCCGTTTTAAGTTGATATTTTTTTTAGGATTTGTTTACCACCTAAAATATAATTTTTTTTTATATTATTGTGCAGTATAGTTCACAAGAAAAGAGGATGAAAAACAAATAGACAACAAATAACTGTTACCAAACGCAATGAAATTTACTTTTCTACTTAACTGTATAATTTCTACGTGTGTTTTTGTATGATTTATTACCTATGCATTTGTTATCGTCACTTTTACTTAGCTAAACCAGTGTGCATTCCAAGATGGTCAACAATTTTTGGGAGACTTGGTCGCGAATTTCAAGCTTGAAAGATATTTTTTAAAGGGGTTAGTGGAACCGTAAGCGTAAGTCCAATCGGATTTGGGTAGGGTTTTTTGTTTTTTTTAATTTATTCATTTTTTTTATTATCACCATCATCATCAACATCATCATCATCATCATCATCATCATCTTCTTCCTCTTCTTTTAAGCTTGAAATTCGCGACCAAGTTCGACTAAAATTGTCGGCCATAACAGACACTAAGCTGGCTTTGCTAACTAAAAGTGACGCTAACAAATGCATATATAATAAATCTTACACGTGAAAATTATACAGTTAGGTAGA
Source organism: Sepiola atlantica (assembly GCA_963556195.1). Lineage (NCBI taxonomy): Eukaryota > Metazoa > Mollusca > Cephalopoda > Sepiida > Sepiolidae > Sepiola > Sepiola atlantica. The sequence goes on from OY744515.1 coordinate 114,778,201, forward strand.
AAAGTAATTTTTCTTGAACCTGGTAACAGTTATTTGTTAAGTATACTGCACATCGCCCAAGCTTTTTCGTTGGAAAAATATCTTTCTTAAAATATGTTCATTAATTTTCAAGGGAGGTAATTTAAATTATATCTTAGCTTGCTAGAACGAAAGATATACCGACGAGACGTAAGAATAGTTCATAGAGAGAGGGAGGAAAGGTGACTGCTCTCCTCTCTCTCTCCCCTTCCTCTCTCTCTCCCCCCTTCTCTCTCTCTCCCTCCTCTCTCTTCACAAGATGAATGTCTTAACAGATACAGAAGTTGTACAAAATAATGGAAACACCTTGTGAATTTTGCATCAATTTTAAAACACCGATAAAAATTGAAAAAAAAAAAAATTACCGAAATGTTGGTTTCATTTTTTATTTATGGTTATTGTTGTCCTGAATTAATTGGTTAAATTTATTTTTTATTTTAGATTTGCATATTAGTGAGAAAAATTTAAATGACAGATCTATCAGATTTCCAAAGAGGGCAGATTGTTGGTGCCTGTATGGCAGTTGCTACCGTAACGGAAGTTGTTGAGATGGTGGCCGTATCTAGAGGAACTGTCTCGACGATGATGGACAGCCCATGAAAAAGAAGGGAAAACATCTTCTTCGAAACAAATTTCAATCACTTACTCCCTTTACCACCCCCTCTCTTTCTTTGCAAAAGGAATTGTCGATTGAAATCAAAGTAAAATAAATAGTAGTAGTTGTTGTGACCCAACGGGTCACGGGTATGTCTAGTTCTACATTAAAACAGTTAATCTGACTGTGTAACCAACAGGACTGGAAAATCAATGTTGCACTTGCATTCTTTTTTGTTTTGTTTACATACTAAAATTTATAAATTCATAGTTCAATTTTATAGTAAAATATTTTAAATGTTTTTCTTAACAAATAATTTACAAATCATCTCTGCTGTTAATTTGTTTGCAGTCATTAATGCATTTCTTATGAATCAGATGGTTCTATTGTTGGCATTGGTTTACCTGATATCTTTCTAGTCAGAATTCTTTCTAGAGGGACATCCGGTACTTACGGGAGGGACCACGTGAAGGTTGCCAACATCCTAAGTGAAAGTGTTTCTGTGGAACGAACTGCATTCGAACTTGGCACACCCAAGTCGTCAGTCTGTGTCGTTAACCACTTAGCCGCCATCACCTCCCATTTGATTCAAGTGAGGGTTGAGGACATGCGTTGCATGGAGAGAAATGATACAAGAACGAAACGATGGATGTGTAATGTGAGTCTTAAAGACAGGCTTAGTTCTGATGACCCCAGAGTGAGATTAAATCTAGACAGTATAGGGAGATGTGTGCAGAAAAGGAGACTTCAACGGTATGCTCATTATAATAATTATATCATATAAGTTCTTGAGTTAGTAGACGTAGAAGAGTTGAGGTAGCAGGGTCAGTTTACAGAGGTAGGCAAAGAAAAACATGGGGATAAGCGATAAGGATGGACTTTAGAAATAAAGACCTAATCAGAGATAGGTTACTTTGGAAGTCAATTTCTTATAACTGTCCAACAGATGCTAGCATGTAAAACAGACCTTAAACCGAATATGATGATGATGATGATGATGATGATGATGATGATGCCATTTAATAACACATGATTTAAATTTTTTTTACAGAATGATGTAACTCTTTGACTGAAACTAATCTTGCGTCTTGCCTCTGTCGGACGAAAAGTACTTATTTCTGTAAATTCAGAAAGAAAAAAGAAGACAAAAAACAAAACACCATGAAGACCTGTGAGGAGAAAAAGATTTATCTCTGCGAAATGTGCAGCCGGCCATTTAATGACCGAAGCTCAATGCGCCGACACATGAGGACACACACAGGAGAAAAACCATTCCATTGCCAAGTGTGCGACAGGAGATTTTCCCAGAGTAATTCATTGCAGAAACATGTCCGAATTCATACAGGTGAGAAACCATTCTTCTGTGAGGTTTGCGGTAAGGAATTTTCACAAAGCAACTCGCTAAAGGCACATCTGCAGATGCACACTGGAGATAAACCTTTTCAGTGTGACATCTGTGGAAAGTATTTTTCTGTGAGGCGCAATTTGCGAGCTCACATGCGATCTCATGCAGTTAAGAAACCTTTCCGTTGCGAATTCTGTGAAAAGTCATTTTCTGTAAGTGGGACTCTGCAGAAACACAGAAAGACTCACGTCGGAGAGCTGTCGTTCGACATTTGGGCAGATGACAAAGTTGCTGTTGTAAACAGTGCTTTAAAGATTCACAAAAAGATTCATCGTCCCACTACAATGGAATTGTTCCACTGTCGAATATGCAGCCAGGGATTTACTTTGAAAGGAGATCTGCAACAACACATGAAATCACACGCCGCTAAGAAACGGTTCAATTGCAACATTTGTAGTAAAATTCTTGTGGAAAAAAACCTCTTACGACAACATCTTCAAACCCACATCGGACAGAAACACCTTTTTTGTGTATTTTGTGGCAAACAATTCTCCGGGAGCAGTGCCTTACGCACTCATATCCAGACCCACACTGGAAAGAAATCCTTTCGCTGTGAGGTTTGTGAGAGATCCTTCTCAGAAAAGGGCTCTTTGAATCGGCACATTAGGACGCACACTGGAGAGAAACCATTTCATTGTGACGTTTGTGGTAAATGTTTTTCACAAAGCAATTCCTTGCAAAAACACATACGGACACACACTGGAGAAAAACCATTTCACTGTGAAGTATGCTCGAAAACGTTTTCACAGAGTAATTCTCTACGGACACATTTAAAGTTGCATACAGGTGAAAAATCATTTCAGGACGTTATCTTAATTTAGAAAAATGTAAGAATTGTTTAGTGTTCAAAGGGACAAGACAAGAAACTCGGCATTGCAGGGTAAAATAAAGTGGTATTTTGCGAGTAGTAAGACACAAATATGAAGAAATAATTTGGATGAAAACGATTCTATGTAGATAAACAATAATAATTATTTATGATATAAATCCAATTGAAAAGAAATTAATTTGAAATGAGGACGTATTTAATTGTCTGTCACTGAGCGAACATCCATTGAATTTTTCTCATTATCTCCTGGCCAAATGCAGGGGCACATAACTCTGCTTTCCAAAATGTTGTTTTGATCAAGGCAGATAACTTAAGGGCAAAGAGTTATTTCCCTTTTAAATATAAAATATTTAAAAGTATTATTATTATTTTTTTTAAATGGACTTGTTATCCATATAACACAGAGAAATATAATTATACAAATATGTATTGCATTATATTGTTGAAGAGGAGAGGGTGAAGACTAGAAACTCTGCACTACCGCGGAATACATAAAAAATATGTGTTTCATTATATTGTTAAAGGGGAAGACAAGTAACTCGGCATGTCCTGGAAATACATTAAAACAAATATAAAAGATTTTATAATTTGCTAAAATTATTATTTGTTTCGTCTTTCCATTTTAATATTTTTCACTGGACTATCCAGCCACTGGCTACTTGATATATATACTGGAGATAACGGCCAGACAGGGGATTATCATGGAGACAATCTGTGAACATCCCAGTATGAGTCCCTGTCTTTACGAGGTACTTACTTTATTTGAAAGAGAAATAAACTTCTGGTTGGCCCAAAGTAAAACCAGAGATATTTTCATTTTCTTCTGTGCCACCCCTCCCCTTTCCTCTGGCCGAGCATCTATCACCTGCATGCTTGCCATTCATATGCATCATTAAAAAATGCAGCCTACTGCATTTTTACAGCATGTCTGCCACATGAATTTTTTTTATAGAAAATCGCTCCAGACAAGTCATGAAGCCACTTGATATATAGAGCTAACAAGAACGAAATATGATTATCGCAAAGGCAGGAGATGCCTATTGGCCTATATATTGAAAAGAACAAGGCTATAGGTAGGAGGAAAACAGTCAACAGGAAGAGAGTTCCACAAACCTGCAGTTCTTAGAAAGAATCTTCTGGAATAGGAAGCTATATTACAATGAGGTTTCAAAACAGCGTATTGATGAAGACCACTAGACCAACGAGTCAAACGAGCTGGAACAAAAGAAGCAGAGAATAAATCACATAATTCTGAAGAACACATTAGCAATAAAAGTTGATTTTTTCTTTTTAACTAATTGTAATTTTATCAACTATGATGGGTAGAGCTGGGTAAAAGAAGCATAAAACTTTTTAAATTATGCAAATAGCATCAGTGGTTCAAAAGTTATGATAATTTAAAGTGCCGAAATTTGTGTTTTTCATTGGACATTTTTCTTTAATAATCCTTTTAAAAAAAAATCGGCCAAAATATGGACCTCATCATTTCAAGAAATTCAGTAATTTCTCCACCATTTATTTATTTTTTAAGCTATTCTTATGAAACTTGGTACTCTTATGTAAAATTGTGTTCTTTCTGATTATGGAGTCAGATTTTATTTATCTCTTTACATTAAGCCATGAATTATAAATTAAATGTGTAAATTTCAAAGTTTTTAAAACGGGCACGTTGTATCATACAGATTGTGAGGTATTTCAATATAGCTTTAATTTCTTTTAAGTCACTACATAGTGTCTGTAGAACAGTAACCACACTATTACTATCTTTTTTAAAGAAATTGTGTAATTTAAGCACAACACCATTCTTTTTAAGCCTTACACTGCACTAAAATTATTCTTTCAGCAAGGTTGCGACAGGTTAGTTGCAGTGTTTCACAGTAAGGTCCTGTATATATTTACTCCATAATATACTGGGGAAAAAATAAGATTGGATAAAATTTGTAATCCAAGCACTGCCACATAGCCCCTAAGTCCGGGTGGCAACACCCCCCACCCCCCCAAGAAAAACAAGAACATGGTCACAGTAAGGTCCTGCATATATTTCCTCCATAATATACTGGAAAAAAAAAGATTGGATAGAAAAAAAAGGTCCAAAATGAGCATTTGTTTTTCCAATTTACAAGTTTGTTTTTTTTTCACGATAATAAAAAAAATGTAATGCTTTACTTTATCTTATTTTTTACATTTGACCGGACGGACAGACGGACGAAACCTATATTTATATAAGATAATAAAAATCAAACTAAAAATGAAAATTGAAAAGTATTGTGGTTTCTTAATTATTAATAATATTATTTGTCAATTAAAAATAAATGAGATCAAACAGAACGAAAAAGGAGTGAAAAAGGAAATACACAATAAATAAATGGGTCATTTTTAACAATATCGAACAGAAAGAAAAAAGGGTGAAATAAACAAATGTGATGCAAATAAATGTTACCAAATGCAAATTAAGTTACTATTCTACCTATCTGCCTATTTTTTTGTGTTTTATAGTATTTTAAGCGCTTTTATTTACAAATTTTATCTATTTTTTTACGCTTACTAAATCTGACACATACACGATGGCGACCGCATGGGTGCGGCGAAAATCGCAAAAAAATCGAATATTAAACAAAAATACAGCTAATAACTGTCATCAATTGGAAGACAATTGAATGTTCAACCAAACTGTGCATTTTATTAGCGATATTTTGTAAATAAAAGCGCTTAAAAATACATAGAAGAGGGGAGAGAGAGAAGAAAAAGAAAGTGAGAAAAGAGAGGAAAAAAGAAAAGGGCAGAATGTTCGCTTCTCATGCTGCCTGTAACTAGCTGTCAGGCAGGCGAAGAGGGGCGGGAGGGGTACGTTTAAAAAGTTTGTTTATGAAAATATGCTTTCAAAACATTTTTTTTTTAAAGAATTTTACAGAATAAACGTATAAAATAATAAATGCAGGACACACAAATTATCAAATATTTACATATTATACATCAAAATAATTCTGAATCTATCCTTGATATGAAACCTCGTGATTTGAGTCGATATCTCTTATCAATTTCGAAATATTCTTAGTTAACTTTGATCGGTAGTATCTTCGTTTCTAATAGTAATAAAAACCCAAATCACGTGGTTCCCAACCTATTCATCTATGTTTAATTAGCCTGTGAAATCTCAAGAATATCCAGTCAAATCAATCCGCTGCATTTAAATCGGAATGTAAGGTATGAAAAAAACAGTTTCCCTTTCGAGTTCGTCATTTTTTAACGTTTTTTCATTTTTAACTTGGAGTATAAAAATATTTAACGTAGTAAGGCACATGAAATTAATATCATAGGAATGTTTATTTTATTCTCTTTCCATCCATATAATTGTTTTAAATATTGGACCACAAATAACAGAGATATGACTTTTTTAAAGAAGTATGGGTGTGAAATTTTGCCGTTGTCCAACGAAAAAAACGCTATCTGCTTGTAATGCTAAACACATGCCATAATAGTACTTATAGAAAAAACTGAGACTAGCAACATCGCATCTGTGAGAGAGAGGGTGCAGAAAAGAAAGAAAGGTGGGGGCCAATCAAATTACAGATACGTTTCTTCACCTTATCAGGAAACGTTAAAGTTAACAAGTCACCAATCTCTCTCTTTGCGATCTATTTCTCTCGCTATGTTCATTCGACTACTCTCTAATTTAGAAAAAGAATGACCTTTTTTTAGCGTAGTTAGCTAATTTACATGCGTGTATCTTTACACACTACAATAACGTATGTAAATTAAATGGAAAAATAATGTCTTTTTTCTTCTATATAAGAATAATAAATAATAATAAGAATAAATAATAATAATAATAATATAGAAATAAAGATGTGAACTTGTATGAGTGTGTTCACTGCATCGACCATGATCATCCCACACGTTGTGCTGGTTCGAAGGTGTCGTCTAACTCAGTCAGTGCTGCAACAAAGAATTGTCATCCCAAGTAAAACACAGGTCCAGTTTATTAACAAGTAACAAGTTTATTTGTTGTAAGTTACAAATGAAACTCGTGTTCCCAGATTGAATGGCAGACTTGCAAAATCAGACCTTTTGTCCCGACCAAAAAAGATAACTCCAATCAGCACAATTCTTTAGCCAAAAGCTCTAGTGGATCCATCCTGCCTGGAGAGGCACCCAGCTTCAACTGATCACCAGCCCTCTGAAAACCAAACTGTCGGACCAGGTTTCCCTTCTCACCTGCTGGAATCATTTCCTCCTGCCCGCAAATCTTTGATTCCAGTCTTTCTCGCTGGTCACCATTCGACCACCCAGAGGCTGACCGCTGAAGATACCCACTAGCGATAACTGCCAGACAGTCTACTCAAAGCCGTTTATCATAGAGCCAATCTACGAACATTACTTTTTGGTCTCGGCATGACTCCCTGGTTTTATGAGGCACTTAAGAGAAATAAGATTCTGGGTGGCCCAAAATACAAAATCAGAGATATTTTCAAATTCCTTTGTGCCCCCCCCCCCTTTTTTCTGTGGTCGAGCATCTATCATTTGCAACGTCCGCCATTCGTATGCACCACTGAAACATGCAGCCTACTGCAGGTTTACAAAGAGACTTATTGCTTTAGTTGTGCTAGAAGAATGTCTTATCAGATATGTCACAATTTATGAATGAAATCAAAGTAGAATAAATAATAGGAGTAGCGCTTCTGACCCAACGGGGCACGGGTACGTCTAGTAATTTATATAAGGTGACCACCCCCACCAATCCAACCTGTTAATAAAATTCACAAATCTTTCGGCAATCCAACCATATTTGATGCAAATAAACTCCAGTTTTATCGCAGTTCAATTATATACGGGGGGACACTTTGGTGATCATCTCATCAGTAGGAGTGACTGTTCACACTCAGCGGACCTTAAACTTGAGTTGTGATCTTGTTTGGAAAGAAAAATCCTTTTCTTACAGCAATGACTAAGATCACATGATTGAAACTATGGCCAGTGTTGAAATCAGGCACTGGATTCGAACAATGAGCAGACGATCACAGCCTGTGAGATGGCGCGTACAAACACAAGTTCACATTTTTGTCACCTTTTTTGGCCTTTTAGCCTGACAAAACGATCATAGCCAAATAAATTATCTTTCTTTTGTAATAACGTGTTGAGTTGATTAAGCGGATAATTAATCTAAGAAGGACGTAGTGATCCTTTTGATTGTAGTCGGCGAGTTATTCTCAGTTTGCGATGTAAAAATGCAGTAGGCTGCATTTTTACATCAAGTGATGCATATGAATGGCAGACGTTGCAAGTGTTAGATGCTCAACCAGAGAAAGGAGGGGATGGGCAAAAAATAAAGTGAAAATATCTTTGGTTTTATTTGAGCTAGTGTAGTATCTGTTCCGATGGATACTGCACCCCGTGGACTGGTATTGTCTTGGCCTTCGAGGCTTGATTTACGCCGGTCTATGGATCTGTCCTGTGCAGTTCTAGGAGGTCCACCCTCCCAGGCTTCGCCTCCCCTCTTTGGGGAGGAGTAAGTTTATTACTTACTGCCTGAGGCGCCCCTACCGGGGAATGCCGACAGGGCTGCCCAGGCAATTTTTAAACCCCACTTTCCCGACCCGACCTTGGGTCACATCTTACTTGTGGGAGTAAGATAAAAACTGGCCTTGTGCCTAACTCCTGGAGAGGAGTAAATCAATACCCAAGAGTTTACTTCTCTTTGAAATGAATTAAGTATCTCGTAAAAGGCGGGACCCATGCTGGGATGTTCACAAATTGTTGTCGCCATGATAATCCTCTGTCTGACATTTATCTCCGGGGGTGGTATCTCAAGTGGTCAGTGCCTGGGTGGTTTATGACCAGTGAGAAAGACCAGGCCAAGAAGGAAGAGATGAGAGGGGAGATCTGGCCCACTGGGCATGACAGGAAGTTGGGATTTGCTGGGAAAGCTGGCGGGCAGTTGAAGCTGGGGTGCTGGCCAGGCAGGATGACCCATCTGGGTCTCTTAGCTAAAGGGTTGTGCTGGACTTATGTTCTATTTCACCAGGATAGAGAGATCTCACTTTGCAACTCTGCCATTCAACCGGGGAACAAGAGTTTAATTTGTAACTTCTAACAAATAAATTTGTTACTTTTTTATAAACTGGAGTTGTGATTCTGCATGGTATGAGAGTCTTTGTTGCAGCATGGAAACAAGATCGAACAATAACCTTTGGACCAGCACAACGTGTGTAGACGATTACGGCCAGTGCAGTGAACGCACGAACAAACATACATATATGCATGTTCACAATGGCAACGAAAGCGCAATGCTGAGACGCCAGCCGAAGAAGAACAAGGTATGATTCAAATTAAATTTGAACTGTGGATTTTTTAACGACCAAAATAAGCAAATGGTTGAGATTTCTGTTAAATTCACTAAAACTTTATCGTAGGTTTTTCTTCTTTTCCTCCTTAACAAGTTTTACACCCTTCATCGTTGGTGGAGACGTTGCTTAGCAATTCCGCTTCTGTTGTCTGAGGAATACTCGGCAAAAGACAAAATTACATATGGAAGAAGGTCCAAGAACTCATTTAAACGAGCCAATAGAAGTCAACGCTTTATTTAACAATCTAGTGTACAATCTCAATAAAAAAATTATGCTTCGACAGTGTTCGCACTAATATTCATATAAAATCAGAATTACGTCAGTAATTTAATTTTTTGTATATAAATCATCATTTCTGATGACGTAAAGGTGAGAGATAGAATCTGCCATTGAGGCGGATAATTTCTTTCAGGCGGCAGAGGTTTTCTGACCTGCTATTTCGTCTGGAGACTAGAAAAAGGCATTTTCTTTTTCAAAATTACTCACTAACTTTTGTGTGATGGGATAGATATATATTTATTCATATAAAATTATACAACTATATACACATTGGTCTTTATTATAGTGTAGGATTAGCAAACTTCCTTTACTAAGCAGACGTAAAAATGAAACAAATAACAGTTTGTAAAACAACATTTTTGGTAAAAGTTAGTGATGGGACGATTCCAATATTTTTCCCTAATTCCGATACATAAATAAAAAAATTATTTACCCTACCACTAACCCTAAGTCTGGGGGAAGGGGCTTGCCACTCCGACTTAGACTAGTAGTAGGTTAAGTAAATTTTTTTGTTTACTATCTTTTCAGTATAACCTAATTTTAACTTAACTGATCACCCGCAAAAATTGATTGTCATCTTTTTTCTTTGTGTGCCGATAAGTCAACTTTATGAAAACAAATTCAGAAATAAATCTTACAGTCAGTGTCCACACTTCAAAAGTATGCGAGTCGATAGATGATAAAATTCTACTGCATTGCATATAAATTCTTAATTTTTCCGACTGTTAACTATTTTGTACTTTTACCATATTTTAAATATAATTTTATATTTCGAGAGCGTTACCACTGTCGACTAAGGAAAGAGTCTATGAAGCATGTGTGATACTATGGACTACCTCGGACAAGACCTCGGAAGAATGTTAAGTTACGTAATAATTCATGAAAGGAAAAATGACAAGGAAGTAAGATAAGTGAGCACAATCGAGAAGCTGGAAAATCTATTGAACTCCATAGACGGGATGGCGCCCTGACAGTTTGGTTGTTAGTTTTTCTGGGTGGTCGGATAGCGATAAGAGCTGAGAAGAAAAACGTATGCAGCCAGTTTCAGTGACCAGATTTTGGGTCAAAAGTAGATATAGTTAGGAAACGAGCAGATTGGAGAGATTAGATTTTAGTAGACTAGGAGATCGGGTCAAAAAGACGAGTAGATGATTTCGAGCGAACGACAATGATGGTCTCGACAGACAAAGATCTCAGTTAAGACTTAGCTGATATCCTGAACTTGGGAGATGTGAGGCCTAGTCAAGAAGAGTGTACACCAATGACACACACACGCCCATTACCAACAAGTCAAATACACATTGTATATATGTGTTTCTGCTTTTTTTTATATGTGTCTGCGTTGTTTCTGATCAGCTGAGAGAAAAATCAGATATCTAGGAAAGTAGATATATTTAGGAGAAGAGCAAATCAGTCCAATAAGATTGGAGTAGACAAGGAGACGGGTTAAGGAGACAAAGTAGACGGGTTCGGCGGAGTTAGTCTTAGCTGAGATTCTAAACTTAAAAGATAGGAATTTAACTCAGATATAGACGCTAGCGGTTGGATCCCTACAACGCACACGCATTGAACTCCCTAGATGGGATGGTGCCGTGACAGTTTAATTGATAGTTTCTCTGGGTGGTCGGATAGCAATAAAATAAGTGAGCGACAATGGAGGGGCCGGCAAATCTATTGAACTTCCTAGATGGGATGACGCCTTGACAGTTTTGTTGTTAGTTTTTCTAGGTGAAAAGAAAAACAGATGTAGCCAATTTCGGTGACCAGCTGAGAGAAAGACCGGATATCTCGGAAAGTAGATACATTTAGGAGACAAGAAGATCGGACAGATTAGATTGGAGTAGACTAGGAGATTGGGTTGTAAAGACGAGTAGATGAAGTCGAGCGAACGACAATGATGGTTTCGACAGACAAAAATCTCAGTTCGGTCTTAGCTGATATCCTGGACTTGGGAGGCTTAGCCAAGAAGAGTGTACGCCAACGAAACAAAGTGTTTATATCTATGCTTGTACTTCTATTATGTGAGTCTGCGTTGCTTTTCCTTTTAACAGAACTTGCAGACTAGTGCACACACCCTTGGCGATCGCCAATACAAGAGAATGACATTTCCAAAACAAGAAGGAAACCATCATGGGTCGACGGTGGTTGGCATGGTTGTACATATGATGTGTGATGATGTATGAAAACGAAACCTGGCCAGTATGAGTTGAAGACATACGTTGCATGGAGAGAAATGGATATGTCATGTGAGTCTTAAAGGCAGCATTAGAACTAATGACCTCAGAGGAAGAACAGACTGTTGAAAGAATGGATGAGAAATGATATGAGAATGAAACGATGGATGTGCGATGCGAGTCTTAAAGACAGGCTTATATCTGATGACCTCAAAAGATAATTAAATCTAGACAATATAGGGAGATGTGTGCAGAACAGGAGACTGTGATGGTATGGCCACATTGAAAGAATGGATCAGAGTTCTTGGGTTAGTAGATGTAGAACAGTTAAGGTGCAGACATGCACTAGGTGGCATGTTTACAATGCATGCGAATAACATGCATGCTGCGAGTGAGAAATATTTGACTAAGAAGAAAAATTATGTCTGGTTCGGGGTTGACTACCCTGAATTTGATTTGTTCCCATGAAAAAAGTAATGATTCTACAGACACGGAATTCCTTGCTGTTGTTATGACCCACTCAAGGTTTGCCAAAAATAATGGCTGTTCAGATACGTTTTCCATGTCCATAGATTGGCAGCTGATTATCTTAAGTGGTGTTTCTGGCATGGTCCAGTGATATCTATATATATTCCAGCAGAGAGGTCAGTGGGTTTTCTGAGCGTCTCAGTCAGTTAAGGTTTTTGTGCCTCCCAGAGAGAGATGGGCCCTGGAGCTCTTAGCTAATGGATTGTGTTCGGTTGGACTTGTGTGTTGATTTGGTTGGGCTAAGAATTCTAAATTGCAAGTCCGTTGTTCAGTAGAAGAAAACGAGTATCATTGTAACCCCCTGAAAAAAAAAATCTTTGTTACTTGTTTTAAACAAGAGTTGAAATTTTATTTGGAAGGGAGACAACTTCTGTTACAGCACTGACTGAGACCACGCTGTTGTGGACTGATCCGGATTCACCCATAGTGACAGGATGGATTCGTCAGGTCACTATGAAGTCGACACCTTTTCCCAAGGAGAACCGCTTAGCGAACCGCTTAGCACGTCTGCCTAGAGTTGTTAATGGCGACCAAGTTATTGTAATTAAGTATTCTTAATACAATTCTATTCCTTTCAATTCCTGTCTTGGGTTTCTTATTTACTTATTGTTATTCTTACGATATAACAAATTGGTGACGAGAGATTACGATTTAAATCTTGATGATCTTCAATAAGGACTCATGGAAAAAAAAAAAAAAATTCCAAACAGTGGATTTAAAACCCCTGATGATAACATTACAAAGACACAAGAAAACGCTACTCATGTAAGAACAATTTTTTTTCTTCTTCCAAAGCAAATTGTCAACCAAATTGTTTTACAATTTGACTGACTCTTTTGAAAGGACTTGAGAAGAAAAGATATTTTTGCTTTCATTGTATTTAGACTGTACGTATTATTTTTTCCTTTTATAAAAGACTACAGCATATTTTAAACAACTGTTGTCTGAGGAAAAACAAAACAAAATATTTTTTTTTAAATGGAGGAATTGCAGCAAACTATGGTTCAATTTAAAAAAATACAAGTGGAACACCAGCAAAGAAATGACAAAAGGTTTGAAAAAATGTTGAAATTTATTGTCCAGCGAACACAAGAACAAAAGCAAGCTGAATTATTTTCACCAGATACGGTTGCGAATTCGATTGGAGAATTCACGTATGACCCAGATAATGGTTCTATTTTTTCTGCCTATTTTCGGAGGTTTGCTGACATTTTCAAGGAAGAATGTTCAGAATGGTCGCAAGAAAAACAGGTTCGCCTACTTCTTCAAACATTGAACTCAGCATGCCATGATAGGTACTGCAACTATATTCTACCAAGGGTACCGGGCGAAATTTAATTTGATGAAACTGTAAATCCTAACAAACGTTTTTGGCGAAAAGTCGTCCCTTTTCAACCTACGTATAGAATCAAATTAACACTTACCGGCTCCAATATCCTATAGGCAAATATTGCTTGAATGAAGCAATATTTATATATAGAATTATTCACTCTCAGACTGGCAGCCAATCAGAATTCATATAATGGACTTGCCCAACTTGGCATAGTGGAGCAGTCAAGCTTCCATATAAACTGGCTTTTTGGTTACTTGAGGTATTACTTATCTTGCTGCTCAACTGGTCGTACAGTTCAGCTCTAACCATCAATTCTATATATGAATATTTCTGTATGGCGCTATGAACAGGATGTATGGATCCTTAAGATTGGGAGTAATACCGTCTCAAAGCAGGGATCTCTGCTAGTCCAGCTTGGACTTATGCTGCCACATTTGCAAGTGAAAAGCTGACAAAGGAGAACCTGCAAATGATGGATCGGGCCATGTTGAAAGAGCTGGGGGTCGAGACAATGGGAGAATCCCTCTCAATCCTTGAAGAAGCTAAGGAACTGCTGAGGTAAGTTATGCTAAGGCACCAGCAGTTAAACTGCCCTAGCTCCATCTTGAAATGACCCCTCAACAATTCAGAAAATTCAGAATTTATTGAGAAGTATTCACCAAAAGTACAGATATGCTGACATACAGCTATACAATTCCGTTGATGAGTCCGTCCAGAATGCCATAGTCCAACCCACCCTAAATTCTTCACCGCTGACCCAGACAAGCTACTAGGAATGATAGAGACATTGGTCACTCAAAGATTGAATCTCATCATTCATCGCCTTAATTTTGCCTCCATGTCACAGGGTGAGACTGAGACAATACAGAATTATCTTGTCCGCCTCCGGGCCACAGCCCTGGACTGCAACTTTTTATGTCCCCTTTGTGAGCATGACCTGTCTGATATGTACATCAAGGACCAGCTCATCAGGGAAATAGTGAGCGATACTCTCCAAGCAGACCTGCTGGCCAAAGCTGGAACACTTAAAACTCTCAAACAAAATGCCTGCCATTCTGAGGTGTTCGAAAAGAGACCAAACTTCAATGACTTACACCTCCGACCTGGCTATTGCACTGATATCTACGTACCGCAAGCAAAAAACAGTGCTCGATATAATAAAGGTCATGTTCGTATCGATACCTCCATCAAACGAGATAATAACTTTCAAGCTTGCATGGGTTGTCGTAGCCATTATCATGGTATCCCAGGAACAAGCTCCCATCAGTTAAAATGTCCTGCGTGGGGTCAAACATGCAGCATTTGTGGGAAACCTAACCACCTTCTAAGAGTGTGCCGAGCAAAGACACCCTGTATTGAGATTGACAAGGCTCCCATGGATTCTCTTATTGCTCACATCACATTTAACCAGACAAAAGATACATATACGACCACAAGCGAAGATCAAATAGCAGAAATAGATGCGTATGTTATCCCATTCTCACCAAATCCAGATCCCAGACAAGCGAAGAACATCCCTGATAGTGGGGCCGCTATCTGTCTAGGGGAACCAAAGCATCTGTTTAACATGAGGCGTACAACGAATAACTTAGTCTCATCAAGAAAAATCGTTCGTCCCTGGGAGATTTTGCACTTGTGTGTCAGGGATGGTGACCTGTGAAATTCGAAGTTCGTGGAAGAACAACTAAGCAAGCCCTTTACATATGTGATGGGATCCAGCGACTTTATTTCAGCAAAGCAGCATGCATTGATGTGGGAATGCTGCCTAAAGATTTCCCAAACCCTGCGGCAATATTTTCAACCCAGGCAAACATCGCAATACAACACATCGAGTACGTGAATCAATTGCAAAGTTGCCTCCAAATCCTTCCCTTTCCCCCGACGGAAGAACACATTAGTAGACTTAAGGATTTGCTCCTAAAGCATTTTGCCAAAACATTAAAAAACGATGGAGTGTTCCCATCTATGTCCGGCCTCGCTGCCCATATTCACCTTAAAGAGGGAGCGGTTCCAAAAGCCAGACACAACCCAATTCCTGTGCCTTATCATCAGGAGTAAGTACGACTCACACTTTGGGATGATGTTAAAAGAGGCATTCTTACTCCAGTGCCCGTTGGTACCCCTACCGATTGGTGCAGCACTATGGTAATCACTGCAAAATAAGATGGAAAACCAAGAAGAATGGTGGACTATCAGCATTTAAACTCGCAGTGCAAACGAGAGACACACCACATTAGCTCACCATTCCAACTGGCATTACAGATACCACAGGTCTTGGATGCAATGGATGGTTATCATTCAATCCCTCTAGATGAGGAATCTCAGCCACTTACAACTTTCATCACGGAGTGGGGTCGTTTCATGTATCTCCACATGCCTCAGGGATACTTAGCCTCCGGTGATACCTATAGATATGATGAGATCATTAAAAACATTCCTCGCAAAGTAAAAGTCGTTGATGATACCCTACTTTTTGACAACAGTATAGAAGATGCCTTCTATCATACATTTGACTACTTATCACTTTGTGCAAAAAACGGAATTGTCCTTAAAAATAAAATCCAATTTTGTCAAGATGTGGTTCAGTTTGGAGGCTTTCAAATAACATCATCAAGAGTAGCCCCTTCCGAGAATTTACTCAATGCAATTGTCAACTTTCCTATCCCAAAGAATATAACTGATGCAAGGTCTTGGTTTGGATTAGTTAACCAAGTAGCATGGGCACACTCCCTAAGCCCCATAATGTCTCCCTTTCGAGACCTTGTCAAACAAAATTCATGCTTCATTTGGAATGGGGATCTCAATAATACATTTTTCGTATCCAGGCAAATCATTGTGAATTTGGTAAAAAAGGGTGTAACGACCTTTGATATTAACAGAGCAACCTGCTTTGCTCCAGACTGGAGTAAAGAAGACATGGGTTTCCTGCTATTACAAAAACACTGTGGATGTTCCACTGAGAAAGCACCGGTATGTTGTCCTGAGGACTGGCACATCGTATTTGAAGGCAGCATATTTTGCACAGATGCAGAGTGCCGATATGCACCTATTGAAGGCAAAGCAGCAGCAATCGCCTGGGCATTAGACAAATTCTCTATATAGATTATGGGCTGCCCTAATGTAATAGTAGTTACAGACCACCAGCCCTTACTAGGAGTATTTGGCGACAGAGACCTGAGCAAGATACATAACACACACCTCTTTAAGCTTAAAAAGAAATCACTCAGGTATTTTTTTATGATCCAACACTGCCCAGGAAAGTTGCATAAGGATTCTGATGCCGTCTCTCGCAACCCAATCCCCACAATGAGTGCCCTTATATCCCTTCTCTTCCCACACCCTTTCTCTACAGACATCCATCTCTCAGATAAAATAGATGCCATAGTGGAAGTAGCAACCCAGCAACCCAAGAAACGATTTTAAAGACAACGATACAGCTGTCAGCTGATCATGTACGTGCATCAGGCCGAAGTGATCCGTGTTACATGACTCATCAACACAATACAACTAGGTTTTTCATCCAAACGTTCACTTACTAAACCGGAAGTCCATAACTTCTGGGATGTACGCCATCAATTAAATACCGACAGGGGTTTAGCACTGATGGATGGGAGAATCGTCATACACAAATCTCTCAGAGGAAAAGTTATCTACACTCAGTACACGTGGACGTGGTAGACATGAAAGCCCGTGCCAATGAATTGGTGTATTGGCCCGGTATGAATGCATCCATACGACCCTTTCGAGCCAATTACCTCATCAGCACAAGCATTGCCCCAAGTCAGCCACCTGAACCACTCGTATTAACCCGAGCTCCAGATTGGTCCTTCCACCAGATAGTGGTGGACTTTTTTTTACGTCGGACACATTGCATACTTTGTCTGTGCAGACAGACTCACTGGCTGGATTATTTTGTATCATCTTAAACCAGGTCATGCCATCACCTCAAAACTAATATCTATTTGTCGTAAACCATTCCACACATATGGCACCCCAGAAGAACTAAGTAGCGATGGTAGCCCATCTTTTAATTCCAACATGTTTCAGCAGTTCCTCAAGAAATGGTGTGTGAAGCACAGACAGTCCTCAGTAGCATATTTCCAATCTAATAGTCGAGCAGAGCTTACTGTAAAAACAGCAAAGAGGATAATTCATGGAAATATAGGTCTTCAGGGCTCATTGAATTATGACAGTGTTGCCAGAGTCATCCTGCAATATCGCAACACCCCTATCCAAGACATTGGTCTATCCCCAGCACAACTCTCGCTTCACCGCCAACTTCGTGACTTCATACCATCTCAACCCGCACTATATAAACCACATGCAAAATGGATAGCTGCAGCTAGGAACCGTGAGATAAGCTTATCTCAACGCAATGCTCAACTCACCGAGTGGTACAATCGCACAGCGCATACTCTATGCCCACTCTAAGAAGGAGAAAGAGTATCAATACGTGCACACAATCGTTGATGGTATACAACAGGTCGTGTTGTCAAAACTCTCCCTAACCGTCAGTATTGGATCAAGATTGATGGGTCAGGCAGAATCACTTTGCGAAACCGCAGATTCCTCAGAAAACTTGCAACACCTGTAATTCTAGTCCCTATTTCCAGTGCTTTGCCTGAATCTCCCAATCCAACACCTTGGGATTCCCATACACCTGGTACACCATTGCCGCATAATAGAGGAGACATGATGACATCGTCGAGGCACCCAACATCACACAGCACTGCTAAACCAATGTCAGTTATATCTGACCGGGCATTGTCCAGGTTACTCCCTCACAATCAACCAGGCCAGAAGGAACTCCTTCTTCCCCAAAGACCATTGCGTTCACATACTGGGGGGAGGGGGGGTTATAGAATCAAATTAACACTTACTAGCTACAATATCCTATAGGCAAATATTGCTTGAATGAAGCAATATTTATATATAGAATTATTCACTCTCAGACTGACAGCCAATCAGAATTCATATAATGGACTTGTCCAACTTGGCATAGTGGAGCAGTCCAGCTTCCATATAAAGTGGCTTTTTGGTTTACTTGAGGTCTTACTTATCTTGCTGCTCAACTGGTCATATGCATCAATTCTATATATAAATATTTCTATACTACATTGGAAATGTTTAGACCTAACAAAAAGAGACAGGAGGATTTTTTTTAGCTATGCCGGAATCGTAAATAGAGAATACCAGCAGTTTAAACTGGAAGAACTGACTACAGATAGATTTCGATGTCTAATTTTTGTGCAGGGCTTAACCGCAAGCAAAGATTCTGAGATAAGGGTGAGAATCTTGACGAAGTTGGAGCAGGACCCTAATTTAATGTTGCAAACGATTGTGGACGAATGTAATAGAATCGTAAGCATGCGAGATAATGCGGCGAAAATTGAAAAAAAAAGACGTGGCTCAGGTCCCTATATGCTGGAAGAGACGGTTCAAAAAAATAGACATTTATTCGTCGCTATGCAGAAAGCACACAAAGGTGGAAACCAAAAACCTGGGAAAACACAGAAGCAGAAACCAGACACATGTCCTTCATGTTTAGGATTTCATATAAAAAGCAGGTGTCCCTTTAAAAACAAAATTATTATTTTTGTGGAAGGTTAGGGCACGTAATGCATCTGGGTAGAGAAAAAAGGTCGAGCACTAAGAGTTTTGTAAATGCTGTAATTTCCAGGAAAAATGGCGGCGCCCATCATGAAAGAAAATTTGTTGATGTAAAAATGAACAACAAAAATATTCGTTTTCAGATAGACACTGGTAGCGACTTGTCTATAATCAGTGAAGACTCCTGGAAAAAAATTGGTCAACCAACATTGGTTTGCAGCGAAAAGGTCGCAAAAGGAGTAACTGGCATAAAGCTGAATTTCATAGGAGTATTCATGTGCAACATTTCTTTGGGAGGTAAGACGTGTAAAGCGAAAGCCTATGTGCTGAAAAATACTTCCGACGTATTCGGTACCGACTGGATGGCTTTATTTGGGATATACTGATAAGCTCATTCTGCAACTCGGTAAAGCCCCCCTCCCCAAACACAGATAGTAAAAGTGAAAAACTTAAGACTTTGAAAAAAGATTTCCCAAGATATTTTCACAAGGTTTGGGCAGATGCACAATAACAAAAGTAAAATTGGAGGTAATGGAAAATGTGACCCCAATATTTAAACGAAAGCGTAGTGTACCCTATGCAGCTGTAGAATCAATAGACCAGGAGCTTGTTCGCTTAGAACAAATGAGGGTACTTAGAAAAGTACAATATTTAGAGTGGTCGTTATCCAGGGTTTACATAAAAAATAAAAATTAAAATATTTGTGCGTGTGCGAATTTCTCAAGAGGCTTGAATATGTGCCTGAAAACGCATGAATATCCATTGATCAGTGCAGAAGACATTTTTACCCGTTTAAATGGCGGAAAAATTTTCTCAAAGTTAGATCTCTCAGATGTGTATCTGCAAGTAGAAGTTGAAGAAGAGAGTACAAAATTGCTATCAATATGCATAGAGGGTTGTATTTGTTTAATCGTCTACCGTTCAGAAAAATAATGGATAATATGTTAACAGGGTTGGATTACACTATAGCGTACTTGGACGATATATTGCGAGACCGTTGAACAACACATTGAACATGTCAATGAGGGTTTTTAAAAAAAATGCTGAATATGGGTTTAAGCTCAGAGGATAAATGCAAATTTTTTATGTCCAAAATAAAATATTTAGGACAAATTATAGACACAAAAGGCAGAAGACCTGACCCAGAAAGATCTAGTGCAATGAAAAATATGCCCGCTTCGACAAATGTTGCTGAATTGCAAGCATTTCTAGGTCTTGCTAATTATTATCAGATATATATAAATAATATGCATGATTTACGTTCCCCATTGAATGAGTTGTTAAAAAAAAAGATAAAAAATGGCAATGGACAGAAAATTGCCAGAAAACTTTTCAAAAGATTAAGGATGTGCTTACATCAGATGTTTTTTTAACACATTATGACCCGAAATTAGAAATAATTTTGGCTACTGATGCGAGTAATTACGGCATTGGAGCCGTAATACCCCATAAAGACAATTTAGAGGGCACAAAAGCCATTGCTCATGCTAGCAGAGGTTTAATCTCGGCTGAGAAAAACTATAGCCAGATCGAGAAGGAAAGTTTATCCATCATTTTCGGGATTAAAAAATTTCCCAAATCCATCCATGGCCGTAAATTTATTTTACAGACGGATCATCGTCCATTACTTTCGATTTTTGGATTAAAGAAAGAAATCCTAGTTCATACAGTAAATAGATTACAGCGATGGGGCACTATTCTGCTAAATTATGATTTCAAAATGGAATATATTCCTTCAAAGAAGTTAGGCCATGCGGACGGCTTGTCCTGATTAATTCCGAAATATTGTGAACCAATGGAAGATATGGTAATCGCATCACTCAAAGCTGAAAGTGAAATAAAAGAACTGGTTAGCACCGTACACGAACTCCCAGTGACTGCGCAAGAAATACAAATAAAATCTAAAAGTGATAATTTTATTAAAAACATGATCGATAAAATGAAGTGCAAAGGGGAAATATAAATAAATTCGTCGGTAAGAAATAACTATTCAATTTGTGACAAAATTTTAATGTACGCCGAGCGCGCGGTGATCCCAGTGACACTACAAAAGGAACTGTTAAAGGATTTTCATTGTAGTCACCCAGGAATGTGCAAAATGAAATTCTTTATGCGTTCATACGTTTTTTTGGCCAGGTATGGACCAGGACATTGAGAGGACGGTTAAGAGCTGTAGAGGTTGTGCTCTAGCAGCTAAAACACTGCCAATAATGACAGCATCATGGCCGAAAGTTGACATGCCATGGTCTAGACTACATTTAGATTTTGTTGGACCGCTAAATGGTGCATATTATTTGATTGTGGTGGACAGTTTAAGAAAATGACCAGAGATTCTGAAATGCAAAAAGCCAACATCTTCCATAACAATATTTTTTTTGCATGAACTGTTTGCCAGGTTTGGATTACCTGATGAAATTGTCACAGATAATGGGACCTAATTCACCTCAGGAGAGTTTAACTTGTTTTGCAAAAACTTTGGGGTAAAACATATTACTACACCTGTTTACCACCCGAGAAGTAACGGATAGGCAGAAAGGTTTGTACATACCTTCAAAAGGGCTTTAAGAAAAGCTGGAAGTGAAGTAAAGAATGAGTGGAAGATCCAACAATATTTAAAGGTTTACAGGGTAACACCGAACAGAAATATTGCTGCAAACATGTCACCGGCGGATATGATGTTCGCAACAAAAATTAAAACCATTGTTGCCAGTGAAGAAAAAACATTTTAGAAACACGGATGGTAAGACTAGACATTTTAATGTTGGTGAAAGTGTTTTTTTAAGTATTACAGGACGGGTACAATGTTCTGACAAGACGGTATTGTCACCAGGAGAATCGAACACCGGATGCACATGGTTCGGTGTCCGAAGTGGGAAAACAAGTGTCATGTAAATCAGTTGAGACTTTGATATAACTTGACCGAGGATTGAACCCCTATCTCCCGGTCTGTTAGGAAACACTTTTACCATTATGCCAAATGGGCCGGTCGCGACAGAAAAGTGATGGTAAAAATAATTTTTAATTTTGAGAAGTAACCCTTGTGATCATCGCTGCAAAATTGACTGGGAGGTATATGAATTGACAATTCGATATGGAAAAAAAAAAAAAAAAAAAAAAAAAAAAAAAAAAAAAACGGGTGACAGAAAGACAAAAGATTCAGAGAAATAAAACGTTCTAAAAATAATTTAAAAATTTTTATTTTGAAATTAATAAGAAAAAAAATATACAAAAATTAAATCAATTTTCAAAATTAACTTTTAACAAAAACCCTCGTATGAATGACATTTTGTCGTAATTTTTTTTTTTAAATTGTTGACTCCGAATTGAGATCAGAAGTCGGCTTCTAAAACTTCAACTCATAAAAACCCGAATCGGTCCAGAATTACCTATTCACACTACTCAGCAAAAAAAAAAAAATTAAAAATTATGACACAATTTCTTAAAAATTTGGATGTTGAAAATAAAAAATTGTTAAATCAACATAAACTTTTGATAAAAACACAATCCTATTATGACATTTCGTCTTTGATAAATTTTTTTGGTGCTTTTTTAGTTTCGCTCCGACATGAAAATATCTAAAGAAATGTATAAACTTTGTTATGTACTTATGTGAAGACTGTACACCAAAAATTGCGCAAATTCATCCAGTATTTATTAAATTCAAAATAAAACACGATTTTATCTATCGGTCGCCATTTTTTAAAACTAGTTTCGTTTTCTGATTTGGCAAGAGTTGAGTTATCTCCCTTACCTAATCAGAAAGCGGAATTTATATTTTCTTTTAATTTAATACTGGATGAACTTGCATAATTTATGGTTTACAGTCTTCTTTTCAGCTACCACGTAAGTACATAAAAAAGTTTATACATTTCTTTAGCGATTGTTTTTTTTAAGAGAGGTCTAACATGTCAGAGCGAAACTAAAGAAGCACCAAATTCTTTTTAAAAATTGAATATTAACCGATGATAATCAAACAAGACTCATCAAAGCCAAACTTTAAAAGTATCCTAAAAACGGTATTTTCACATAACGTTTAAATTAAACAAGGAATGAAAAAAATAAAAAAATGCTGACCCTAAACTTTAGAACCGGCTGCTTAAAAAAAACAAACAAACCAATATCTAGAATCGATAACCAATCAGAATCCAATGTTCAATTCTGATCCTTATTTTCTGGTGTCGTTACCCAATGTGCAAGCCTCCGTTGAACAGTCTTCAGCCAAGTTTCTCGGAATGTAAGCTGTCTCTTTCGACGGCCAATTGAATACGTAGTGCGACCCCTGAAAAATTCCAAATCTATGGTTTGTCATTTGTTGGGAGACGGGAGTTTGGTTATAACTGACGGTGTTAAAACATGATCTGCCGTACATCGCGGAAGGATCATTATTAAAAGATTTGTACGAAGGGTTCTGCATGTGTGCGGTTGTTTGCAGGTAGCCTGGAGACGTGTGGGCATACGGAGGGAAGAAGTCTGCAAGTTTGTTTGGTGAGTAGATGTTGGCGTACGAACTTTCAGAAACCATTGAGGTTTGAGGATGTAGATTGCAAGGAAGTGGAAGGCTAACGTTTGTCGGAGGTGCAAGTGATAAGTCCATCGGCCAACTCGTGCGGGACCACGTTGTGTTGGGTTCTGAAAATAGAGAAAGCGGAATCAGATAAAACATTAACAGAAGAAACCTTCATTGGAAAATTAGGTTAATTCATAATTGGTCCCCCGATTTATAAAATCGGGGGACTTATGTTTTGAGGCATGTCCGTCTGTCCGGATTTTTCTCCGCAACCATCCATTGAATTTCTCTGAAATTTTGCATGAAGTTGTAACTTTGGTCTCCGATTTTTGAAAAAAAATTTGGTTAGCCCCCCAGGGGGTCAAAAGCCCCGAAATGGCAAAAAATGATATTTTTTGCCCCATAACTTTTCATCCATCCATTCAATTTCTCTGAAACTTGGCCAAAATGTGGAGGCAATTGTTCCTAATAGAAAATAAGTATCGCTGACCTTAAAAAAAATCTGGTTCGCGCTCCCAGGGGGTAAAAAGCCCCCAAAATGGAAAAAAATGACCCTTTTCTCCCATAACGTTTGATCCATCCATTCAATTTTTCTGAAAGTTGGCCAAAATGTAGAGGCAATTGTTCTGGATATAAAATGAGCATCCTTGACCTCAGAAAAATTCTGGTTCGAGCCCCCTTTATATTAGACTAGCTGGGTTACTGGCATTTCTCGAGGTCATAAAAAAATAAAATGGGTTAAAAAGTGTGTCACATCTTTATATTAAAACTTTTATCTCTCTACCTCTCTATTTGTTTCTTTCCCCCCGCGTTTCTCTCGGGTTTTAATGCATTGAAAATAATGTAAGTCATTCACCTTTCCTTTATATAATAGACTCGTAGGGGTTACCCTGCGTTGCACAAGATAAAAGTGTAACAATCTCTCTCTTTCTTGGACCAAAAGCTCCTCCCTCCCAAAAGTGTAACATATTTCTATTATTAAAAGTACTATCTCTGCCTTCCTCAGTTATCCCTCCCGCCTTCGATGTATATTTAAGTTATTGTTATAAAAAGAAAAAAAAATTCTTTAGGGTGGGTTGGGGATTGAACCGTCGACCGTCGCTCTCTATAGCTAACTGCAAGCCACTTGAACGATTTTAGAATTTTTGTTTGTTTTTTTTTGCACGGCGCGCATGCACAAAACATACGGCCGACAAAAAAACGAACAATTTTGAAAAAACAAATTTGGGAAGCCCCATCACAAATTTTGGGTCCGTTCTACATAAAGAAATCAATAGCCCCCCCCCCCTTTTTTTGATATTATGAGTCCGAAAGATAAGCGATTTAGAAAATATCAACTTTATGGTTGTTTGTTGAGTATTTTGGGAGCCTACCTGCCATTCATTCACGCACCTCCTTATATCATTGGAAATAACTTAAAACGGAGCCAGTCTTCAGATGTTAACAGCAGCTCTTAGCATTCTGGTGTACACATAATTAATTCTCTTCAAATCTTTTGGTGAAAGTTCAGGTGCTACTTTCATATACAAGAACTGATGTAACAATGACAGAGAGGAAGAGGAAGAGAGAAAGGAAGAGAGAGAGGAAGATAAAGCCCCAAATATCTGCTTTTTTTTCCTTTAAAAAAAAAAAGAAAAAAAAAGTGAAACTCACATCTCTCTTCTATTTATCCATTTTTGCACACTAAATTGCTGGTTTGTGATCGCTACTTAAAGAAATATGAAAACGCACTCCAATATAAAGATTGGCAATTTTTTCAACTGACGATTTAAAATGTTCGGCGATTCCATTTTTAAACCATTCTAGCCTTTTAAGGCAGTTAAACTTTTTTTTTTTTTGTTGCTATGGGTAAGGTAGGATATTGCTTAATGGCACATCAACCCTATTCGGGTCATTTCATGCCATGAATGTAGAAGGAAATATCCTTCATTTGAGTCTTAAGTCAGTGGGTCATTTATAGTCATTAGTTAAGAGCTTTGGTATTTTGAATTGTTGTCATTTTGGTGAAGGTTTTTATGCTTCAAGTTCTTTATGTTTATTTATTCATGGTGTTTGGTTGAGTGAAAGGGGGGAAGGGAGAGAGAGGGGAGGGAGGGAAATTGTTGTTTTTGTTTTGGATTTTACAGAACATCATTGAGTTTTGTAAAGAAAAAACAAACAATAAAGCATCAATGTTTGATGCATTTTGAGTAAGCAAGTCAATAACTTCAGACAGCCTTATTTGGTAGCACCAGTAGGTTCTATTTGACCCATAGATGGGGCCCTTACAGGTACTACCACTCTGGGCCAGAGTGGACCTGGGAGCAACTAAGGGGCAACCCACATTCTCCACAGCTCCCAAATGGACGCCACACCACTGGATGTCATACTCAGGACCGTTGCTATGGGAGATAAAATCTGTGCATTTTTTGGGGGGGAGGAGAAGGAGAAGAAATGATGTTGAAAAGTTAGTAAAAAAATAAATAATTACGTACTGTACGACTAACCCCAAGTCTGAGTGGTAAGTAAGCCCTTAAAAGACCCTTTGACCCCCCCCCAAAAGAGCAACCCTTTTTCTTTTTAATTTAAAACTCAAACTCACCATTTAAGATGTTTGACGAAAGATTTGTTTGATGATCCAGAGGTGACGTCCTGTTTGAAGCTTGAAGGAATCTTTGAAAATCCATATTTTCCTCACGTTGAAGCCTTATCTTTTGTCTGCTGACACGACGTCGTTCGGCCAACGCAGAACATTTACGACACAAACATTGCGTGTATGGACAGTGACCTTGGTGACCTTTCATCCTAGAAATTAAATCATGGTTACGACAACGGTTGCATTTCGGTTCTCGTGTGGTTGGAGCGGATTTAAAAGCAAATTCTTTAATTGGAGAAGTATTAAGAATATTGCCTTCCATTTTTTTTTTTTTCTTCAGGGATTTTTGTTTGTTTTAATTTCAATTTATTTTCCTGAAACAGAAAAAGATGAACATGAATTAGGATACTGAAAACAGAAAAGATGCATTTAAATAATTTAATTTTTTATTTGTTTATTTATTTATGAATTTTTTTTTTTTTTAAAGCAAAGTTTTGGTTTTATTTAGGGGGATTTTTTTTGTTGTTGTTGCTAAAATCACTTCTATTTCAGGACAAGAAATCTATTACTAATGGAGATTTAGTATCTGAAGCAGTAACTATACTATTACTTCTATTACTAACGGAGATTTTGTATCAGTCTGAAGCCGTAACTATACTATTACTTCTATTACTAACAGAGATTTGATATCTGTCTGAAGCTATAACTATACTATTACTTCTATTACTAACAGAGATTTGATATCCGTCTGTAGGCGTAATTATACTATTACTTCTATTACTAACAGAGATTTGATATCTGTCTAAAGCTGTAACTATACAATTACTTCTATTACTAACAGAGATTTGATATCCGTCTGAAGGCGTAATTATACTATTACTTCTATTACTAACAGAGATTTGATATCTGTCTGAAGGCGTAATTATACTATTACTTCTATTACTAACAGAGATTTGATATCTGTCTGAAGCTATAACTATACTATTACTTCTATTACTAACAGAGATTTTGTATCAGTCTGAAGCCGTAACTATACTATTACTTCTATTACTAACAGAGATTTGATATCTGTCTGAAGCTGTAACTATACTATTACTTCTATTACTAACAGAGATTTGATATCTGTCTGAAGCTATAACTATACTATTACTTCTATTACTAACAGAGATTTGATATCTGTCTGAAGCTATAACTATACTATTACTTCTATTACTAACAGATTTGATATCTGTCTGAAGCCGTAACTATACTATTACTTCTATTACTAACAGAGATTTGATATCTGTCTGAAGCTGTAACTATACTATTACTTCTATTACTAACAGAGATTTGATATCTGTCTGAAGCCGTAACTATACTATTACTTCTATTACTAACAGAGATTTGATATCTGTCTGAAGCTGTAACTATACAATTACTTCTATTACTAACAGAGATTTGATATCTGTCTGAAAGCGTAATTATACTATTACTTCTATTATTAACAGAGATTTGATATCTGTCTGAAGCTATAACTATACTATTACTTCTATTACTAACAGAGATTTTGTATCAGTCTGAAGCCGTAACTATACTATTACTTCTATTACTAACAGAGATTTGATATCTGTCTGAAGCTGTAACTATACTATTATTTCTATTACTAACAGAGATTTGATATCTGTCTGAAGGCGTAATTATACTATTATTTCTATTATAAACAAGGATTTGATATCTGTCTGAAGCTATAACTATACTATTACTAACAGAGATTTTGTATCAGTCTGAAGGCGTAACTATACTATTACTTCTATTACTAACAGAGATTTGATATCTGTCTGAAGCTGTAACTATACTATTATTTCTATTACTAACAGAGATTTGATATCTGTCTGAAGCTATAACTATACTATTACTTCTATTACTAACAGAAATTTTGTATCAGTCTGAAGCTGTAACTATACAATTACTTCTATTACTAACAGAGATTTGATATCTGTCTGAAGGCGTAATTATACTATTACTTCTATTATTAACAGAGATTTGATATCTGTCTGAAGCTATAACTATACTATTACTTCTATTACTAACAGAGATTTTGTATCAGTCTGAAGCCGTAACTATACTATTACTTCTATTACTAACAGAGATTTGATATCTGTCTGAAGCTGTAACTATACTATTACTTCTATTACTAACAGAGATTTGATATCTGTCTGAAGCTATAACTATACTATTACTTCTATTACTAACAGAGATTTGATATCTGTCTGAAGCTATAACTATACTATTACTTCTATTACTAACAGAGATTTGATATCTGTCTGAAGCTATAACTATACTATTACTTCTATTACTAACAGAGATTTGATATCTGTCTGAAGCTGTAACTATACTATTACTTCTATTACTAACAGAGATTTGATATCTGTCTGAAGCTATAACTATACTATTACTTCTATTACTAACAGAGATTTTGTATCTGTCTGAAGCTATAACTATACTATTACTTCTATTACTAACAGAGATTTTGTATCAGTCTGAAGCCGTAACTATACTATTACTTCTATTACTAACAGAGATTTGATATCTGTCTGAAGCTATAACTATACTATTACTTCTATTACTAACAGAGATTTTGTATCAGTCTGAAGCCGTAACTATACTATTACTTCTATTACTAACAGATTTGATATCTGTCTGAAGCTGTAACTATACAATTACTTCTATTATTAACAGAGATTTGATATCTGTCTGAAGCCGTAACTATACTATTACTTCTATTACTAACAGAGATTTGATATCTGTCTGAAGCTATAACTATACTATTACTTCTATTACTAACAGAGATGTTGTATCAGTCTGAAGCCGTAACTATACTATTACTTCTATTACTAACAGAGATTTGATATCCGTCTGAAGCTGTAACTATACTATTACTTCTATTACTAACAGAGATTTGATATCTGTCTGAAGCTATAACTATACTATTACTTCTATTACTAACAGAGATTTGATATCCGTCTGTAGGCGTAATTATACTATTACTTCTATTACTAACAGAGATTTGATATCTGTCTGAAAGCGTAATTATACTATTACTTCTATTATTAACAGAGATTTGATATCTGTCTGAAGCTATAACTATACTATTACTTCTATTACTAACAGAGATTTGATATCTGTCTGAAGCTATAACTATACTATTACTTCTATTACTAACAGAGATTTTGTATCAGTCTGAAGCTGTAACTATACTATTACTTCTATTACTAACAGAGATTTGATATCTGTCTGAAGCTATAACTATACTATTACTTCTATTACTAACAGAGATTTGATATCTGTCTGAAGCTATAACTATACTATTACTTCTATTACTAACAGAGATTTGATATCTGTCTGAAGCTATAACTATACTATTACTTCTATTACTAACAGAGATTTGATATCTGTCTGAAGCTGTAACTATACTATTACTTCTATTACTAACAGAGATTTGATATCTGTCTGAAGCTATAACTATACTATTACTTCTATTACTAACAGAGATTTTGTATCTGTCTGAAGCTATAACTATACTATTACTTCTATTACTAACAGAGATTTTGTATCAGTCTGAAGCTGTAACTATACTATTACTTCTATTACTAACAGAGATTTGATATCTGTCTGAAGCTATAACTATACTATTACTTCTATTACTAACAGAGATTTTGTATCAGTCTGAAGCCGTAACTATACTATTACTTCTATTACTAACAGATTTGATATCTGTCTGAAGCTGTAACTATACAATTACTTCTATTATTAACAGAGATTTGATATCTGTCTGAAGCCGTAACTATACTATTACTTCTATTACTAACAGAGATTTGATATCTGTCTGAAGCTATAACTATACTATTACTTCTATTACTAACAGAGATGTTGTATCAGTCTGAAGCCGTAACTATACTATTACTTCTATTACTAACAGAGATTTGATATCCGTCTGAAGCTGTAACTATACTATTACTTCTATTACTAACAGAGATTTGATATCTGTCTGAAGCTATAACTATACTATTACTTCTATTACTAACAGAGATTTGATATCCGTCTGTAGGCGTAATTATACTATTACTTCTATTACTAACAGAGATTTGATATCTGTCTGAAAGCGTAATTATACTATTACTTCTATTATTAACAGAGATTTGATATCTGTCTGAAGCTATAACTATACTATTACTTCTATTACTAACAGAGATTTGATATCTGTCTGAAGCTATAACTATACTATTACTTCTATTACTAACAGAGATTTTGTATCAGTCTGAAGCTGTAACTATACTATTACTTCTATTACTAACAGAGATTTGATATCTGTCTGAAGCTATAACTATACTATTACTTCTATTACTAACAGAGATTTGATATCTGTCTGAAGCTGTAACTATACTATTACTTCTATTACTAACAGAGATTTGATATCTGTCTGAAGGCGTAACTATACTATTACTTCTATTACTAACAGAGATTTGATATCTGTCTGAAGCTGTAACTATACTATTACTTCTATTACTAACAGAGATTTGATATCAGTCTGAAGGCGTAATTATACTATTACTTGTATTACTAATGGAGATTTGATATCTGTCCGAAGCGGTAACTATACTATTACTTCTATTACTAACAGAGATTTGATATCCGTCTGAACCTGTAACTATACTATTACTTCTATTACTAATAGAGATTTGATATCCGTCTGAAGCCGTAATTATACTATTACTAACAGAGATTTGATATCTGTCTGAAGCTGTAACTATACTATTACTTCTATTACTAACAGAGATTTGATATCTGTCTTAAGCCGTAACTATACTATTATTTCTATTACTAACAGAGATTTGATATCCGTCTGTAGGCGTAATTATACTATTACTTCTATTACTAATGGAGATTTGATATCTGGGCGAAGCTGTAACTATACTATTACTTCTATTACTAATGGAGATTTGGTATCTGTTTGAAGCTATTACTATTTTTCAATACTCAAATCGGGGGGGGGGGGGGGACTGTATTTGTTGTCACGAGACCATCCTCCCAGGCAATATCTGCTCCTGGAGAGGAGGGAGGCACAGTGCAGTATATGTTCGTTCATCATATATAATAGCAAAACAATTGAACCACAGGGGGAGCATATTATTATTATGAATCTAATTTAAGATTAACAATCAATTTTATCCAAAATTTGAATGAAAACCAAACAAAATTATAGATAAATCTAATTGTCCCTATAGTACAATTGAACCAAATTATATTTATACATTTAAATCTTGTATATTACTAACAGGCTTTGCCGGGTCGCTATCGCTTCGCAAAGGGGTTAG
The DNA here is from genome assembly GCA_963556195.1 of Sepiola atlantica. NCBI lineage: Eukaryota > Metazoa > Mollusca > Cephalopoda > Sepiida > Sepiolidae > Sepiola > Sepiola atlantica. Next base: position 114,809,752 of record OY744515.1, read on the forward strand.
TTTATTGTTAATCGCCTGAGGCACCCCTCCCAGAGAATGCTGATGGAGCGGCTCAAGTATTTTTGTAGGCCATGGCGCGCTAAACCATGCCTGACCTCGTGTCTAGCCCCCTCGAGAGGAGGTAAATAAAAATACTTTGACCGTGTGTCTAACTTCTTTGAGGTAAATAATCTGACCTTTCAGCTAAGATCAAAGTGTAGTATCTGTTCTCAGCATCCCAACGACATCATTTATTAGAAGCTGTTCATAAAATAAATATGTAAATTAAAAAGACCCAACAATGTTTGTGGATATTTGCAGTCTACTATAAATACGGTATTAAAAAATCTTATGGTGTATCACGACTGGTTTTGATGTTAATATAGATGTAAAAAAAATATAGATGTAAAAAAAAAAAAATATAGATGTTAAATTATTCATTTAGATAAATTTATATAAAGAGAAACATTAACGTTTTGGTAATTATTGATTTTTTAAATGTGACCGTAAAGAAAGGAAAAGAAAGATATACGATCGGAAGAAACTGAAAATTTTGGAAAACCGAATTAGTGTGTTATACATGTGGTTTAAATTACATTAAAATCAGTTAGACGTATTTGAAGTTTTAAGGGAGTTCCACCCTTATAGCTTCCTTAGAGGGTGGCACAGAGATTAGGCACCACTTCCATTGTCTTTCCCGGAAAATTTCATCAAAATAGGATATATTTGAAGTTTTTTAAGAATAGTTCTGCCCCCATACGTTCCGGTCAGAGATACAACACTACTTCCATTGTCTTTCCCAGGGAATTTTACATATAAAGACACTTAATTTTTATGTAGATTTTCTAACCTTTCTTTCTATAGGGAACACACATTGACAGTTATATATATATATACACACACACAGCCCTAACCCTAACTCCAGCCCTAACCCTAACTCCAGCCCTAGCCCTTTTAGATTATAAAAAAACAAAAAGATGGTTCAATTTGCTATGTAAGTAATATTAATTTATTTTGGTTTACTTACACATTTGTGAGGTCGAAAAAAATGCAGACGATTCATTGTCCACCATTTTGGTTGTGAAACGCCGAATTAACCTAAGTTTGTTATACAAAAACCAGTTGTCTGGTGTCAACCGAAAAGTCAGGAACTACACATGACACACACAAAGCTGATATATTTTTTTCCATTTTATTTTCAGCATTGCCTCGTCGTACAAAATGTGGACACTTTTTTGTATGTAATATTCATTGTTTTGGGATCACCAGGAACGAGATTAGTCGGGGTAGACATTTAGAGCGACTTTTACCATCGACCTTTGGTGTGAAACGGTACATGGGTGAGAGATCGAAGGGGGGGGTGCTAGAGAAAGGGGGAGATTGTTATACTTTTTAGCTCTTCTATTTTAATATCCATGTCTCCGGGCTACGCCGGGTAGCCAGGTTAGTATTTTTTTATATTTATCTACCTCCCACAGCGGTAAGATGTGACACAAGGTTGGGAGAGTGGGATTGAAAAGCCAGCGCCCTAGAGGAAGAGCACTTTGGCCTACAAAAAATGCCTGAACAGCCCAGTCAGTATTTTCCGGTAGGGTCGCCTCTGGCGATTAGCAATAAATTAACCCCTTCTCAAAGGGGTGAGAAGGCAAAGCCTGGGAGGGTGGACCTCCTAGAATTGCACAGGACAGCACCTCAGACCGACGGAATCAAGACTCGGTACCGGCCTACATAGTGTAGCATTCATTAAAACAGATACCATACTCTGATCTTAGCCAAAAGGTCAAGGACTGTTAGGATTTTATATTTTAATAAATAACATAACGTAGTTATTTATTTTCTTAAAAATTCATTTTTACAAATATTTTGCAGCCATTAATTAATTAATCTTTACTCACACATATTGGGGCATCGATTTTTTTGAGAAAATGCTGGAGCAAACTTTTCTAAGAAACTTTATACATAACAAAGGCGATGAAGTGGAGTTCAGTCATGGCTAATGAGACACCTGACTCAGGGGAGAAATGGGAATATAGACAATAGGTTTATTAATAAAAATAAAATGCATATGTGAGAGGGGAGGGGGGGGGCATAAAAGCAATAAATTTAATAAAAAGAACAAAAAAAACTTGTGTAACATTTGTTTTATGAATTTGCTGAAAGCAAAGTCAATGAAACATGTCTATCGTACAGTTTACAAATTATATATATATATATATATATATATATATATATATATATGAACCAGCGAAACCTTTTTACATCAATCTGTATGATCGACTGTTAATAATAATATTCCTTTTGAAATAATAAATGCTTTTCAGGGCCAATACTATTAAGAAAAAATGATTCCTCCTCCATAAAAAAATAATTGTCAGGTAAATATTCTTCAGATCAATAAAACAAATGTCACTTTTTTCAAATCTACTTATGTAAAATTGTATTGTTTTAATCGACGAGAAGTTTCATTAAATGGGTAAAGTGAGTTTTTTTAAAAAACCCTAATGACATCAGATTAATCACCAATCATGCTGATCAAACGATCTCATTTTTTTTCTGTGAAAAGGTGATAACGTACTTATGAATATGAATACCTTAGCGTATTATTTAAATTTAAAAAAACAAAAACAACTTTTCTGCCAAACACTAAATCACTGTTATGTGCTTGTGCAACTGAACGTGACGTCATTCAAAATAGATTATTTATATTCTTCAATACTACAGGGCTACCAGGCGTCACACAGAATCCTAAGTTCCGTAAAGTACAGAAAAATAAATTTAAAAAAAAGTCATCTGAAATGCGTAAGACAAAAATCAGAATAAAAATATGTAGCAGTCATAAACGAGGTTCACTTTGTAATGCGTATCAATGTCCCTGTGAGGTGGATTGGGCAAACGTTGGCCAATCAGCTCGCAGGGCGCTCCCTACTTCAGACCCTTTTAAGAGATTGCAGACGATCGCCAGACGGTTCACTTCCCTAGCACCTTGTCAAGATGGATCGCCTCATCTCAAAGAGACTCCTGCAAGCAACGAGGAAACACCTGCCTCTTTGTCCACTGGACACTCACAGCCCTTACTATCGGCGCCTGAAGATATTTGCTGCAGACTTCCAGCAGCCCTAAGAACTTCCTACTTTCATTTTCCTCTCAGACACTGTCCAATTTTCTTCCACCTATACCAAACGGTATAAGTAACCTTTTCAAATAAACCCTTTTCGTTGTTGTTGTAGTAAGCAGAGGTTTTTGTTATTTCATTTCTTGACTGAAGCATAAATAAGGGGGCAACATCGCTTCCTTTACAAATAACTTTTGCCCACGTTGTCTAAGTACGGCGTGCTAATCGATTGAGCCACCAAATCAATTCTCTTTCACGAGCAGTCGAATATTGGTTAAAACCACAACAGGCAGCATTCTTTGTCCCCCCTCCCTCTACTCTTTACTTTCTCTTTTGTTCTCCGTGTCAGCCAAAGGCAATGAAAGAAAAGAGTGAAAAAAATCTTAAAGGACAAGTCAATAAATAAAAATGGTGCAAAACTGCTCCGTCCGAGAATTCTTCTAGTGAGATATTTTAAAGAATAAAAATTAAAAATTAGCTACTTGTAATGAATAGGCATCCAGAGAATTTCAGTATTTACGTAATCAGTCCTGAGTATCGATGGAGAATACAGAGTTAGTCCCGCAAATGACTAAAGAAGTTTATGATTTGAAAGACCTTTTCTTTCCAGGATTTTTTTTTCTTTTTTTTTAGGGACTCATTTTTTTTTTTTTTAATAGCCCCCTAACCCCTTTGCATGCTGAGTGTCCGTCTGCTATTTTACATTTTTTTTTCACAGCTTGCAAATCGTAAACGCCTTCGACCATCTCAGGAACTGACTCGAGGTTCTCGTCGATACTCAAGACGGACTATGTAAACACTGAGATTATCTGAGTGCCTATTAAATTACAAGTACCAAATGTAGATTTACAAATTTTTTTTTGACTATTAAAAATATTTTTTCTTCTTCGAAATTATAAGGATGATTCTGCTTACAAATAAATGTGTAATAAGAATCACAACGGAATTAATTAAGAGAAAGGGGGGGGGGAATGCATGAAACTTGAAAGTTTTATTTTCTTCTGTTCATATTTGTTAAAACCTGTAGCAGCTTACATGAATGAACTATTTTCTGTCGATCAATGTAAGTTGTGATTCGGCTTGACGATCATGGTAACAATTGCCTCTTCACCAGGTGCGCGTCTGCATGTAACGAGATTCACGCACAATCACTAAAGAAAAATCACGTGATCGACATGCACATTTCAGTTTGACATTTTCCCCCTCAAGACGTGATTCTGCAATTCTCTGCTGTCGGTCCAGCAGACAATCTACGAACTCCGGGATAAAGAGTATTTCATTGTGTCAACCGTGTGTATTATCTTTTGTATTGTTGTGCCTGTGTTTCTCCTACCTGTAACTACTACCCGTCTGTACACCGTGTTAAATTGAATACGTCTCAAAAGTTACAAACCAATGCAGCACCGATCCTTGTCTTTATCTTATCTAAAAACTAAGCCTTTTTCCTTTCTGTTAAAATCTAAATAAAATTTAAAGTGCCTTTCCAAAATTACGGAGACATTCGAAAAAAATAAATTAACTGAGAAATATCTGTTTGATGTACGTACCTGTCACGAAATGAAAATATCCGATACCAAAAATCACGTAAATTGATAAAATAGTTTTTCTTTTATAAAAGAAAAACGAATTTTATCGATAAAGGAATCGTAGAAATATCGCTGCCAATGTTGATCATATTCAAGGGAGGTAATACAAACTTTTGCGAAATAAAGAAGTCTTGATTTTTGGGTGTTATCTCCCTTAACTACCTTGAATATAACCAAAAATGCCAATGATATATCAACATTACCCGTTTATCGGTAAAATTTAATTTTCTTTTATAAAATAAAAACTACTTGATTAATTTACGTGATTTTTGGTATAGGATATATTCGGCCCGTGACAGGTACGTACACCAAACAGATATTCCTCAGTTTAAAAAAAAAATATCCTGTCCATCGTCGTTGTCTTAAAAAAGTAAATAGCGTTGAATCATTATGAAGATTAGGTATTTTTATAGAATCACCCGGCACTTTTCCACCCCACCACATCCCTCCACCAGCCGTTGCCGGAATTTGGCTCACGTGACTCAACCGAAGTCATTTAAAAAATGAGAATAGTCTTCATTATTAAAAATAAGCATATAATTGTCATTTTATCACCCCCCCCCACATTTTTTTTTCCTTTTAGGTTTATTTTTATTTTGTTACTTTTCAAAATAGAACCGCCACACGCCACCAGGCATTATGTCTCACATTAACCTATCAATCGCACTCATTTAAAAATAGAGAATCGTCATTATTAAAAAAAAAAACATAATTGTCATCTCCCCCCCCCCCTCCTCATACAATTTTTGGGGGGGTATTTTTTTACTATCCATTCCCAGCGCAGTTTACCACTTAAAAAAGTTAAAATCCTACTTTTTTTGTGCAAATACATTTAAACAGCCTAAAAAAACATCCGCAAAGAAGGAATTAAAAAAAAAAATTAAATATTTAAGATTTTAGCGTGGGGGATCACTTTCCTTTATAAATTTAACGTAAAATGAGCACCCATTTCCTGGCCACTTAACATTAAACGAGACATGTAACCGACTTGAGTTTCTAATTCGAGACTGGAGATTTTCCTAGTTAGCTATTCCATTTGTTTTTATTTTTACGGTTTTTCATTAGACATGAAAAAAAAAAAAATTTCTGGGCACGGATTTTTACAGCAAAAACATGGCGTCGACAGTCTTGTTTTGTTAGCCTCGTTTCGGGTTCTCGTTGTCAAGTGTGTGTGTTTTTTTACCGGGACTCATAATCAAAGCGACGTTTTTGTTTTTTTTTACGATCAGGGCTGGGGTTTGAGTTGGGGTTAGGGTTGGGGTTAGAGTTAGGGGTGGGGTTAGGGTTAGAGTTAGGGCTGGGGTTAGAGTTAGGGTTAGGGCTGGGTTAGAGTTAGGGTTAGGGCTGGGGTTAGAGTTAGGGTTAGGGTTAGAGTTAGGGCTGGGGTTAGAGTTAGGGTTAGGGCTGGGGTTAGAGTTAGGGTTAGGGCTGGAGTTAGAGTTAGGGTTAGGGCTGGAGTTAGAGTTAGGGTTAGGGTTAGGGCTGGAGTTAGAGTTAGGGCTGGAGTTAGAGTTAGGGCTGGAGTTAGAGTTAGGGTTAGGGCTGGAGTTAGAGTTAGGGTTAGGGCTGGAGTTAGAGTTAGGGTTAGGGTTAGGGCTGGAGTTAGAGTTAGGGCTGGAGTTAGAGTTAGGGTTAGGGCTGGAGTTAGAGTTAGGGTTAGGGCTGGAGTTAGAGTTAGTTTTTTTATTAAATAAACACGTAGAAATTTAGCCAATTTGGGGTGGGGGGGTATTTATTTATTAAATAAAAACACGTAGAAATTTAGCCAATTTAGTTTTCTGGGTTTTTAGGGGGGGGGGGGGGAACTCAAGTCAAAGTTTACCCACCCCCTCCAAAACAAACACGAAAATCGCTAAATTTTTACGTGTTTTTATTAAAAACTCAAGTCGGTTACATGTCTCGTTTGACGCTAACTGGCCAGAAAATGGGTGCTCATTTTACGTTACATTTATAAAGGAAAGTGAACCCCCACTCTAAAATCTTAAATATTTAATTTTTTTTTTTAATTTCTTCTTTGCGGATATTTTTTTAGGCTGTTTAAATGTATTTGCACAAAAAAAGTAGAATTTGAACTTTTTTAAGGGGTAAACTGCGCTGGGAATGGATAGTAAAAATTTACCTTTTTTTGTATCTTTTATGTTATACTTAATCTTTTCTAGCTAATTTTGCACTTTAAGGACCGCACTGAAATAACGTTATTATTTAGAAACCAATTATAATTTTTTTTTTAAATAAACAATATATATATATATTAATGCAGAAAAGTTAACAGTCGAAAAATTAAGGAAAAAATAATAGCATTAACAAGACTTATACCAAACGCAGTAAAATCTAATTATCTACCGACCTGTATATTTTATCGTGATGAAACTGTTTAAGTTTTTATTTATTTATTTATTTAGATATGCCATTATTGTGATGTTTAATTTGTAATATATTTCTATTTTTTTAAGAAATCAAAATATAAGTGAAAAGAACCAGTTAGCTTGTGTATTAATGAGTCGAACATTTATTAAAAACAAATTGCAATGTTTTTTTTTGTTTTTTTTTGCTTATGGGTAACTTTTTCTTTGTATTTTTTTTTTAAGTTCCTTTTTATCCCAAAACAATAGTCAATATTTGGGAATAAACAAATTTTAGAATTTTTTACAAATAAAATTTGGTAAAAACGTATTGTAGTATCCATATTTTAGGAGGCTCTTGGAGGGCTCTGCGCATGCGTCAGATTCATTCATAAAAAAGTCGTAGTGAGTGATTCAAACCAGCGTATGCGCACACAAGTCAGTTTGTAGGAAAAAAACGTGTTTCATTTTTTTTTTTAGATAAAAAAACACGTGTTTCTTTCGTGTTTGTTTTCATTTTCAGTTGTTTTTATTCTTAACACCTTTCGTTTTCTTCGCTTTTAGCGTGTTTATTTTCAGCGATACTAACTTAATTGTTAAAAATGCCCACTTTTTGTTTTAGCGCGTTTGTTCTCATTCTGTTTCCTCTGCGCATGCGCTGGTTTGAATCACTCACTACGACTTTTTTATGAATGAATCTGACGCATGCGCAGAGCCTCCCAAAATATGGATACTACAATACGTTTTTACCTAAAATTTTGGTATTTTTTTTTACTATCCTACCGGCGCAGTTTACCCCCTAAAAAAGTTCAAATTCTACTTTTTTGTGTGCAAATACATTTAAACAGCCTAAAAAAAATATCCGCAAAGAAGGAATAATTTTTTTTTTTTTTTTTTTTTTAAATAATTAAGATTTCAGAGTGGGGGATCACTTTCCTTTATAAATTTAACGTAAAATGAGCACATGGCCACTTAGCGTAAAACGAAACATGTAACCAACTTGAGTTTTTAATTTTGTGAGAGGGGAAGTGGAAAAAAAAAAAAAAAAAAAAAAAAAACACGTAAAAATTTAGCCAATTTAATTTTGGGGAGTTAGGGTTAGTGTTTATTAAATAAATAACCCTCCAAATAATAAATTGGTCAAATTTCTACGTATTTTTATTATGTAAAAAAAAAAATCCCCTCACAAAATCTAAATTGCCTAAATCTCTACGTTTTTATGGAATAAACCCCCCCCCTCCCAAAAAACGAAATTGGCCAAATTTTTACGTGTTTTTATTACCCCACCCCCTCAAAAGTCGGTTACATGTCTCGTTTTACGCTAAGTGTCCAGGAAATTTATAAAAGAAAGTGATCCCCCACTCTGAAATCTTAATTATTTAAAAAAAAAGAAAAAAAAAGGGCGCTTTTAAAGATTTTTATGTGAACGTGGCTTCCGGTTAAATTTATGACGTCACGTCCGCTACGGATGGCCGTAATTGAAAAAAAAAAGAAGTTTTTGTTTATGCGATTTTCATAAATTAGTTTTGTTTATGCGATTTTTGTATTAGTATTGTTCCTTCAAATTATAATTTAATAATATTGAATTCATTTTAACAAACAAATTATCAAACGAAATTTTTTTTAAATTTCGACTTCTGCTTTTTTTTTTCATTGCTAATTAATGATTACCTTCTTTGGCGGCGGCGAACGATAAGCAATTCTTTTGGCAACATTTTATATGAGATAAGAAAATGTTATGAATTATAAAAAAATAACGTAATTTTCTGTCAAATAATAAAAAAAATAACTTTCGGTTTGTAAAATGTCATTTTGGGCATCTTTTACGAGACTCGGCAGAGTAAAAACGCAAAAAAAAAAACAAATTTACAACAAATAAAAGTAACTGTAAGCTGTAAAACTTAGTTTCAAACTTGCATGTGCTATTTGTTTGTATTTTAAACCCGTTTGAAGTGCTATTTATTAGAAATTTGTTCGACAGAGGGGTTTCGAAGAATTCAAAATGGCCGCTCTACGTAATAATATAGAGGCATTTTCTTTGAGAAACTAGATGGGGCATCTTTTACGAGACTCAGCAGAGTAAAAACGCTAAAAAAACAAATTTACAACAAATAAAAGTAATTGTAAGCTGTAAAAGTTATTTTCAAACTTGCATGTGCTATTTGTTTGTATTTTAAACCTGTTTGAAGTGCTATTTATTAGAAATCAATAGTTTTTTCACCGCAACTTGAGAAAAAAAAATGGCCGAATTGGGGGGGGGGGGGGATTACTAACGAATGCACTAGGAGCGACCATATTTATTTTTGTGAAAACGGTGGGGAAAAAAAACAAGAAATTTTTCTTTTACATCTAATGAAAACCCATTTATAATACGTAAAAATAAAAACAAATTACATAGTTAAGTAGGAAAATATCTATTCTCGTCGTAGGTCAACTTCACTTGTTGCAAATTTATGTTTTTAAACCCTTTCTCGTTCTTTTTTTGGACCCCGTTCGCGCCTCTGCTGAGCGTCGTAACATATACCCACTAGATGTTTTAAAAAACAAGAATTTTTTTTTAACATCTAATAAAAAGCCATTTATACTACGTAAAAATACAAACAAATTACATAGGTAAGTAGAAAAATGTCTATTCTAGACATAAGTCAACTTTACTTGTTGCAAATTTATGTTTTTAAACTTTTTTTCATTCTTTTTTTGGACCCCGTTCGCGCCTCTGCTGAGCGTCGTAACATATACCCGTCATTTTTTGTCAAATATTAAAAAGAAAACTTTCGGTTGATAATTTGTTTGGTAAAAGTAATTTAATAAAATGTTTAATTATTGTAGCATATGTTTTTATTTATTTCAAACATTTACATTAATAAGAAAATGTGTATTTTCAATGGAAATATTATTTGTTTATTACTACATTAAACTAAGAAAAAATAAAATAATTAAACAAATGTATTATTATTAAACTATAATTCGAAGGAAAAGTACTTATAAATCGCATAAACAATAAAGTCTAACAACAACGGTTTTTTTTTCTTCATTTATGGTCATCCGTAGTGGAGGTGACGCCATCAATTTAACCGGAAGCCACGTTCACATAAAAATCTTTAAAAAACACCAAAAAAATGTATTCCTTCTTTGCGGATATTTGTTTAGGCTGTTTAAATGTATTTGCACACAAAAAAGTAGAATTTGAACTTTTTTAGGGGGTAAACTGCGTTGGGTAAGAAGTAAAAACATACCGAAATTTTCATATGGCCAGGACTTGAAAATCGATAAAAAAAAAATCGAAAACTAAATATATTGATAGAAACTGATAGAACATTACATTTTCGCATGATTGTTGACATTTATCGTATGCGTTTCTATCAGTGTATTGTTTAGTTTTCGATTTTTTATCGATTTTCAAGTCCTGGCCATGCAGTCAACACCGATTGCTTTGAACAAGAAAACCACTCTTTAAAATAAGTTAAAACAAATAAAATTATCCAGGTAAATAGATGAGTAACTTAACTTGCCTTTGCTAACACATTTTTTGAATTTAGGAAAACTCGTCACAGGAAAATTCGTAAATGGAAAATTCGTCACTTTTGGCCAAGTAGGAAAATTCGGCAATTATCGAATAAATATCGATTGAAAACAGATTTTAGAACCGTTTTTACAGGAGATATACTTGTACATACGAGGCTACCCACCTCACCAGTGGAGAACATTTTTTCATATTATTTTTTTGGTACTTGTGCAGTTTACGAACCGGGCTATTTTTTAGATAAGATTTTCAAGTTAAATTAAATTTTTACTTCAAAATCACTGTGAGAAAAAGTGGTTAATCCATCGTTTCACAACTAAAATGGCAGACAATGAATTGGCTGTATTTTTCTGATTTTTTTGTTCCGACCATACGATTTATTTGAAAGAAGAATTTCTTTTTTTAAGTATTAAATAAAGTTGTTAGTTAAAACAAGTTTTAGGCAAGATGAAATAAAAACACTGAATTAGTTAGAAAACAATTTTGCTTTTTTAAATACATGGAAATTTTCTAAGAATTTAAAGCCAGTTACTCGATAGTTTATAAATTCCTTTCAAGTTTTGCACACACACGAAGTAATTGATGTTTTGTCAATTAAAATGGCTGACTTGTTTACGAATAAATCTAAATGAATTATGATGGATTTCATCTCGTAACTTAATTACGAACCAGGCTTGAAATAACATTATTTAGACAACGATTTTTTACATGAGGAGAATGGGGGGGGGGGGGAATGCTTTGTTAACTATTCTGTACTTTTACCTAACAATTTAATAAACAAAAGATATCGTAAAAATTGAATTTAACTTGAAAATCTTATCTAAAAAATAGACCGGTTAGTAAACTGCACAAGTACCAAAAAATTAATATGAAAAAATGTTCTCCACTGGGGAGGTGGGTAGCCTCGTATTTACAAGTATATCTCCTGTAAAAACGGTTCTAAAATCTATTTTCAATCGATATTTATTCGATAATTGCCGAATTTTCCTACTTGGCCAAAAGTGACGAATTTTCCGTACACCCATTTTTTTCACTTTTTCCCGTTCTGTTGATTGTAGTAAAAGATTCCCGAAAAACCTATGAAACCATAAAAATACGGTACTTTTGTAGTTTCACAATGACATTAAAATATTTAAAGAAATGTATAAACTTTGTTATGCACTTACGTGTTAGCTGAAAATAAGATTGTAGGCCTACAGAAAAAAAATACGCAAATTCATCCAATATCTAGTATTTATTAAATAATAAAAATAAAAATAAAACGATCCTGCGTATCATTTTTACTTACTAATTAGACAAGGGAGATAACTCAAATTTTGCTTTCGGAAAAACTCAAAATGGCCACCGATAGATAAAATTGTTTATTTTTAATTCAATAAACACTAGATGAATTTGCGTAATATCTTGTGTAGTCTTCCTTTCAGCTACCACGTAAGTACATAATAAAGTTTATACATTTCTTTAGCTTTTTTTTTTAAAGACAGGCTTAACATGTCGTTGCGAAACTAAAGAAGCACCGGTATTTTTATTAACAAAATTTAAGGTGAGTGTGCTGTATATATAGTCAAGAAAAAAAGGTGAAAAAATAAAAACAAATAAGATGAGGGCATTTATTACAAGAGCGAACAAAACAAAAAAAGGGGTGAAAAAAAAAAAAGGCAAGATAAGTTACTCTTCTACCTACATGAATTAAGTTTATGTTTCAACTTATTTTAAAGCTGGTTTTTCTTTTTGGTAAAAACAAACATCGTGTTCAGTTTGAACGAAAAAGAAGCTGGCGTCGATAAGTAATACACGTGTATTCCTTGGCACCCTGATAATCGCTCAAAAATCGAAAAATAAACAAAATACTGTTAGAAATACATCCAATAAATGTCACCAATCGTGCGAAAATGTAATGTTCTAACAGTATTTTGTTTAATTTTGTTCTTTTTATTTAATTTCTGAGCGATTATCAGGGGTACACGTGCATTGCTTATCAACGCCATCGTTTTCGTTCTAACTGAACACGATGTTTGCTTTTACAAATTAAAAAAAAATGCTTTAAAATAAGTTGAAGCAAATAAACTTTTTTTTAAATATTTTCACTTTGGTGGGATTTTGTGCTACCACCGTAGAAAAAGGCTTCACTCGTTCTGCAGTTGTCAGGTAGCACTTTTTATATCGGCCAGGATGTCTCACGTGACTAATGAACCAATCAATCGCAATTATTTAAAGATAGAGAATCGTCTTCATTCTTAAAAATTAGCACCGAATTGTCATTTTATCCCCCCCCCCCTCTGAATACAACATTTTTCTTATCGGTTTATTTTTATTTTGTTACTTTTCAAAATAAAATTAACGTTGGTGGATTTTACCCACATTACTAACTGTACTCTCGGTACTTGTTCGTCTTTTACCATAGTCCGTTTTTCACAACTTTTTATTGACCTTTTTTTTTGTTCTTCTTTCGGTGTACACTTACCTATCAGGCTACTAGAGAATTCCGGGGGTTTTGGGAAAAAAATTCAAATATTTTACATTTTAGGAGGGGGGGATCAGTGAATTCAACGTAGACTTTGGGGGGTGGGGATCTCCCATCCCAAAACACTCTCCCCCCCCCCCCGAAATGGTTCATATTTAAAGGACCCCCCCCCCCCCCAAAAAAAACGGAATTCTCTAGCGACCTGGTAAGTGTACACCGAAAAAAGAAGAAAAAAATGGTAAAAAGTTGTGAAACACGGACTATGGTAAAAGACAAACAAGTACCCTATTCTTAACTTAAATAATTGAAATTAAGAAAAGTTATATTTTAAAAAAATTAAAAATAGGCACCAAATAAATGTTACCAAAGGCAAGATAAATTACTCTAGTAAGGATTTCACCATCAACCTCCACAAAAGATGGTTACTTAGACCTACTGATTAACCTACGCTGATAACCGTTATGCTATGGGGTCGTGCTGACGGAATTAGAACAATCCACTCTCGTTGATTAAATAAAAGTTTCACTGTTCAGTTAAATTCCGTAAATTATAAAAGATGTACCTGAAGAAGGTTACATATGTCGAAACTTTGAATATAACAATCATGAGAATCGTAGTCCGAATAAAAATATTTTTTCCAAAAATATAAATTTTAGACAGTGCTTTGAGCTTTTTTACCCTGAACTTGGCAAAGAAGTGGGTGGTCAATTTACGTTAGATTTATATAGGAAAGTGATCCCTCTTCTAAAATCTAAATAATAATAATAAAAAAAATGTCTTCAATTTTTTATGAAATGATTCACTATGGTTCCACAAGTCCTCGTCTGAAAAAACTTTCCGAAAATATCACATTTTGAATCTTTTACGAGGCTCAGCAGAGTAAAAACGCTAAAAAAAAAACAAATATACAACAAATAAAAGTAACTGTCGTCGATAAAAGTTAATTTAAAACTGTCCTGTGATATTTGTTTGTATTTTTAAACCGTTCCAACTGCTATTTATTAGAAATCAATAGTTTTGTCACACGAACTTGCAAATACAAAATGGCGCTTGCTCGTAAGAGAGTAAGCAGAAGACGCCATTTTGTCTAGAAAAAAGTACGAGTTAAAAATGAACAAGAATATTTTTTTACATCTAATAAAACCCCATTTATAGTACGTAAAAATACAAATATCATAGGTAAGTAGACAAATATCTCTTCTCGACGTAGGTTAAACTCACTTGTTGCATATTTATTTTTATAACCCCGTTCTCGTTAGTTTTTTGGACCCCGTTCGCGCCTCTGCTGAGCGTCGTAACATATACCCGTTTATCAAAGTTTTATTTATTTATTTGCTGCACATAATGTTTAATTTGTTTCAATAAATAAATGTTCATAATTTTAACTTATCCTCAATTGTCAATTCAACAGTTATCTTCCCCAAAATCAGATTTCTTTCCGTCGCTCACGTTTTCGCACGATTTCTCCCGAAGGGGAGTCAGCAGTTTCCGCCGCCATCGATCGAAACAGTGGCCCCCGTCTCTGCAGAAGTACCAACAAAACTTATAGTTTCGAAAAACTCAAAACTAACAGGCCGTAAAAATATTAAAATTTCTAACGTTTGGTAACAGTTATGTTGGGGCATTTATTACAAGAGCGAACAAAACAAAAAATGGGCAACAAACAAATGTTACACACAGCTAAGATATAAGTTACTCTTCTACCTACCTAGATAAGTTTATTTGCTTCAACTTATTTTAAAGCATTTTTTTTTAATTTGTAAAAGCAAACATCGTGTTCAGTTAGAACGAAAACGATGGCGTTGATAAGCAATGCACCGTGTACCCCTGATAATCGCTCAGAAATTAAATAAAAAGAACAAAATTAAACAAAATACTGTTAGAACATTACATTTTCGCACGATTGGTGACATTTATTGGATGTATTTCTAACAGTATTTTGTTATTTTTCGATTTTTGAGCGATTATCAGGGTGCCAAAGAATACACGTGTATTACTTATCGACGCCAGCTTCTTTTTCGTTCAAACTGAACACGATGTTTGTTTTTACCAAAAGAAAAACCAGCTTTAAAATAAGTTGAAACCTAAACTTAATTCGGCGATCTTCTAGTTTGACGTCGTAAATTATCGAGGAAATTGTTGAGCTCGTTAGGCCACGCCCACGCCATATTTGAAGTGCCCATATATGAATTGAATGCTTGTTTACGTTTTGATTTGGGGGGGGGGGGATTTTTGGACACAATATATTTTAAACATTCTTGTTACACCATTATTTAATTATTTTTACACCATTATTTAACAAAATAAATAGATTTTTTTACGATATTTGAAACATTTATTTACAATGTTACACGATATATTGTTGTGATATACAATGCAACATTTTCTGGAAACACTGTGAAAATGGTTCTATGATCCACACGGATGAGTGGAGATCGTATAGCGGAATCCGAGATTTGCCGGGTGCTTTTCAGCATTCAACAGTGAATCACTCGCAGTATTTTGTGGACCTTATATCCGGCACTCATACACAAAACATTGAGGGCTTGTGGTCACATGCGAAGAAGAAACTTAAACGCATTAACGGTACGAGCCACCAACTATTCCAATCGTATTTGATGGAATTTGAATGGCGGTGGCGGAATGACACGTACCCCTATGGAGACGGTAAATGTTTCCAGAAAATGTTGCATTGTATATCACAACAATATATCGTGTAACATTGTAAATAAATGTTTCAAATATCGTATAAAAATCTATTTGTTTGGTTATGTTTAAAATATCGTATAAAAATCTATTTATTTTGTTAAATAATGGTGTAAAAATAATTAAATAATGGTATAACAATAATGTTTAAAATATATTGTGTCCAAAAATCAAAAAAAAAAAATCAAAACGTAAACAAGCATTCAATTCATATATGGGCACTCCAAATATGGCGTGGGCGTGGCCTAACGAGCTCAACAATTTCCTCGATAATTTACGACGTCAAACTAGAAGATCGCCAAAGTTAACTGTAAGCTGTAAAAGTTAGTTTCAAACTTGCATGTGCTATTTGTTTGTACTTTAAACCCGTTTGAAGTGCTATTTATTAGAAATTTAAGCTCTACACACGGTCAGCGAAGAAAACAAAATGGCCGATTTACGTGATAATATCGAGTGACTCGCGGCCATTTTTCTTTGAGAAAGTAGATGTTTTAAAAAACAAGAAATTTTTTTGGGGTATATGTTACGACGCTCAGCAGAGGCGCGAACGGGGTCCAAAAAAAGAACGAGAAAGAGTTTAAAAACATAAATTTGCAACAAGTAAAGTTGACTTATGTCTAGAATAGACATTTTTTACTTACCTATGTAATTTGTTTGTATTTTTACGTAGTATAAATGGCTTTTTATTAGATGTTAAAAAAAAAATTCTTGTTTTTTAAAACATCTAGTTTCTCAGAGAAAAATGCCGGCCAGTCCCTCTATATTATTACGTAGAGCGGCCATTTTGAATTCTTCGAAAACCGTGTGTTGAACTTAAATTTCTAATAAATAGCACTTCAAACGGGTTTAAAATACAAACAAATAGCACATGCAAGTTTGAAACTAACTTTTACAGCTTACAGTTACTTTTATTTGTTGTATATTTGTTTTGTTAGCGTTTTTACTCTGCTGAGTCTCGTAAAAGATGCCCAATTTTTTTTTTTTTAATATTTAAGATTTTAGAGTGGGGGATCATTTTCCTTTATAAATTTAACGTAAAATGAGCACCTGGTCACTTAGCGTAAAACAAGACATGTAGCCGACTTGAGTTTTTAATTTTTTTTTTTTTGGTAAATGTCGCATTGTGGTGACTGCAATGATTCTAGATAATAAAAACACGTAAAAATTTACCGAATTTATTTTGCCTTTTGTAACATTTATTTGTTTTTTTTTTTTTAAACCCCTTTTTCGTTCTGTTAGTTACAAATGTTATTTTCTGTGTTTGTTCTTCATTTTTAGCGAAGTGTTTGTTTTCATTTTAAGCAATAGACATCTGAATTTTGCGATACGCCTGGCCGCGCATAAGTGAACTCCAGAATATTCACAAAAAAAGGCCAAACTGAATTTTCGATGGCCAAACTGCTTTTAAAAACGCCAAATTCGTGAAATTTGGCCATAAAAAGGCCAATCTGGTTTTGCGCACGGTCCACTAGCCAGTCACCCGGCCGTTATTCTGCGTTCTTACCGAAAAATACATTTAAAAAAATTATGTACTGTATTACTCATCTTTCGCGAAAAGAAAAAACAATTACTTTAGAATGCAAACTGGCGGATCAGTTTTGCATATAATTTTAACATAAAATGATCCACCATTTCCGGCAATTATAATTTTTTAGGGCAGTTAATTTTCTTTTGCGATTGGAGATAAATTCTATGCTTTGTTTTTCGGGCGGGGTGGATGGGTACTACTTTTTTACAGCGATTACATGTGGTTTTACGACTTTGCCGGTCAGACTTAGGATTAGTGGTAAAAAAATTTAGTTAACTGACCTAAAAAGTTACAATAGCCCGGAAAGGGGGGGGGGGGGCTGGATAATTTTACGTTAAATTTATATGTGCAAATAATCCCTACTCTAAATTAAAAGAATTGTTTGTTTGTTTTCAGTATGTTCAAACGCACGTGATCGCCTAAAAAATGTAGAATCTCTTTTTTTTGGGTTGGGGTTACTTTTATGTTTTCCCTTTACGTATTGTATCGAAGATTTTGATAAACACATTGTGAGATTTTCATCTATATTTTTCTCTTTCTACCAACATGCAGACATTTAAATGTAATGTGAACAAACATCTCACTACACAACTCCATTACAAATCTGGCCCATAGTCTTATGTCTCAGTGGCAATATCCCTCTTTGGGATGAATAAAAGTTAAAAATAAAAAATGGAATAATGAATATCCAAGCTATTTTCCCAGATGAGAAGTTGACATGAAAGAGTCGCAAAGAATTCGCATTGGATTAAAAGGGGCCACGACTAGAGCAGGGTTGAGAAACACTGATCTACGTTAAGATTAAAATTGTTGAGGCTGTTTACATGTAATTTGCCTAAAAAAGTAGAAACTTTTTTTTTTTAGAGGTGAGATTTGGTGGCCAAGAAATGGGTGCTCACTTTACGTATAACTTATATAGGAAAGTGACCCCCACCTTTTAAAATAATAAAAATTTTCATAATTTTTTTCATAGCGGATATTTGTTGAGGCTGTTTACATGTAATTTGCCCAAAAAAGTAGATACTTTTTTTTAGGGGTCGAAATACGAAAGTTGCACTTCTATAAATTTACCTTAAATAAAAAGGGGGGTATATTAATTGAAAGTAAGAATAAACAATTAGTTTTAAAAAAAATTGTTACATACTTTGATGGAGAAAAAGAATCTTCGTTTCAAATCGTAGAGGGTCTTTGGGTTAGAAGAGACGGACGAGAGTTATTGGACGTTTCAAAAATTGGACTTATGAAATTGAAACACATTAAAAAAGATGAATGATTTGTCTCTAAACCTTCTGATTGGTTAGATCAAATTTAGCGCGGGAAATATAAATTTTAACGAGGGAAATAGACATTTTGATATTCGAGATTCTTCATGAAAATAATTAATAAATCTCTTACGTTTTAAAAGTTAGGTATTTGAAGTATTTCTTCTATTGTAATAAAACACGTTAAACTAACACGTGACCTTCAAGGCTACGATCAAAGTGTAGTACCATCAGTTTTTTATTTATTTATTTTTGTTTTCCTCTCCCACATCCAATGTTATTCCCGAAACAGTTTTTCATGGTAAACAAAACAACTGATGATCTCTTAAATAATGTTAGAAGTAAACTAATATAATAACTGTAAAAATTAAATTGACTTACATGAGTGATTTTCCACTGAACGACTTAGGACAAAAAGTTTTTTGTTTAAAAAAAAAATTTTTTTTTATATGGTTTTAATGGTTGAGAAACTTCCGAGACTATATATATATAATGAATACAATTAAATGTTCAACACATTGGGGATATTTTCAGTAGGTTGTCGTCTCTTAGAGTAAATGTGGTATTGTGGTGACTGCCATGATTCTAGCTAAAAGTAAAATAGACCTGTTCTGATACTACACTTCATCTTTTATGTTCTCTGTTAGCGAAAGAGAAATGCTTCGAGACTGAGGTAATTTAAATATTTGCCCCAACCCAGAGTGCTTCTTTTGGGGAGCTGGATTTTTTCCACATTAAAAACCGTCGTAGGGAGCAAGTAAATAGGGACTTGTTTACTAAGGAGTTGAAATGCATTCAGGTTGATTTAATTTCGTAATTAAATCATTAAAAATATCGTTTTTATTTTTAAATAGCCGGCATGTAGATTCGAGATGCTTTTCGAAGCAAACTTAAATCACCGTTATCATATTCGACCCACATTGCAAACAATATTCTTATTATAATATTTTATAAGTTTGGTAACGAGTGGAAAGACCCCCAGAAGTGGTGCGGCTAGCCGTCGAGAGGGGGTCTCCGACGCCGGAACGGGGGGCCAAAAAATTTGGTGACGTTTTGACTTGGTGACGTTTTGACCTGTTCCCTATAGTGGTGTTCTGTTATTTACTTTGCTCTTAATAAAAATTCATTAAATCCCGTTAACACTTTTGGGACTATCTTGAAGCGGTTGGCTCCGAAAAAAAAACTGCCAGTTTTTTATCGATTAGTTTTGTCTGTTTTTCGTCGCGGTGTCACCACTAACCAGTCAAATTAGTCCACCACGCAACAGTCCGTCGAATAAAAAACAATTTCTTCGGCAATATTCTATGTTTAATTTGTAATGAATTTCAATTTCATTTTTGATTTTATTATTTGTTTTTTAATAAATTAAAAACCAAAATAATAGGGACCCCCCCCCCCAAAAAAAAATATATAAATAAATGTATCGACTATAGAATCACCCCCATCCGGACACTTGTAAAAAAAAAATTATTTGCACTCCAGAAAAACTTTCGACTCTGCGTGCCGCTATTCCGAATTCACAACAGCAAGTCGCAATCAATAGACTCTCTCAGGTTATAATTTTTAAAAAGTCAAAATCTTTTTCATGTAAAACTTTATAATTAAAACATGCTGAAAGGAAAGTTTTGTATTTTTATTTTAAATAATTTCTTTTAGAAAAATAAGTAATCAAGTATGTTTTTTTTTTTCGAAACATTGAAATATGAATTTGTCTACCTATCGTAGTGCTGGCGGATCGCAGATATCTGAAAAAAATACATTTTTACTTTATATTTAATTTTTATTTTAAAAAGATTTACCAGCAAGTTTTAATTACATAAAAAAGATTTTGACTTTTTAAAAATTATGACCGGCTTGCTGTTGTGAATTCGGAATAGCGGCACGCTGACTCAGAGTCGAATGTTTTTCTGGAGTGCCAATTTATTTTTTAGAAAAACAAAACAACAAAAAAAATACTCCCTCTAAACACTACCACTAATCCTAAGTTTGGATGCCCCCCCCCCCCCGCTCCTAAAAAAACAAACTCCGAACGAACCAGAAAAGAAAAAAAGCAAGCTAGTATATTAGGGCCGTTGCTACCCAGACTTAGGGTTAGTAGTAAGGTTATTTTAAAGTTGCTGAAAAAACGCTAATCGGCACTTGTGCAATTAAGTAAACAGCGGCAGATAATCCACAGTAAGTAACGACAAATAGATTAAAGCATTTTGATAAATTTATTTATTTAATAAAATATAGTTTATGAAAGAAAAAACATGGTTATAAAATAAAGTTTATTTTCAGTAAAGTAACATTTTGGCCAAAACATTGTAATAAAATATAGTTTCTGAAATTGACAGTATTTTTTTTATAATTTAAAATGTTATAAAATGAACATAATAATAAAACTATATTTTATTACAATGTTTTAGCAAAAATGTTACTTTATTGAAAATAAACTATTTTATTACAATGTTTTTCTTTCAGAAACTATATTTTATTAAATAAATAAATTTATTAAAATGTTTTAATCTATTGGTCGTTACTTCCTGTGGATTATCTGCCTCTGGTTACTAAAATGCACAAGTGCCCGCTAATCTTTAATAATAATTCGGGATATTTACAGAATAAAAGTTGAGAAAAAAAAAGAGAAATCCGCAAAAATCAGAAAACAAATTACAAATTCAGTACTGGTACAGCTTTTGAACCCCAAAAAAAAGAACTGTTTTTTTAACCCTAAACTAAGCCTTACTTAACCCTAACTTAACCCTAAACTAAGCCTTATTTAACCCTAACTTAATCCTAAACTAAGTCTTACTTAACCCGAAACTAAGTCTTACTTTACCCTAAACTAAACATAACTTAACCCTATATTAAGCCTTACTTAACCCTAAACTAAACGGTACTTAACCCGAAACTAATCTTACTGTACCCTAAACTAAGCCTTACTTTACCCTATACGAACCATAACCATAACCCTAACCCAACCATAAACTAAGCCTTACTTAACCCTAACCCGAAACTAAGTCTTACTTTACCCTAAACCGAAACTAAGTCTTACTTTACCCTAAACCGAAACTAAGCCTTACTTAACCCTAACCCGAATCTAAGTCTTACTTTACCCTAAACCGAAACTAAGTCTTACTTTACCCAAAACTAAACATAACTTAACCCTAAACTAAGCCTTACTTAATCCGATACTAAGTCTTACTTTACCCTAAACTAAGCCTTACTTACCCTAAACGAACCCTAACACTAACCCTAACTTAACCCTAAACTAAGCCTTACTTAACCTTAAACTAAGCTTTTCTTAACCCTAAACTAACCCTAACCTAAGCATAACTTAACCATAAACTAAGCCTTACTTAACCCTAAACAAACCCTAACGTAACCCTAAACTAAGCCTTACTTCACCCAAAACGAACTCTAACTTAACCCAAAACGAACCCTAACTTAACTCGAAACTAACCCGAAGCTAACCGTAACCTAGTCGATTTATGTCGTGACCTTCCCTTTACAAAAGTCACGTTAATGTCCTTTTCAAAAGCTGTACCAGTACCCCACCCCCCTTTTTAAAAACTATGCTGTTTGTTTATTTCTTTTTCATTTGAAAGTTAATTTAATTATTACAATATCGTTCTGTCATTAAATTCTTGATTGTTATAAAACTATAACTAATTTGGTGTAGATAATGTTGTGCTACTCTCTATTTATAAACATCATTGGATGTAAGATACTTCCAACACTTTCAATCTTTGAATACATGAAGATTTGCTAAGCATTTTAAAGCCAGTTTTAATGACTTTCTATTCGACAGTTTAAACACTTTCAAATTCCTTTAAAATCTCGAAGTCACCAAGTAATTTACTTTTTTTTTTTTAACTATTAACAAAATATCAAAATGGCTGACTTGTTTACGAAGAAACCGACATGCATTATGATGGATTTAATCTCGTAATAGGATTTTTAAAATTCGTTTTTAAAACTAAAACTTAATTTATTTACTATATTTTATATTAAAATAATAATTTGAAAAGATAATAAAAGAACAGTGTTCTTATTACACTTAACTCGATTTATTTTTCTTTAAAACAACAGTAAATATTAAAAATATTTATTTAAAAATATAATTGGGGCAGGAAACTTAAATCCCCTTCAAAAACGGTCCAAAAATGTACTTTCAATCGATATTTATTCTAAAATGACTTCATCTTCCTTTACCTATTTTTCCGTTACCTAATTTTCCTAAATTCCAGAAGGCCCCTTATTGGGCAGCTGGATTTTCCCCACACTAAAAACCGACCTTGTTTCTAACTCTGTCCTCGATTTAAATATTTGTCGATTTTACAATAGTTTTTTTTCTTTTCAGTTTATTTATTTATTTATTTTTGTACTTTTCAAAATAGAATTAACGTTACAACGTATATTAACGTGTCTTTTCTGTCCTCGGTTAGTGAAAGAGAAATCATTCTAGCCTGAGGTAATAAAGTATAGTATCAGAAACGCCCCCCCCCCCCCCAAAAAAAATACTTAGAAAAATGGATTTAATTTGCTTAAAAACAACATAATAAATAATTTTAAAAAAATAAGCTTATTTTAAAATATCGTGTGAGGGTGGGAGCTTAGCCGAGGCAACCGTAAGTAATTAAATGTTACGACGGTGGCTTAGCCCAATTAAAAACTGGACGTGATAGAACCTAGTCCCCCTCCCCCAAACTTAGAAAAATTGATTTAATTTGCTTGAAAACAGAGAAAATACTTATTTAAAAATATTGACTATAAAATATGAATTTAGGAAAACTCGTCATAGGAAAATTCGTAAACGGAAAATTCGTAAACGGAAAATTCGTCACTTTTGGCCAAGTAGGAAAATGCGGCAATTATCGAATAAATATCGATTGAAAATAGATTTTAGAACCGTTTTTACAGGAGATATACTTGTACATAGGAGGCTACCCACCTCACCAGTGGAGAACATTTTTTCATATTATTTTTTGGTACTTGTGCAGTTTACGAACCGGGCTATTTTTTAGATAAGATTTTCAAGTTAAATTAAATTTTTACTTCAAAATCACTGAGAAAAAGTGGTTAATCCATCGTTTCACAACTAAAATGGCAGACAATGAATTGGCTGTATTTTTCTGATTTTTTTGTTCCGACCATACGACGATTTATTTGAAAGAAGAATTTCTTTTTTTAAGTATTAAATAAAGTTGTTAGTTAAAACAAGTTTTAGGCAAGATGAAATAAAAACACTGAATTAGTTAGAAAACAATTTTGCTTTTTTAAATACATGGAAATTTTCTAAGAATTTAAAGCCAGTTACTCGATAGTTTATAAATTCCTTTCAAGTTTTGCACACACACGAAGTAATTGATGTTTTGGCAATTAAAATGGCTGACTTGTTTACGAATAAATCTAAATGAATTATGATGGATTTCATCTCGTAACTTAATTACGAACCAGGCTTGAAATAATAACATTATTTAGACAACGATTTTTTACATGAGGAGAATGGGGGGGGGGGGGTGCTTTGTTAACTATTCTGTACTTTCACGTAACGATTTAATAAACGGAAGATATCGTAAAAATTGAATTTAACTTGAAAATTTTATGTAAAAAATAACCCGATTAAAACCTTTAATTTCGTAACGTAATTACGAACTGGGTTGAAATAACATTATTTAGAAATCCATTCTTAACATGGAGGTAGGGGAAGGGGTTAACTATTCTGTACTTTTACCTAACAATTTAATAAACAAAAGATATCGTAAAAATGTAATTTAACTTGAAAATCTTATCTAAAAAATAGCCCGATTAGTAAACTGCACAAGTACCAAAAAAATAATATGAAAAAATGTTCTCCACTGGGGAGGTGGGTAGCTTCGTATTTACAAGTATATCTCCTGTAAAAACAGTTCTAAAATCTATTTTCAATCGATATTTATTCGATAATTGCCGAATTTTCCTACTTGGCCAAAAGTGACGAATTTTCCATTTACGAATTTTCCATTTACGAATTTTCCATTTACGAATTTTCCTGTGACGAGTTTTCCGGGCACCATAAAGTATAGGGGGCCTTACTCCCCTATTTAAATCTATAGAGGGAGCCTAGTCAGTTTCGTCCAAAATGTGTGCGAAAATCCAACGAAATAAGCGAGATATTCAAATAATAATATATTGTAAATAAACTGTTAGTTTTGAACAAAAAAATCACATATTCAAATAAACTGTTCGTTTTCACAAATTTTAATTTCTTTAAAATAAATTGTCCGTTTAGACCCCCCCCCCAAAAAAAAAAAACATAACTGTTTTAATTCATGACACATTTTTATTATATTGTAAATAAACTGTTCGTTTTAAAAAAAAAAACTACATTTTAATTTATTTCAATAAATGTTTTATTAATTAATTATTTTGAATTATTGATTTTGTGTTACTTTACTGAATTCGCAATCTTTCATGTTTGATTTACTTTTAAGTTAAAAAAAAATCAAGGAACATAATTTATTTATTTTTAAATGAGAGCAACTCTTATAAAATTATTCAGCTAAAACTAATTATAATGAAATGTTCATATGAAGACTAAAACTGCCTAAAAATAGGGAGTTTTAGTCTTCTTGTGTTTATTCACCAAATTTCCATACTAGTCTTTTCATTCGATTTAGACCAGGTTGTCATAACAATCAACTCAAACATTAAAAATAATCCGGAAAGAATGAACTTATTTAAAGAATGAATATTAAATCAGACAAATTATTTTTCAAAAAGCAAATTTTTCATGTTTTAAAAATTACAAAAATTATGACAACACCATTTTATTAAGTGTTTGCTGTCTAACCTATGCAAATTAGACGAAATAATACTTTTGCAAACGCTCAAAAAAACAAATATTCAACAAATAAAAGTAACTGTAGCCTGTAAAAGTTATTTTCAAACTTGCCTGTGTTTTTTCCAACTATTAAAAAGATTTTTAACCCGTTTTAATTGCTATTTATTTGAAATTTAAGTATTCGGCACAGGCAAAACGCACAAATCCAAGATGGCCGTATAGTGGAGGGGATCTAATAACATAGAGGACAGGCGCCATTTTCTGTGTTGTCAAATTCGATGTTAAAAAAAAACAAGAATTTTTTTTTTTACATATAATAAAAACCCATTTATACTATGTAAAAATAAAAACAAAATACATAGGTAAGTAAAAAAATATCTATTCTCGACGTAGGTCCACTTGTTGCAAATTTATGTTTTTAAACCCTTTCTCGTTCTTTTTTTGAACCCCGTTCGCGACTCTGCTGAGCGTCGTAAAATATCCCCAGATTTCTAATAAAGTAATGGGTTAATTATATCCGGTGATCGTTAATTAATAAATACTTAAAATTTAATTAAAGTAAAGTAAATTCGTATGAATCAGAATGGTACAACTTTGTTAACCGGTTTGATTCTGTTGTGGGCATTCTTGCAGGAGGGACCACGTAATGGTTGCCAACATTCTTAAGTGAAAGTGATATTATGGAATTGACTGGATTCGAACTTGGCACACCCAGTTGGCCAGTCCGCTTTCATTAAAATTGGTTAATTTATGATTTTTAAAGTGAATTGAGGGGTTAAAATGCCCATAGTCTGACTGTTCGACAGATCTCGTTGGTTACTTTATAGCATGACGTCATTTTCCAATGCTCTGTCCTCCTTTAAGACGGCCGTGGCCTAGCCCACCTCTCCCGAACGATCCTAATTTTCCGTTACCAAATTCTTTTTGCTTTGTTTCATTTTTTTCTATTTATTCACTTGTACCATTTTTTATCGTGCCATTTTTTTTACCGGACACCCTATTTTTCTCATGTGCCATTTTCCTTATTTATCTACTTGTTCCATTTTAACTTGTGCCATTATTACCTAAATTCGTCACATATGCTTGATTTTATGGTGCACGGATTTTATATATAAGATTATCTTTCCGTTATTTTTAATCAACCTTCCCTCATCTTAAAATTTGAAACCCTTTTTATTTGAAATATCTAAATCCCCTTTTTTTTCATCTCGGATTTAAATTCTAAATTCGGCCAGTCAAATACTGATCGCCTCGCTTGGAACCATAAATCTCCCCCACCCCCACCTCTTTATAGTTATCGTTGACCTGTGAAATGCTCATTCCTCTTCGCACCTCGCATCAAAGCTACGACTTCTGGACATCTGACGCCGTATGAAACCCACTTCTTCATTTTTCCATCAATGTGTGAAATCCTTTTATAAGTCCAGAGGCGTCGCGTTGTCTGGAACTTCAATTGAAAAATATAGATGAAAATCTGATAGTGTTTAGGGAGTGGCACTGCATCACAATCTTGGATGCCATACATACAAGGAAAACATTAAGAAGTTTGTCAAATTATAAAGAAAATTGGCACATGTTCGTCTTTGTCCACTGTCCGTTTTTCACAACTTTTTACTGACCGTTTTCTTTTTCTTTTTTCGGTGTACACTTATCTATCGGGCTGCTAGAGAATTCTGGGGTTCTTGGAAAAAAATTTCAAATATTTTACATTTTAGGAGGGGAATCAGTTTTCAATGTAAATTCAACGTAGATCGATCCCCCTCTTTTTGACCATCTCAAATTTTAAAAATTATTCTTCTGTTTACAATTACCTATCATGTCGCGAGAGAATTCCGGGGGTTTTGGAAAGAAATTTAAAAAAATTGAGATTTAAAGACGGGGGATCAGTCTTGTTCGTCTTTTACCATAGTCCGTTTTTCACAACTTTTTACGTCTTAAAATATCAATTTTTTGAAATTTAGAAATTTGGCCATTTAGTTTTAGTAAAAGCCTTACCTCGTTACGATACCCCCCTCATCGCTTGTCTAATGTTCGTGTGACAAAAATATTGATTTCTAATAAATAGCAGTTGAAACGGCTTAAAAATACAAACAAATGTCACAGATAAGTTGGAAAATAACTTTTATCGGCTACAGTTACTTTTATTTGTTGTATATTTGTTTTTTGAGCGTTTTCACTCTGCGGATTATTGTAAAAGATGCCCCCTTTTTTCTTGACAAAATTTGTAAAATTTCAGTTTTAAACATTTTTCCGGTACTTTGTAAATACTGCATTCTTTTAAAGATTGCATCATAAAAAAACACGCATCCTTTTTACTACTAACCGAGTGGTAAAACGAAAAATACATAAACAAAATTTATGTATTGTAAAGTGTAGTATCTGCTCCGATGGATACTGCACCCCATAGACTGGTATTGTCTTGACCTTCGGGGCTTGATTTACGCCGGTCTATGGGTCTGTCCTGTGCAGTTCTAGAAGGTCGATCCTCACTGGCTTCGCCTCCCCTCTTTGGGGAGGAATACGTTTATTGCTTACTGCCTGAGACGCCCCTACCGGGGAATGCCGACGGGTTGCCCAGGCAATTTTTAAACCCCACTTTCCCGACCCGGCCTTGGGTCACATCTTACTTGTGGGAGTAAGATAAAAACTGGCCTTGTGCCTAACTCCTGGAGAGGAGTAAATCAATGCTCATCTTTCGCGGAACAACAATTATTTTAGAATGCAGTTTAGGGTGTCAGTTTTGCATAATTTTAACATAAAATGATCTATCATTTCCGGGCCATTATAACTTTTTAGGGCATTAACCAACTTTTGGGGGCGATGGGAGATACATTCTATGCATTGTTTTTCGAGTAAGGTTCTACTTTTTAAAGCGATTACGTGTGGTTTTACGACTTTGCCGGTCGGACTTAGGATTAGTGGTAAAAAAAATTTAGTTTACTGCCCTAAAAAGTTAGAGCTCATTTTACGTTAAATTTATATGCGCACATAACTCCCTACTATAAATTAAAAAATAATGTTGTTTTTCAATGTTTTCACACGTAATCGCCTAAAAAATATAGAATCTCATTTTTGCGGGAGGGGGGGGGGGTACTTTATGTTTTCCCTTTACGTATTGTATCCAAGATGTTGATAAACTCATTGTGAGATTTTCATCTGTATTTTTCTTTTGTACCATTTTTTTCCTATTTATCAATTTGTGCCATTTTTAGCGGTGCTATTTTAACTAAATTCAGTGAAAATAGCGATTTGAGAGATAGTTTAGCAGTCACGAGTTTTCAAATTCTTCATTAACTGAAAATTGATTTAATTAATTTCAAAGAGAAATAAGCATTAGGTTTAAAGAATTTCAAACCGAAAAAATACAAACAAACATTAATTATTTCAGAAGATATATAAGTGCGGTGACAAACAGCCGGGGTCAGGGCAGACAACAAACAGCCAGGGTCAGGGAGGCGCCAGCGTAAAAATAAACTTGTCTCCAAAACTGCGAACTCTCTGAAGGGTGTCATAAAAATGATTTGAAAGTTTCAAAACGTTTGATATAGGGGATAGGCATAAGTGAACTCTGGAAACTTTTACCAATAAAAAAAAATCAAATTAGACTAGCAAAGTACTTGTTGCGGGACCGACCAGGGGGGTGTTGATCGGCCACACAACCAAGAAAGTAGACACAAGCAAATTACGGCAATGACAAAGAAGAGAGGACAAACACAAGTGAACAGTTCAACGGAGGATGTTTATTTACCATATGGTAATAACAAGTGAAATGAGATGGTGTCACTGGATCAGGAGTGGTGCAGGAGCTCAGGACTGCAGGGTGCTGGAGCAGGAGAATGCTGGAGCAAGAACTCTGGACTGCAGGATGCTGGAGCAGGAGAGTGCTGGTGCAGGAACTCTGGACTGCAGGATGCTGGAGCAGGAGAGTGCTGGTGCAGGAAACTCTGGACTGCAGGGTGCTGGAGCAGTTGGAGCAGGAGAGTGCTGATGCAGGAACTCTGGACTGCAGGATGCTGGAGCAGGAGAGTGCTGATGCAGGAAACTCTGGACTGCAGGAGCAGGTGCAGGAGAGTGCGGGCGCAGGAACTCGGGATGCAGGAGCAGGAGAGTGCTGGCGCAGGAACTCGGGACTGCAGGAGCAGGAGAGTGCTGGCGCAGGAACTCGGGACTGCAGGAGCAGGTGCAGGAGAGTGCTGGCGCAGGAACTCAGGATGCAGGTGCAGGAGAGAGCTGGAGCAGGAACTGGAGATGCAGACAGCAAAGAGAGTACGCATTCATAGCCCTGAAAAGGGCTGTTTGTATCTTTGCTGCTGCTGCTGGAGTTGCGGCTGCTGTCGACGTTCGGACTGCTGGAGAGCAGGAACTCAGAACTGCAGACGCAGGAGTTCGGAACGGCCGACGTAGGGGTTTCCTGACCCCCTGGTTGAATTCCTATATTTACTCCTCAAGGGAGTTAGGCACAAGGCCAGTTTTATCTTACTCCCACAGGTAAGATGTGACCCAGGATCGGGGTCGAGCAAGTGGGGTTAAAAGCCAGCGCTCGAGAGGTGAGCACTCTGGCCATTTAAAAATTGCCTGGGCAGCCCCGTCGGCATTCCCCGGTAGGGGCGCCTCAGACAGTAAGCAATAAACTTACTCCTCCCCAAAGAGGGGAGGCGAAGCCTGGGAGGGTGGACCTCCTAGCACTGCACAGGACAGGCGTGCAGTATCCATCGGAACAGATACTACACTTTGATCCTAGCCAAAAGGCCAACAAAGGATCCTGGTTGAATTCCTATATTTACTCCTCAAGGGAGTTAGGCACAAGGCCAGTTTTATCTTACTCCCACAGGTAAGATGTGACCCAGGATCGGGGTCGAGCAAGTGGGGTTAAAAGCCAGCGCTCGAGAGGTGAGCACTCTGGCCATTTAAAAATTGCCTGGGCAGCCCCGTCGGCATTCCCCGGTAGGGGCGCCTCAGACAGTAAGCAATAAACTTACTCCTCCCCAAAGAGGGGAGGCGAAGCCTGGGAGGGTGGACCTCCTAGCACTGCACAGGACAGGCGTGCAGTATCCATCGGAACAGATACTACACTTTGATCCTAGCCAAAAGGCCAACAAAGGATCCTGGTTGAATTACTATTTATCTACCTCCCACAAGGCAAAATGTGACACAAGGTCGGAAAGTGGGATTAGACAAGCCAGCGCTCGAGAGGAGAGCAATTCTGACCATTTAAAAATTGCCTGGGCAGCCCCGTCGGCATTCCCCGGTAGGGGCGCCTCAGACAGTAAGCAATAAACTTACTCCTCCCCAAAGAGGGGAGGCGAAGCCTGGGAGGGTGGACCTCCTAGCACTGCACAGGACAGGCGTGCAGTATCCATCGGAACAGATACTACACTTTGATCCTAGCCAAAAGGCCAACAAAGGATCCTGGTTGAATTCCTATATTTACTCCTCAAGGGAGTTAGGCACAAGGCCAGTTTTATCTTACTCCCACAGGTAAGATGTGACCCAGGATCGGGGTCGAGCAAGTGGGGTTAAAAGCCAGCGCTCGAGAGGTGAGCACTCTGGCCATTTAAAAATTGCCTGGGCAGCCCCGTCGGCATTCCCCGGTAGGGGCGCCTCAGACAGTAAGCAATAAACTTACTCCTCCCCAAAGAGGGGAGGCGAAGCCTGGGAGGGTGGACCTCCTAGAACTGCACAGGACAGGCGTGCAGTATCCATCGGAACAGATACTACACTTTGATCCTAGCCAAAAGGCCAACAAAGGATCCTTGTTGAATTCCTTTTTTGAGCGAGGAGCTAGAGATTTCATGAAGCATGTGCCAAGCCACTTTCGTTGGTCTTGTGAAAAGGGATTAACTTCGGTAAATAAATACCGAAAAGGTCTTTTGTTGTACTACATTGCCGACCGGTGTCGTAGGTGTATTAGTGGGGTTTTCGGTACAGTCGGGAGATGCATTTGTATTCCTTACAGGAGAAATAAGGCATTTGTTTGCTTGCCGTTGTTTTTGCTGAATCATGTTTACAAAGATGGCGATTAAAAATTGGGTTTTTCCAATTTTCTGTTTACAACGTCGAATCACAGGGAGCAGCCGGT
The DNA here is from genome assembly GCA_963556195.1 of Sepiola atlantica. Taxonomy (NCBI): domain Eukaryota; kingdom Metazoa; phylum Mollusca; class Cephalopoda; order Sepiida; family Sepiolidae; genus Sepiola; species Sepiola atlantica. Next base: position 114,841,141 of record OY744515.1, read on the forward strand.
ACTTTTCCATGGAAAAAGGGTTTGGTGAAAACAGCTGCTGCTGATGATGTCCAAGTCGTGGCAAAACAAACAGTGAACTACTGCTGCTGCTAGTTTTTCCAAGATGGCGTGTTTTCCAAAAATAAACAAACGTTGCGGTGTAGTTGGACCGCGACATACTAAAAATAACTTTTTATAGATCCAGATTAAAACATAATAATACTTACAAAATTGAATCCAGTAGAGTGCATTTTGGTTTCTTCGGAAACAAGTCAGTCATTTTAATTTTTTGTTAATAGTTGAAAAAAAAAAATGGATGAATTACTACGTCACCCTTAGAAATCTGAAAGGAATTTCGAAGCATTTAAACTGTCGAAGAGAAAGAACTTTAAACTGGCATGAGGGTTTGCTAAGAATTTTGATTCTTAGCAAATCCTCATGCATTAAAAGATTGAAAGTTTTTGAAGCTTTTTACATCCAATAATTTTATAAATAGAGATTAAATCAACAGTACAATAACAACCATTATTTATAGTTCCATAACAATTTGGTTCAGTTAATAATTTAATGACCAAACGATACCGTAAAAATTAAAATTAACTTTCAAAATCCTATTAAAAAAAAAATTGTCCGTGTTTGAATTATTTTGGTATGCTTTTGTCCAGTGGGCTTTTGTCCTACTACCCTCTCAGCTACCTCTTCCCACAATGAGATTCTACTTTTTTAGACGATTACGCGTGAACTTCCTGAAAAACTTTGTGAAAAAATATTTTAGAATTTAGAATGAAGGTTCAGTTTTGTATATAAATTTAACGTAGATTGATCACCCATTTCCGGACCAGTGTCTAACCAAATAACGTTTTAAGGGGATATAACTAAAAATTATGTTGTTTGTTAAGGGTGATAAATTGTGCACGTTTATCTTTTTTTTTGGAAGGGGGGGGGACAACCATTAACCCTAAGTCCAGCTGGAAACAGTCACTCCCCCTTAAAAAAAACAACAACCCTCCTTTAACCCTGCCACTACTCCTAAGTCTGAGTCCCCCCCCCCAAAAAAAATCCTTTAACCCTACCACTAACCCTGAGTCCTGGTGGCCACAGACCCCCCCTCCAAAAGCAAGAACATGGTTACATCTAAGATTTTAACACAACAAAGAAAGTTTATTGTTTTTGTGTTCAATATTGGGTTGGTAGGGTGGCATGAGCCCCTATTTAAACCTCTGGCAAGGGAACCTAGCTCTCTCAAACTTAGAAAAATCCATTTTATTCGTATAAAAGCAACAGAGTAAATACTTATTTAAAATATTTATTTTAAAATATCGGGGGGGGGGCGGGTCTAGGTCCCCATTTAAAACTATAGGGAAGGAACTCAGCCAAGGCCACTCTCGGTGGCCACGACTCAGCCCCCTTCCCCCCTAATGAAACAAAACTTAGAAAAATAGATATTATTTGCCTGAAAACAACAGAATAAATTAAAAAATATTTATTTTTAAATATTGACGGAGGGGGGGGGGGTAGCCCCAATTAGAAACTGTAGGGCAGAGAGCCTAACACCCGCCCATCCGGAACAGTCCTATTTACCGTTACCCAATTCTTCTTGCTTTGTGCTATTTTTTCCTATTTATTCACTTGTGCCATTTTTCATATCTATTCACTTGTGTCATTTTTTCTATTTATTCAATTGTGCCATTTTCTATTTATTCACTTGTGCCATTTTTCTTATTTATTCACGTGTGCCATTTTTTCCTATTTATTCACTTGTGCCATTTTTTCCTATTTATTCACTTGTGCCATTTTTTCCTATTTATTCACTTGTGCCATTTTTTCATATCTATTCACTTGTGTCATTTTTTCTATTTATTCAATTGTGCCATTTTCTATTTATTCACGCGTGCCATTTTTCTTATTTATTCACGCGTGCCATTTTTTCCTATTTATTCACTTGTATCTCTGTTACCTCTGTCATTGTGATCGTATCATTTTTCAAATGACATTTTTACCGTTTTTTGGCACCCCCCTCCAAAAGACAACAAAGACGATCTAAGATTTAACTAAAACGGTTACGTGTCGTTTCAACGCTATCTGGTCAGAAAGTGGGTGATGATATTCCACACAGGACAGATATGTATTATACTTGTCCCTTACTTATACAACCAACGACTAGTAATATATAATATATTTCTAGTTTAATAATTGAACCACAGATAATAAGATCAACTGACAAGTGAATTAATTCATCACCTAATTCATCTTTCACACATGACAGATTCGTATTATGCTTGTTTCAGTTCTATATTCTTGGTTTGTGATACTTTTTCCTATTTATTCACTTGTGCCATTTTTACTTGTGCCATTTTAATCTGTGTCATTATTTCTGTGCACCCCAAAACACATCTTTAAAACCAACCGATATTTCCTTTTCTACCACAGATTAACATTGGTTTCACGGCCGAAATATCGGTTGGCTTGAGAGATGTGTTTGTATTTGTGTGTGTTTATATGGAAATTGCTCCAGACAAGGCATGAAGCCACTTGATGAAAGGAGCTAACAAGCTTGACAGACATAAGAAAATACGGCCATTTCTAACAAGAGTCAACAAAACAAAACAAAAAGGGGTGAAAAAAAAACAACTAATAGGCAACAAATAAATGTTACCAAAGGCAAGATAAGTTACTCTTCTACTAACCTGGATAAGTGTATTTGTGCTTTAACTTATTTTTAAGCATTTTCTTTTTGTTCAAAACGACCCTGGTGTCCACCTGTTCAGTTATAACGAAAAACAAAATAACTGCATTGATAATCGGTCAAAAATCGAAAAATAAACAAAATACTGGTAGAAACCCATCTAATAAATGTCAGTAATCGTGTGAAAATGTAACGTTCTACCAGTATTTTGTTTAGTTTCCAGTAAATAAATCTGCACACCTCTTTAGTTATTTTGTGGGGAATGGTGATCCCGTTTTGCTTATTCTATTTCAATCAGACATCGCCAGACGAATTACTCTTCCAAGTAAGTCGTCATTCTGATTTTATTTTCGATTTTAACCCCATACTCAAATTGGCTCTCTCACCTAAAATTGTCGACACCGATTTAAAACGAGCAACCTTTTTCAAAAAAAAAAAAAGAGAAAAAAATCAGACATTTTTTTCTGATTCGCTGCGGACTACAAATCTGTCCACAGGTTATTTTTTTCATTTTCGGCAGTTCAACGACTTAAAAACTACGAGGAGAAACCCAACATTCCATTTACATCAAGGATTTATGGAAAAATCGATTACGCTACGTACATGGTTTCATGGGTTTTATCATTTCTAACATATTTCATTGCATTTCGTTCAAATCTTTTGTCAGAGTAAACAAATATGTTAGCATTTTGATTCAGACAAATTATTAGGGAATAGCAATTAAATCTCGTTGATTTAGTTACAACATACATTTTCCATTGCTGTTAAATTGCGACTGAATTAAGATTTGTTGCGATTTTTAGAATTTTAATGATAATAACGTATTTTCTGCTATCCCGCTCGTTCACCACATCTAGCTCTTTCGTGGATGATTCCTAATGGCTAATTAACATCTAAATTAATAGCTTTTAAATAACTATAATTATAAGTCATCCTGTATGGTGTAGACTTATGTTATAAGGATTATGGTTTCGCATTAACGTTTTTTCATATATTTTTATCAAATGCTATTTTTACGCACTCATTTTTTGTAATTCAATTAATACAGTATTTTTACTAATACTACTTCGACTCATTCCTTCTTTCCTTGCCTCAATGCGTGATGTCTGCCATTCACTTTATTTGTTGCCGCTTATTGGAAGTACGGCATTATATTTTCATATATTTTTCAGATTTAGGACATTTCGCTGTCCACGGCATGGCAAAATGGTTAAAACAGGGAAGCTTACTAAGTTACACAGTGTGTATTCGCTTACATATATTCGCTTACATATATTCGCTTACGTGCTACAATGCATTAATAACATGCACTTACTTGCAACAGTGCATATCCACATGTGTTTCTCTTCATGCACGACAGTACAGACTGACCTCTACTTCTCTCTTCATGCAGCAGCACACACTGACTTGTGCTCCACGCTTGTCATATTTGGGCTGGTAAATCTCTGTCCCATTTGAGGGTTCTTGATAAGGTGCAGAAACGTGTCTGTAATTTGATTGGTCCCACCCTTTCTTCTTCTCTGCACCCCCTCTCTCACAGACGTGATGTTGCTAGTCTCAGTCTTTTCTATAAATACTATTATGGCATGTGTTCTTCAGAATTATGTGATCTATTCCTTGCTTCTTTTGTTTCAGCTCGTTTGACTCGTTGGTCTAGTCGTCTCATCAATTTGCTGTTTTGATACCTCATTGTAATACAGCTTCTTATTCCAGTAGCTTCTTTCCAAGAACCGCCGGCTTGTGGAACTCTCTTTCTGCTGACTGTTTTCCCCTTACCTATAACCTTGGACGGTTGTAATATATTTTCAAAGTTGGATCTTGTTAAGGCTTAGTACCAAATGCTGGTTAATCCTGCAGATATTCCTAAGACCACTGTTGCTACTCTTTTTGGTGCTTTTGAATTTTTGACTATGCCATTCGGCTTACATGATGCACTTAACACTTCTCAACGTTTTATGGGCGAGGTGGTTTGTGACTTAGATTTTGTGTATAACTATATAGACGACATTCTTAGAGCTACACCTCACCAAAGAAACATCTTAAATATCTCTGCATTCTTTTTGAATGTTTACAGCGTTATCATGTTGGGATAACCCCTGTTAAATGTACTTTTGGTGCTTCAAGTCTTGTTTTCTTGAGACATGTAATAAGCTCGGAAGGTATTTCACCCCTTCCTGAAAAAGTCAAAGCTCTGCTCAATCTACAACCTCCAACTTCACTACATCGATTGCAGCATTTTCTTGGATTATTGAATTATTACAGACGTTTCATTCCACATTGTGCTGACATACTCACTCCTCTGACGAATCTGTTGAAAAATAGAAAGAAGAAAGATGAACCCATTTCACTTGATAACTGGCAGCTTAAAACCTTTCATGAGGCGAAGAAAAAGTTTGCAGATGCATCATTGCTATCACATCCCATACCTGATGCTGAATTTGCTATTGTCGTTGATGCTTCCAGTTCAGATTCAACCTTTGTCATATTTTTCTCGAAGATTGACTCCTACAGAAAGTCGCTGCAGTACTTTTGGATGTGAACTTTTGACTATCTACTTAGCTATGAAACATTTTCGCCATGCGTTGGAAGGTCAGCAATTTGCCATTTACACTGATCATCGTCCACTTACGTTCGCACTACGAGCTAAGCTGGACAAGTATTCTCCTCGTGAATAAAGACATTTAGACTTCATTTCCCAGTTCTCCCGCGACATACGACATATATCCGGTTCACAGAACACTGCTGCAGACGCATTATCTTGTCTACCCATCAGCGCTATCTCTTCGCCAAAAGATATTGACCTCTGTCAAATGCTCTGGATTAGCCGGCTTTAGAGCATTTGAATCTTTAATTTCCACAGTTTGTCGATTGCCAATTTCAGACAACGACACCCTGGAATCCCATGTTCCACCCACCATAACATTGCCTGAATTAACTGATATAGTATCTTCAGATACATTCCAATCATGCTTACCCACTTACGTTACCAACACACGTTCTGGTAGACATGTCAATTTGCCTAAAAAATTTTGTAGAACTTTATATATTTGAACATTTACGTTTTCTAAAGTAATTAACTACCACTTCTACAATTTTGCACCTGTATGTGTAAAATTTTCTTTTTGAATGAACCCTGCCCCATTTTGAAAACATTTGCAATTCTGTCACTTTTCAACAAATGAACATTCACATTTTGCAATAACCGAACATTTTTCACCTTTGAACAAATGAACATTTTTTCTCTTTGCACTTCAGATTGTGACATTTTTACTTCTTTTTCAGCAAAAGAGACATTTTTGCTTCTTTTTCAGCAAAAGTGACATTTTTGCTTCTTTTTCAGCAAAAGTGACATTTTTGCTTCTTTTTCAGCAAAAGTGACATTTTGCCTTTGGCAGCATAACAAAGACATTCTTGTTCAAGCTTAGCAGTCATATAATCTATTTTTGCATTTTCACGTTCTTTCCATTGTATTCTCATGTGCTGCTACTATCAATAAAGTTTCTCTTGTTTTATCGGCTAAAAGCCCAAGCAGGGGATTATGTAGCAGTTACATGAGTGAACTATTTTCTGACGGTCTGCGTGACCGGCAGTGAGATATGATTAGGGGTTATGTAACCATCGCCTCTTCACTGCACGAGATTCATACACAATGATCAACATGGATCTTCAGTTCTAGACTGACTTTAAAACAGACAAGATGTGATCCTGTGTCCTCTACTGAGCTAACAGTAGAAGAATCGATGAACTTCAGGATAACATTATTTCGTCTTGTCTACATTCAGTCAACACAATGTACTTTCTGTTCCTGTGTTTCCAGTAAATAAAACTGCACATCTCTTTAGTTGTGAAGCCATTATTTATTTCATGAGGAATGGTGATCCTGTTTTGCTTATTCTATTTCAGTCAGACATCGCCAAACGAATTGCTCTTCCAAATAAGTCGTCATGCTGAGTTTCTTCTTGGCTCTCTTACCTAAATCTCCATCCGAGCAGCGCACAGCTAGTATATAACAATAATAACAAAAATGCCCGACAACGATATTTATTGTGTTCGTGGGGAATTTAAATGTAATTTTGGAACCTTTAAAATGTCGACCCGAAAGTAATTTCTGGCTAGAATTAATGTTTATAGGCAAAAGTCGAGTATTATGGCTCATTTGTGCTCTGAAACTATGTTTGATATTGAACGGATAGATCACTTAGTATATAATTTAGTTAATTCAGAATGACAGGAAATGGTTAGTCGACGTTAACTTGATGACCCGAGTTGAAAATTGCTTAGACGGTGGGAATGTACTAGAAACAGATATGACGTCATGTGGCTTAAAAAGAGAGGGTGATAGAAAAGAGAGTCTGTTGGGAAGTACGCAAGGCGTTCGGATTTGTAAATGATATGGGCTGATAAGATATAACTAATTAGTGGTCTCCTCTTCCCCCCCTCTCTCTCCACCTGATCAGTGATTTGGAACGAAGATCATGCTGAATAAATGACCACTGTCTTCCATCAGTCTTGAGTCGAGTTAATCTTTTTAAAGGTATAAGTAATAAGCTTTAATTATAGGACAGTCATTTCCTCAGTCTAGAAGGATCGTCGCAGAAGCACGTATATGAATAACAACTTGTGAACTTTAATGTTTTTGTAATAGTTACAGCAACTTGGGAGGTGATGGTGGCTAAGTGGTTAATGACACAGACTGACAATCTGGCTGTGCCAAGTTCGAATCCAGTTGGTTCCACAGAAACACTTTCACTTAGGATGTTGGCAACCTTCACATGTTTTTTCCTGTAAGTAACCTATCTCTTTATTGAAAGAATTCAAACTAGAAAGATATCGGGGAAACCAATGCCAACAATAGAATCATCAGATTCATACGAAATGAACGAATAAATGACGGTAACGTGGTTGCTTCATGTATCTCGCAACGTTGATGAGAACGCAGCAACTGAAGATAAAGACTATTTTGTGAAGAAGCCACTAACCTAAAAAAAAAGGACCATCTTTATTTAAGGATCGCTTTAGTCCAAATCGATTTGGCCAATTTTATTTCACATTATACTCTACGTTTTGATTGGCTATTGTAGAGGGAGGGTCAATCCATATGTAACAAGATTACCCTGTGTTGTATTACTGCTGTGCTTAAAATAACACTGACACATTGAAATCTAAAAATATAATGATATATCTTTATTGTCGGTGTGGGTTAGGGTTAGTGAGGGAGGAAGATGCACGCACAGGAACTTCTAAGGCCCAAATCACCAACCAACTGACTATATCAATTCTAGGTTGTTATTATATAATAATTTGTGACCACTTGCAACGCCTATGTGGGAAGGTGCTGCCAATGTAGACCACACACCACACACACGATGGGTGTTTACTTCTGCTGCTAACGTTTTTGCAGGTGGTTCCAATGAATAATTATTTTATTTTTGACAATCCATCATGTTCTGTTGTTATCTTCTATCCAGATGCGCGTCGATGCCAAGTGCACCCATTTCTGTCAAATGAGCTTTCAGTACATCCCACGATTATTTTATTTTTGACACTCGATCATGTTATGTTGTTTTCTTCCACACGGCCTGCATATTTAACACCCGGGGTGATCGGAAAAAGCAGGATAGTGAATAGAAACGTGATGTAGGTCAAGTGTGTGGGTAGACGATGCATTTGTAATGCGGTTCTGATTGCTTTGATAATTGCAAGGTTGAGACTAAAATGTAAATTGTAAACGTTGGATTCTATTTATTTTTAAGTATGCTGATTCAGAAATGTATTAAAACGAATTGCAGAATTACGTCACCGATCGACAGAGAATCGAGTAAAACATGAGAGAATACTTGACTATAGAAGTGGGCTGACGTTTTGCCTTTTCGCTCCCCCAGCTGCGGTTGGGGAGTTAATTATAACTATAAGCAGAGTGTGCTAAAAAGAATACAGACTTTCTACTGCAATAAATTGTAAACTAACAAAAAATAAACTTTCTTGTTTTCGATTTCTTCATTGCTGCGGCAACACTTATTCGACTTGGGTTAGGGTTAGGGTTGGGTAGCAAGTAAAAGACAGGGACAATTTTACAGGTACATAAATATATTAAGTTTTATGGTGCGGGTATAGCTTTTAAACCAAACAAAGCCAACTTTTTGTTCGACATTTTCCGGCCGTTGACGTAAACAGCCGAAAGATGCCGAAGCGCTTAGCCAATCAAAATGCTCGAGAAGCAGACGACAACTTTACCTTTAAATTGAGTAAATTTTACAATACCTGACAAGCAGCTGTTATTAAAAAAAAAGTGATTAAATCGAAAATGAATTTCATAGGACAGGCGATTTAGTTTCATGAAACATTTAACTAATTGTGCCAGGAAAATAAAAAAAAATGCATACCTGTGAACACGCCTGCAATCTCTACAAACGAAAGACAATAACTGACTAATATTCATGGCGATGCACGAATACAAAGTGAAGAATATGGACGTCGCTGAACCTAAAAAACGAACATTTTTAGCCCTAAACTAACCCTAACTTTAACCTAATCCTAACCTAGTTATTTTTATTGTTCGTTTCAAAAGCTGTACCATTACAAAAACAAAAACAACGAAAAAAAATGTAAAAATCGTTACCATCGGTAAAAATTGTTGTTGCATTGTTTTTGTTAGAAAGAAAAAAACACAATCTATCTAATAAAAAACAAAAAAAGGTTTTCACTTTTAAATTTCCCGTGATAAAGAAATATTTAAATAATTTTCGTCGTAAAAAAACTAAAAAAACTTTACTGTGATGAAAAATATTTCAATGATTTTCGTTCTAAAAAAACAAAACTTTTCGCTCTAAAATTTTTAGGTGATGAAACTAAAATTTCAATGATGTTCGTCGTAAAAAAATTCACTTTTAACTTTCACGTAATCAAAAATTATTTCAATGATTTTAGTCGTAAAACAAAAAAAAACTTTTCACTTTTAACTTTCTCGTGATAAAAAAATATATTTCAATGATTTTTCGCTCTTAACTTTTCATTCATAAAAAAATATTTCAATGATGTTCGTCATAAAAAACAAAACTGTTCACTTTTAACTTTCCCGTGATACAAAAATATTTCAATAATTTTCTGTCGTAAAAAAATAAATTTTTCGCTCTTAAATTTTTAGGTGATAAAAAATATTTCAATGATTTTCGTCGTAAAAGAAAACAAAACTTTTCACTTTTAACTTTCCCGTGATACAAAAATATTACAATAATTTTCTGTCGTAAAAAAATGAATTTTTCGCTCTTAAATTTTTAGGTGATAAAAAAAATTTCAATGATGTTCGTCGAAAAAAAAAAATTCACTTTTAACTTTTCCGTGATTAAATAATATTTCAATGATGTTCGTCGTAAAAAAAAAACTTCTCACTTTTAATTTTACCATCATAAAAAAATATTTCAATGATTTTCGTTGTAAAAAATTAAAAAAAAAACTTTTCACTTTTAACTTTCCCATGATAAAAAAATATTTCAATGATTTTTTTGTCGTAAAAAAACAGAAAACTTTCACTTTTAACTTTCCCGTGATTAAAAAATATTTCAATAATTTTCGTCGTAAAAACATGTAAAAAAATTTTCACTTGATATTTTCTCGTGATAAAAAATATATTTCAATGATTTTCGTCGTAAAATAACTTTTAACTTTTAACTTTCCCGTAATAAATAAATATTTCAATGATTTTCGTCATAAAAAATTTAAGAAACCTTTTTATTTTTAACTTTCCCGTGACAAAATAATATTACAATGATGTTCACCATTAAATTTTTAGATGATCAAAAAAAATTTCAATGATGTTCGTCGTAACAAAAATATTTCACTTTTAATTTTTCCATGATTAAAAAATATTTCAATGATTTTCGTCGTAAAAAAAAAATCTTTTCACTTTTAAATTTCCCGTGATCAAAAAATGTTTCACTGATTTTCGTCGTTAACAAATTTTAAAAAACCTTTCTCTTTTAACTTTCCCGTGATAAAAAATATTCTAATGATTTTCGTCGTGAAAAAAAAAAAATTTCACTTTTAACTTTTCCGTGATAAAAAATATTTCAATGATTTTCGTCGTAATAAAACAAAAAAACTTTTCTTTTTGAACTTTCCCGTGATAAAAAATATTTCAATGATTTTCGTCGTAAAAAAAACAAACTTTTCTTTTTGAACTTTCCCGTGATAAAAAATATTTCAATGATTTTCGTTGTAAAATAACAAAAAATCTTTTCGCTATTAACTTTTCCGTGATAAAAAATATTTCAATGATGTTCGTCGTAAAAAAAACAACTGTTCACTTTTAATTTTTCCATAAGAAATATATTTATATGATTTTCGTCGTAAAAAAACTGTACACTTTTAATATTTCAGTGATTTTTGTCGTAAAAAAACAAAAAACTTTTTATTTTAAACTTTACCGTGATAAAAAAAATATTTCAATGAGTTTAGTCGTAAAAAATTTAAAAACCTTTTTATTTTAAACTTTCCCGTGACTAACAAAAAATATTTCGATGATTTTCGTCGTAAAAAAACAAAAAAAGTTTTCACTTTGAACTTTCCCGTGATGAAAAATATTTCAATGATTTTCGTCGTAAAAAAATTGAAAAAACTTTTTATTTTTAACTTTCCCGTAACAAAAAAATATTCCAATAATTTTCGTCGTACCCCCCCCCCCAAAAAAGAAAACTTTTAACTTTTAATTTTCCAGTGATAAAAAAATATTTCAATGATTTTCGTCGTAAAAAAAACAAAAAAGTTTTTGACTTTTAACTTTCCCGTGTTTAAAAATATTTCAATGATTTTCGTCGTAAAAACAGAAAAAAGTTTTCACTTTAAACTTTTCCGTAATAAATAAATATTTAAATGATTTTCGTCATAAAAAAAACAAAAAATAAATTTAACTTTTAACTTTTAACTTTCATTTGATAAAAAATATTTCAATGATTTTAGTCGTAAATAAAAACAAACTTTTCTTTTTGAACTTTCCCGTGATAAAAAATATTTCAATGATTTTCGTTGTAAAATAACAAAAAATCTTTTCGCTATTAACTTTACCGTGATAAAAAATATTTCAATGATGTTCGTCGTAAAAAACCCAACTGTTCACTTTTAATTTTTCCATAAGAAATATATTTATATGATTTTTGTCGTAAAAAAACTGTACACTTTTAATTTTTCTTTGAGAAAACTTTCTCGTGACAAAAAATATTTAGATGATTTTCGTCGTAAAAAAAACACTTAACTGTTAACATTCCTGTGATAAAAAATATTTCAATGATTTTCGTCGTAAAAAAAAGTTCACTTTAAAATTCCCCGTGATAAACAAAAAAAGTTTTTACTTAAAACTTTCCTGTGATAAAAAATATTTCAATGATTTTCGTCGAAAAAAAAAAAAAAAAATTTTGCTCTCAAATTTTTAGATGATAAGAAAATATTTTTAATTTCAATTTTTTCACTTTTCACTTTCTCGTGATTAAAAATATTTTAATGAATTTCGTCGTTAAAAAACAAAAAAAAACTTTTCATTTTAAACTTTCCCGTTATGAAAAATATTTCAATGATTTTTCGTCGTACAAAAACAAAAAACTTTTCATTTTTTACTTTGTCGCGATGAAAAAATATTTCAATGACTTTCGTCGTGAAAAAAAACAAAAAAACTTTTCATTTTTAACTTGTCCGCGACAAAAAAAAATATTTCAGTGATGTTGTCGTAAAAAACCCACAAAAATCACATTTAACTTTCCTGTGATAAAAAAAAATATTTTAATTATTTTCATCGTAGAAATCAAAAAACTTTTCACATTTAAGTTTCCATGATAAAATATATTTCAATTATTTTCGTCGTAAAAAAAAAAAATTTCAGTTTCCACTTTCCCGTGATAAAAGAAAATATTGCAATGATTTTTGCCGTAAAAAAACAAAAAAATTCACACTTTTAAATTCTCGTGATAAAAAATATATTTCAATAATATTTGTCGTAAAAAAAAACAAAACCTTTTCAATTATTTTAGTCGTAAAAAAAAAAAATACTTTTCAAATTAAATTTTTAACTTTCTCGTAAAAAAAAAATATATCTATGATTTGCGTCGTAAAAATTTTTTTAAAAAGCTTTTCATTTTTAACTTTCCCGAAATAAGAAATATTCTCATAATTTTCGTCACAAAAAAAATATATTTGACTTTCAACTTTTCTGTGATCAAAAATATTTCAATGATTTTTTGTCGAAAAAAAAAAATATTTTTCACTTTTAACTTTCCCGTGATAAAAAATATTTCAATGATTTTCGTCGTAAAAAAATAAAAAAAACTTTTTTTAAAACTTTCTCGTGACAAAAAATATTTAGATGATTTTCGTCGTAAAAAAAACACTTAACTGTTAACATTCCTGTGATAAAAAATATTTCAATGATTTTCGTCGTAAAAAAAAGTTTACTTTAAAATTCCCCGTGATAAACAAAAAAAGTTTTTACTTAAAACTTTCCTGTGATAAAAAATATTTCAATGATTTTCGTCGAAAAAAAAAAAAAAAAAATTTTGCTCTCAAATTTTTAGATGATGAGAAAATATTTTTAATTTCAATTTTTTCACTTTTCACTTTCTCGTGATTAAAAATATTTTAATGAATTTCGTCGTTAAAAAACAAAAAAAAACTTTTCATTTTAAACTTTCCCGTTATGAAAAATATTTCAATGATTTTTCGTCGTACAAAAACAAAAAACTTTTCATTTTTTACTTTGTCGTGATGAAAAAATATTTCAATGACTTTCGTCGTAAAAAAAAAACGAAAAAACTTTTCATTATTTACTTGTCCGCGACAAAAAAAAAATTTCAGTGATTGTTGTCGTAAAAAAACCCACAAAAATCACATTTAACTTTCCTGTGATAAAAAAAAAATATTTGAATTATTTTCGTCGTAAAAATCAAAAAAACTTTTCACATTTAAGTTTCCATGATAAAAATATATTTCAATTATTTTCGTCGTAAAAAAAAAATTTCAGTTTCCACTTTCCCGTGATAAAAGAAAATATTGCAATGATTTTTGCCGTAAAAAAACAAAAAAATTCACACTTTTAAATTCTCGTGATAAAAAATATATTTCAATAATATTTGTCGTAAAAAAAAACAAAACCTTTTCAATTATTTTAGTCGTAAAAAAAAAAAATACTTTTCAAATTAAATTTTTAACTTTCTCGTAAAAAAAAAATATATCTATGATTTGCGTCGTAAAAATTTTTTTAAAAAGCTTTTCATTTTTAACTTTCCCGAAATAAGAAATATTCTCATAATTTTCGTCACAAAAAAAATATATTTGACTTTCAACTTTTCTGTGATCAAAAATATTTCAATGATTTTTTGTCGAAAAAAAAAAATATTTTTCACTTTTAACTTTCCCGTGATAAAAAATATTTCAATGATTTTCGTCGTAAAAAAATAAAAAAAACTTTTTTTAAAACTTTCTCGTGACAAAAAATATTTAGATGATTTTCGTCGTAAAAAAAACACTTAACTGTTAACATTCCTGTGATAAAAAATATTTCAATGATTTTCGTCGTAAAAAAAAGTTTACTTTAAAATTCCCCGTGATAAACAAAAAAAGTTTTTACTTAAAACTTTCCTGTGATAAAAAATATTTCAATGATTTTCGTCGAAAAAAAAAAAAAAAAAATTTTGCTCTCAAATTTTTAGATGATGAGAAAATATTTTTAATTTCAATTTTTTCACTTTTCACTTTCTCGTGATTAAAAATATTTTAATGAATTTCGTCGTTAAAAAACAAAAAAAAACTTTTCATTTTAAACTTTCCCGTTATGAAAAATATTTCAATGATTTTTCGTCGTACAAAAACAAAAAACTTTTCATTTTTTACTTTGTCGTGATGAAAAAATATTTCAATGACTTTCGTCGTAAAAAAAAAACGAAAAAACTTTTCATTATTTACTTGTCCGCGACAAAAAAAAAATTTCAGTGATTGTTGTCGTAAAAAAACCCACAAAAATCACATTTAACTTTCCTGTGATAAAAAAAAAATATTTGAATTATTTTCGTCGTAAAAATCAAAAAAACTTTTCACATTTAAGTTTCCATGATAAAAATATATTTCAATTATTTTCGTCGTAAAAAAAAAATTTCAGTTTCCACTTTCCCGTGATAAAAGAAAGTATTGCAATGATTTTTGCCGTAAAAAAACAAAAAAATTCACACTTTTAAATTCTCGTGATAAAAAATATATTTCAATGATATTTGTCGTAAAAAAACAAAAAACCTTTTCATTTTTAACTTTTCCGTGATAAAAAAAGTATTTCAATAATTTTCGTCGTAGAAAAACAAAACACATTCATTTTTAACTTCTCCGTGATAAAAAAGTATATTTCAATGATTTTTGTCGAAAAAACAAAACAAAAAACTTTTCAGTTTCCACTTCCCCGTGATAAACGAAAATATTGCAATGATTTTTGCCGTAAAAAATACCAAAAAAATTTAAACTTTTAAATTCTCGTGATAAAAAATATATTTAAATGATATTTGTTGTAAAAAACAAAAAAAACTTTTCATTTTTAACTTTTCCGTGATAAAAAAGTATTTCAATTATTTTCGTCGTATAAAAACAAAACAAATTCATTTTTAACTTCTCTGTGATAAAAAAATATATTTCAATTATTTTTGTCGAAAAAAACAACAAAAAAACTTATAATTTAAACTTTCCCGTGATAAAACAATATTTCAATGATTTTTGTCGTAAAAAACATAAATCTATTCACTTTTAACTTTCCTGTGATGAAAAAAAATTTCAATGATTTTCGTCGTAGAAAAACAAATAAATTTTTCACTTTTATGTTTCCATGATGAAAATATATTTCAATTATTTTCGTCGTAAAAAATTTTTTATTCACTGTGATAAAAAAAAATTTTTCAATGATTTTCGTCGTAGAAAAACAAAAAACTTTTCACTTTTAACTTCTCCGTGATGTAAAAATATTCTAATGATTTTTGTCGTAAAAAAAAATATCTAATTTTTAACTTTACCGTGATAAAAAATATTTCAATGATTTTCGTCGTAAAAAAAAACAAAAAAACGTTTCAGTTTTCACTTTTCCGTGAAAAAAAAAATTCAATTATATTTGTCGTAAAAAAACCTCCAAAAAACCTTTTCACTTTTAACTTTCTTGTGATAAAAAATATTCTAATGATTTTAGTCGTAAAAAAATAAAAAAACATTTCACTTTTACCTTTCCCGTGATAAAAAAATATTCTAATGATTTTCGTCGTAAAAAAAATGTAACTTTTAACTTTTCCGTGATAAAATATATTTCAATGATTTTCGTAGTAAAAAAACAAAAAAATCTATTCACTTTTAACTTCTCCGTGATAAAAAAACATTCTAATGATTTTCGTCGTAAAAAAAAATCAAAAATATTTCACTTTTAACTTTCCCGTGATGAAAAAATATTCGAATGATTTTTGTCGTAAAAAAATAAAAAAATATCTAACTTTTAACTTTTCCGTGATAAAAAATATTTCAATGATTTTCATCGTAAAAAAACAAAAAAATATATCAACTTCGAACTTTCCTGTTATAAAATAAAATATTTCAATGATTTTCGTCGTAGAAAAAAGAAAACCTTTTAACTTTTAACTTCTCCGTGATGGAAATAATATATTTTAATGATTTTCGTCGTAAAAAAAACAAAAAACTTTTCAGTTTTCACTTTCCCGTGATAAAAAAAGTATTTCAATGATTTTCGTCGTAACCCCCCCCCCTCCAAAAAAAAAACCTTATCACTTTTAACTTTTAACCTTCTTGTGATAAAAAATATCTCAATGATTTTCGTCGTAAAAAAAAACAAAACTTTTTCCTGTGCCAAAAAAACATTTCAATGATTTTCGTCGTAAAAAAATAAAAAATATTTCATTTTTAACATTCGCCTGATGAAAAAAAATATTTCAATGATTTTTTTCATTAAAAAAAAAATCTATTCACTTTTTACTTCTCCGTGATAGAAAAAAATTTCAATGATTTTTGTCGTAAAAAACAAAAATCTTTCAGTTTTCACTTTCCCGTGATAAAAGATATTTTAATAATTACAGTCGTAAAAATAATAATAAAACCTTTTTACTTTTAACTTGCGTTATATATATATATATATATATATATATATATATATATATATATATATATATATATATATATATATATATATATATATTTAAAAAAGCCACCAACATGAAACATCAACCAGACTTCACTTTTAAACTAACGTCCTTAACAACTAGAACTATTTTTCTGACTCTGACGTGGATTCGACCTCTAAGGGTTTTAATTACCATCGAAATGAAGAAAAAAAAAGAACAGCCTGACAAAGATGTTATTCATCGAAAGCTTGCTAAAAAAATGAATAAGTGATTTTATAATTTAAAATTGCACCATGTGTTGTTTTTTAAAGAAATTTCATTTAAATACAACTTCATGTGTGCTTCAAAGATGTTATTAATTTACATTTATATATATATATATATATATATATATATATATATATATATATATATATATATATATATATATTATATATCATATATATATTATATATATATATTATATATATACAGATATATATATATATAGCCTTATAATACTCCTCTCTCTCTCTCTCTCTCTCTCTATATATATATATATATATATATGTATATGTATATATATGTATATATGTATATATATGCATATATACATATGTATATATATATATGTGTATGTATATGTATATATATGTATCTGGTGGGTCCCGAAATGAAACAGAAGTGCTTAGGAAGTGGGAGCGGGGAATCGAAAATGTAATCGCTCGTCGTAATGGCTGGATTTCTTGAAGATCCAGCAACAATTCCCGTCGCATTTCCCCAGCAGGAAGAATGAATGAGTGAATCGAGGAACAAATGGGAAAACCCCGACAACGAAGCGGAATAAAAGAAAGAATCACTCTGAGGAAAAATTGTCTCCACGTTTCTTCTGTCTGTCATA
>OY744515.1:114863820-115053820 GCA_963556195.1 Sepiola atlantica
GTTGTTAGTATTTAGTTCATGTGTGAAGGTGAGTACGGAGTGGGTTTCTAGGGTATTTTTGAGTTTGCCTATATTATCTAGGGATTCGGTAGCGATGAGGATGTCGTCAACATATCTGGTGTATATAGGGAGTTTGTTTATGAAGTCAGAGAAGATTTTGTTTTCAATGTGTGGCATGTAGTATTTGGTGAACGTGGGACCCATGGGGGATCCCATCGAAACGCCGTCAAGGAACATAAAAAACAATAACTCTCTCAGTGCACTTTTTTCCCATGTATTAGAGCACGATCATGCTTTCAAATTTGAACAGGCCAAAATCACCAAACACATTCATAACAAAGCTCGGCAAAGACTACTGGAAACAGCACTAATCACAGCCTCTAACACCATCAGACAACGAAATGGTTTTAACAATCTATCCCCCTTAATAAGCAAAATTATCCTCATCGAACAAAAACTAAACATTGATCATGGCTAACCTTTCTTCTCTTCGTTCTCAATTGTACTTATATACAAGTCTCCGCATACACACTCACGCACAACCTCCTCCTCACATACATTTTCATTCACTACGAATCTAAACCACTTAATCACAAATAACAGCCTTACCAATAAACACAATCTAGACATCCTCACAAATATTTAGATATTTAAACCCCTTTTGCCCTCAATTTAATCTTAAACTATCAACACAGCCTGAACAAAACTACATTTCACCTAACCACAACAAAATCTCCCCTCTCCCCCCTCACCCATCTCACCCTTTCGACTACCTCTTTCATACTCTTACCCACCCACCCCGCCTACTTTCAAATTATCTTCATTTCTTCAAATCTTTTTTCTAAAACTATGATACCACCTACATGCTAAAGACACAGAGTTCCCCCCTTCCCTCCTCTTTCCCCAGCCCCTCAAAATCCATGCCACACCTCACCGCGACAAGATGGAGGTTTCGTTGGAGCAAAGCAACAGTTATTGTGTGTGTGTGTGTGCGTGTGTGTGTAAATATATATATATATATATATATATATATATATATATATATATATATATATATATATATATTTATATGAGAGAGAGAGAGAGAGAACAAAGTCAGGAAAGTTTTCATTTGGAACATTTTCATAATGTAATTTAAACAAACAGCCGTTTTAACCAGAATATAACTGGCTACAAATAAGTGAAAAGAAACGCATGCAAGCGCAGCCACTGGTTACATTATTGAACATTCGCAGCTGCCTCGCTAAAAAAAGCCCCGATACAATCTGCTGCGGGAATATTAAAGCATGGCCTGACAAGAAAGTCAACGGAAACAGATGCTCCCTTCATTATCATCATTTTGAAACCCCTTATTTTTGTTCTTTATTTATATTACAATTCGGACCTCATTTAGGACATTGCATATGCCACGAATACATTATTATCGCGCGTACACCAATCGCACCAATATCTTCGTCAGGTATTCCCTTTTTTTTCTCCTTTCTTCTTTTAGCTATTTTTCATTCTATTATGTTTGTTCGTTTTAGCATGATGAATGAATTTCCATGAATTTCGTGTTATATTGAACATTTCAGCTTTAAGATGGCTGTCATTCAAGCATTATCTTAATTTTAATGGATCAAACAATACCGTAATAATATAACCCAATTATTATGGTATTGTTTTGTCAATAGTCATTCATTAAGTTAATAATTAAGAACCAAATTGTTGCAAAACTATAACTAATTTTATTAGGGTAATGTAGTTTCAATGGCAGCTATCTAAAAGCTGAAATCTTCAATATAACTGAATTTGGTTCTTTGCCTTTTGAAGTTATTAAAAAGATGATTTTGTTTTTAACGGAGAAAATTACAATAAGCTGTTCGCATAGCTTTACATGTAAACCTTGCTCCGTTTTTTTAAATAATTTTTTTGTTTTTAATTTATATATTTACCATTCGTGAGGGAATTCAGCTTCCCCTCCCCCTAAAAGAGGGCTATTCTGGATGATTATGAAAATATTTGCCGCGATCGGACCCGTCGACATTCCTTGCTGGAAGCGCATCAGACGACGTGTAATAAACCAATCCCTCCATCCGAAGGAGGAGGCAATGCCCGGGATAATAACCTCCTCCCGAGATGGATCCCCCCTACATACTTTAATCTGATATAAGCCCGAAAAGTATTTGTTTTAATTTGAATTTTAAAGAAATGTTATCCCGTGTAAAAAAAATATATATATATGGGCGTGTTTTGGGGGGTTTAAAAGCAAAAATAATGGTATTTAAATATAATGCGATTTATCTAATAATTTAATAACATTGTTGTGGTTTAGTTGTAATTAAAGAAAAAAAAAATGAAATTAAATATCTTAACTTTTACTTACATCGAGATTTAAGACAAACGGTGCCCGTTTTTTTTTTTATTATTATTTATTTATTTTTTTAATCAGTGATTCATTCATTCATCGTATTATGATGTTAAACAAAACATGTCATCAATTCTCTTTTGTGTTTATTATATTAACTCGATTTCGAGTTTAATATTATATTCATATACATTTTAAGTGTCTAATATACATTACACACTTCAAATGTATATATAAAAAATAATAGCTCTTTTTCTTTTCGGGCGTTGTTTGTACATTTCAAATCTGCAACTTTTAGGGTTTTTTTTGGTGGGGGGGGGGTTCAGTGTAATTATTAAAATTTTAATATAATCTTGCATAGTTCATTATTTTATCGTTGCTTTTATAGGAGGGGACCCATATCGTCCCGAATGTTTCCGATTGCTATTTGCGAAACAAATCGGAAATGGCCGAAACGGTTCACGTTGAAAATCGCGAAAAAAAAAATGTAAAAAAAAAAAAAGGCAGACGACACTGAAGCATACGACTGAAAAACCAAAATTAATTTAATCGCGGTGACAGCAGCTGTTTAGTCTCCCGAAGAACTAATAGAACTAATCTCATTCTGCCCCCCCTCCCCCCCCCCCCATCAACAAAAAGAAATGCATCCTCTTTTGTTAGGGTTAGATTGGGTTAGGTAAAAAAAATTTGTTTAAATAGCCCTAAAAAAATACAGTTGAAAAAACTGGTACTTCTACAGAATTTGAACCGAATTGTACGTTTTTTTTTTTACCCTAACCTAACCCTAAACTAATGTTTAGTTCGATTCAAATTCTGTAGATACACTAAAAAAAAATATTAAAAATAAAAGAAATACAGTTGATTCACTTAATGATTTGAAAACAAAATTAAAAAAATTCAGAGAGTAAGGGGAATTAATCTTAAGGCAGGGGGAAAAAATGAAAAAGTTGTTTCATTTAATGTCGGTACTAATTAACTGTTCGAAGACGGCTCGGCCATTTCCGGTCTGTTTCGGAAATTTTCGGGCCGATATAGGTCCCTTACTATTAAAGTACCCATTTATCAGTTGACGACTATTTATTATTAAAGATGACTGGTCTTTATTTCTTCATAACATTGGACTTAACATATCTGCTCCCTTGAAACAAAGAAACATATTTTGTTTCGTTATTTAATTTTAGATGTACTTACCCGGCGTTGCCCGGGAATCTATTTACTTGAATTTTTTTTTTTTTCCCCCTTTTCTTTTTCTTTACCAAATTAGGTTAACGTTACTAATACTATTGGCGACAAAAAATTATTTTAAAGGAAATACAATTGTAAAATAAATTAATTTGGTGTCCAGGTTTACCTACTAATTTGTGACCTATTTGCGTTAATAAAAAAATATTTAATGTTATAAGCGTAACTGTAAATATCGATTCTGAGTAAAGTATTAAACTTGTTTAGCCACTTGTTTACGCTGTGGACCTTTCTTCTGACTAAATAAGATGCCTACTTTGCTCAGAACCGATATTTACGATAACTTTAAATTTCTATTGACGCAAAATAAACCAAAATTGTTCTTTTGACTACTTTCCCAACTGTATTTCTTTTAAAATAACTTGTCGCCATATATCGTAGCTCTACTCAACGTTCTTTTAGTAGTCAAACACTCTCTCGCTGATTTATTGGGTTGTTTATAGTGGCCGTGTAGGCTAAAACATCGGAATTTGAGTTAAAACATGATTCGTGTTCCTGGGTTCGAGCCATGCGACCGGTATGAATAATCACATCTACACTGACGATTCCCGTAAAGATGAAACGCATAGTATGTAGATAAAAAACAAATTAGAAAAGAGGGTAATGCAGTATTAGTGCAGTTCCAACGAGAGAAAAGTATATATGTAAAGGAGTATTGATTTACTCCTCTCCATAGGGACCTCCAATTGGTTGTGAACTATTTACCCCCCCCTATATATAACACGATGTAACTTTAATTTAGATTAAGATTATCAACAAAACTTTTTTACCATTCAAAAGAGGATACATTAAATAAACTGCTGATGATTTTTTAGAATTTTTTCCAGCATACGAAACTCATGAAAATGTGAAGTTAAAATGTTGTGTACTTTTTTTTACGTGATAAACTAACGTTCTTATGTATAAGCATTTATGTGCGCTGTGATAGGCACATTTTTAATAAATCTCGCATAAATCAAGTTATGGCCAGATCTTCACGAAATTTTCAATACTTATTCATTATAGGACTAATTTATCTTTAAAATGCTGTTTTCCTAAAATATATTAGGGAAAATATTTTTTTTACGTGATTCCCCCCCCCCTGTTTCATTTTATGAAATATTGAACGAAATATATTGTCATCCGGCGATTTTTTTTTCTTATATAAAACTAAACTCTTTTAAAAAACACATTGGATTAATTTTATTAAATTTTACGTAAACTGTTTTAGTAAACTGGTCCGTGAATGCACAAATAAAAAGTGGAAATAAAAGCAATATTATTATGTTTTGAATTTTTTTTTACCTTTTCTCAATAAAATATACTGTGATTTATTGAAATGCAAAAAAAAAAAAAGTTTTACGAAATAATTTTTATTTTCACAGACATTTATTCATTTGATCGTATTGATCGAGTTTAGCGGTTTTAAACATCATTTTTGAACATATTCGTGTTCGAAATTTTTCAAAATATTTTAATATAATATAGCCCGAAGTATTATGAATCGTAAAAGACAAAAGTTGTGGCGGATGTCATATTATGTACTTGGAAAAAACTACTTCATTTGCTAGAAGTAAGAAAATTTTTTTGCACTAACTGATTTTGCCGCAACTATGGAACGCAATACTAGCCATAATTAACACGTCAATTTTTAAAGTGAAATTGTCCCACGCGCATGCGCATACATTTTTAGAGTAAAATTGGTGCACGCCGCACGCTAATTTGTAAACAGTAACACTAATAAGAAAAAACGTTGACAAAAGTAATTATTATTATTATTATTATTATTATTATTATTATTATTATTATTATTATTATTATATATTTATAATACTTTTTATCATTTTTCTTTTTTCAAATTAAAATGTTTATCCATTTCGAAATATAAACTTATTTTTACTTTGAATTTTTATTATTCAATTGACGAATAAATGGTTAAAACAAACCGTTAATTTTGTTTACACCATAGTAGTAAAGTAATTTGTTTCACTTCTGTTCATCCGTACATAGATAATATCTTGCCATGTCTCACGCGATGTTTAGTAAACACTACCCCGTGTGTCGTAAAACAAGAAAATTTCGTAGTTTCATCGGACAATGAAGACGGGTTTCTTTCAGAATTTGATAATGTAACCTTTAACTAAACTATTTTACTTTAAAACAAGTATAACTTTATTTGAGAGAGTTTTTTTTGCAATCGGTAAAGCAAAACGAATGTATGACTTCTTAACGTACACATGAAATAGTGACGTCACCGTTCTTCACATGCAATTGGAGGTCCCTACCTCTCCAGGAGTTAGGCACAAGGCCAGTTTTTATCTTACTCCCACAAGTAAGATGTCACCCAAGGTCGGGTCGGGAAAGTGGGGTTTAAAAATTGCCTGGGCAGCTATGTCGGCATTCCCCAGTAGGGGCGCCTCAGGCAGTAAGCAATAAACTTACTCCTCCCCAAAGAGGGGAGGCAAAGCCTGGGAGGGTGGACCTCCTAGAACTGCACAGGACATACCCATAGACCGGCGTAAATCAAGCCCCGAAGGCCAAGACAATACCAATCTATGGGGTGCAGTATCCATCGGAACAGATACTACACTTTGATCTTAGCCAATAACGTTTCAGGCTACCAACATTTATAAAATGTTTTTTTCAACATTTATTTATTGTTTTGTTATTTTATCATTTTATAATTTTATATAACGCGTTTCAAACGGTGGTCCGCTTTCACCAGATCTGTAAATCCATTTGAAGAAATGTCTTTCGATTTGAAAGAGTGTTGTTATATTAGTACATGTATTATATTAGTTTCTGTAGATGCTAATCCGTTGAAACTCCAGTGTTTATAAAAAGTGCTCAATAACAA
Source organism: Sepiola atlantica (assembly GCA_963556195.1). Lineage (NCBI taxonomy): Eukaryota > Metazoa > Mollusca > Cephalopoda > Sepiida > Sepiolidae > Sepiola > Sepiola atlantica. Next base: position 114,870,246 of record OY744515.1, read on the forward strand.
GTAGAGCTGTACTTAAGTATACATTTTTATTTATACAAACATTATTGGTTACATATGTACATACATGTTTCGATTGTACTCTTCATAGAGAGTCAACCTCGTCAGACCAAAACGAGGAATTGAAAAAAAAAGCCTGTGAAGTTACCGTAAATATTGGGGTTCAAATATCTTGTTTAGTCACAGGAAAAATAAGATACCTAACCGGCTGTTACTTTGCTCAGAACTAATATTTACGGTAATTTAACACGCTTATTACATTTTTTTAACGCAAATAGGTCACAAATGAGTAGATAAACGAAACCAAAATAAATTGTTTTAGACTAATTTCTGAATGGTCCTTGCTTTAAAATAAATTATGTTGCTAATAGTACCTAAATACTCGATTTATATAGTAGGCCAAAAATAATGTATAATCGTGTCGAGGCGAGAAACATAGACACGCGAGAAGTGGTCGCTCAAATTTATTGATATAGATTAAAACATATGCGCGATAAGATTGATTTTCTTTTTATGATTGATGTAACCTATTTAATTAATATATTTTTTATTCATTAACGTTTCATTTTCACAAGGGAAGCGAAACTGCAAGGTAAGAAAAGAGGGTTGCTGTTTTCATTTCAATGGTAAATAAATACCGTGGCCGCTGGCCGTGATGTAATTCCAAGTAGTAAAATATGGAAGTACAAAAACACAATATTTATAAAATGTTGGTTCCTGTATAGAACGATCCCCATGGCTGTCCTTATTGGCTCTGTAGAATTCGATAAATAAGTAATTACAACATCCGAAAGGCGACTACACAAAATTAAACTCGAGTTCATGAAACGGACCACATAAAATAGAAAACGGAAAATATTTTTTAATTTTCTTTTTACTTACATATCTACAGTGTTGCATTCTATTATTAATTTACAAAGTGTGTGTGTTGGGGGAGGGGTCGGTCGGTCTCACTATTTATTTATTTGTTAATTTTTGCAAAAATGTAAATGAAATCAGAAAGTGTTTTTTTTTTTTTCGGTTTCATGAACCCGAGTTTAATTTTGTGTGATCGCATTTCGTCTGTTGTCGCAACTCGTTACCGTATTTAACCGAGACAATAAGGACTGATAATTTCGTTTGATTACTATAAGTCACTTAGAGGCGAGAAACACAAGCAGCATACGAGAAGTGTTCACATAATTTTATTAATATAAATAAAAAAACTAAAAAAAAAACTGTGCTTCTGTAGAGACGTGGCCGAGACGAATTATGAAAGATATAATTCGATTTATTTGATGTTTAATTTCAACGTATCCTCAGAAGTTTATTTTATGCATTTTAAATTCGATACCCCTCCACTCCAAAAAAAGTTTGAATTATCTCCCACTTTTATATTTCGTCTCGGCTACGTCTCTAAAGAAGCACCAAAAAACTGTTTTGAATTCATAACTTAAATACTAAGCATTAACTTATTTATATATATATATATATAGGATTAGAATAAAAATTGGATAAAATGCAATATTTATTAAATCATCAATTGTTCAAACAAGCGTTATATAAAAAAAAAATTCTGTCCTTAATCCATGGATTTTCAAAGATATGCTCTCATCATCAGAGGAAATTCGACAGATAAGTCAGTAAAATTTACTCTAATGAAAACATAAAAGATATAAAAAATATCACCTACTTTAAATTCTAAAATATTTTTTTCGGTGTGTTCACAGGTAATTACCCAAGAAAATTTTTTTTTTTTTTAATTTATTTCAATAAATGTTCTATTAATTAATTATTTTAAATTATTGATTTTGTATTACTTTACTGAATTCGTAATCTTTCATCTTTGATTTACTTTTCATGTTTGATTTACTTAAGTTAAAAAAAAAATCCAGGATTGTCTGCCGTTGACGCTACTGTAACTCTTCACAAATGAAAACAAAAATCTTTAATCTGCATAAGTGCCTTAATTTGAACTATTTAGTAATTTGAAAAGTTTTTTTTTAAAGTCTTATGCACTTATTCGTAACACTCTACCACTCGTTTTTTCTCAACCTTTTTACTGATCATTTTTTTTTCCTTTTCTTTCTTCGGTGTATCATGTCGCTAGAGAATTCCGTGTTTTTTAGAATCTTTTTTAAATTTTAGAAGGGGTGATCAGTTTCCTATATAAATTGAACGTAAACTGATCTCCCACTTTTTGACCATCACAAATTTTTAATTCTTTTTTCTGTGTACAATTTTGTATCATATTGCGAAGAGAATTCCGGGTATAGTAGACTAGAAATACAAAAGTAGTTTATTGGCTAGAAATTGCAGTGCTTATGTATCGTAGGGCAGAAAAATAAATTTCTATCTTTAATTTTGAAGAGTCAAATAAAGTGGAGATAACTCAAATTTTCAACCATAGTTTATCTTGAAACGGATTTTACTGTTATAATTAATATAAAATAAAGTTAAAACAATGTATACGTAAAAAGATACTTTAAGAATAAAACAATCACAACGCTTTATGATATTTGGTACCAATGAAAAATAAAATGATTTATTGAAATAAATTAATTATCAAAAAAGAAAAAAAATACGTAAATAAAAGGGGGGGGAACATGAAACAAGGGAAATAAAGTTCTTGAAATAAATGAAAGTTTTACACTGTAAAATTCTGCAATTTGTTCGAAAATAGTTCCCAGTGCAGTGTCCTATCTCTGGTTAAATATCAAATATCTTGCAAGTTCAAAGTTTTAAAATCCATAATCGTGGTTGAAAACTTTGAGTTATCTCCCCCTTATTGAACTCTTCAAAATTAAAGATAAAAATATTTTTCGGCCCTTACGATACATAAGCATCGAAATTGCCACTCCTTCTGGATTAATAAGAAAACCAAAAAACATCATTTATATTCTTTGGAAATGAGAGCAACTCTTATCAAATTATTCAGGTAAAACTAATTATAATGAAATGTTCATATAAAGAATGAACTGCCTAAGAATAGGGATTTGTATAAACCAAGAGATATTTCCATGCAACATAACTACTATTAGTCTTTTCATTCGATGAAGACCAGGTTGTCATAACAATCAACTCAAATATTAAAAATAATCTGGAAAGAATGAACTTATTTAAAGAATGAATATTAAATCAGACAAATTAATTTTCAAAGAAAAATTTTAATGTTTTAAAAATTCAAAAGTTTATAACACCATTTCATTAATTTAATGTTTGCTATCTAGCCTACGCAAATTACACGAAATAATACATTTGCACTAAAATTTATAATAAAGTAATGCGTTAATTATATTCGGTAATCGTTAATTAATAAATACTGAAAATTTCATTAAAATTGATTGATTTCCTGAATTTTGATGAAGTTTTAAGAGAAGGGAGGAGTCAAAAAGCCCGTAGGCTGACTATTCGACAGATCTTGTTTGCTACTTTATAGCATGACGTCATTTTCCAGTGCACTGGCCTGGTTATTACGATGGTCGTGGGTGGGGGTAGCGGAGTGTCCTCATCTACTTTTAAATATAGATTTAATTTGATAAACTTCTAAGATTTTGATAACCTCGTTAGATTTTCATCTATATCTTTCACTCGTGACATTTTTTTCCTACTTGTCCACTTTTGCATTTTTACCTAAATTCATATATATATATGTTCTTTCCAAATATGATCTACGGTTAAGATCGGATTTTAACTCTGCCTGATGAGATCTCAGTTCATAACAGCTGTTGATCGATAACATCGACATGCCAGTGTCGCAGATTTTGTACATGTCTATGTAAATAGAAATAATCATATATATATGAGAGAGAGATCATTACGTTAATCATTAGTCCGTTTGAGCTTTTTTTTTTTTTTTTAAATTTTTTTTTTTTTTTTGCTGTTGTTATATATAACCATATACACATCACAAATTTACTAGGTGTACATACCCGGCGTTGTCCGGTAGTTTTCTTACTTTCATTTTTGTTTCGCACTTTTCAAAATTGTATTTTAAACTATGCCATTATTTTTTTTTTAAATTCATTATATATACTGGTAAAACATGTATTAGCTATTCGTATGGTGTTACATTATTTTCTGTATACAAAAAAAATAAGACTGTTACGGAAACTTTTTTTTTTTTTCGCAAAAGAAAGTATGACTCTTATAGGCTATGCCGAGTAAGTGCATGGGAAAACTAGTGCGCTCAAGGTTCATTTGGGAATTGTATTTGGCGGTGTTCGAACGTGTGTGTGTGTGTGGGGAGGGGGGTAAAGGCATTGCCAGTGCGTATACATACAGAAAGCGAGTGTCATACACACAGAGTATTGATTTACTCATCTCCAGGAGTTAGGCACAAGGCCAGTTTTTATCTTACTCCCACAAGTAAGATGTGACTGAAGATCGGGTCGGGAAAGTGGGGTTTAAAAATTGCCTGGGCAGCCCCGTCGGCATTCCCCAGTAGAGGCGCCTCAGACAGTAAGCAATAAACTTACTCCTCCCCAAAGAGGGGAGGCAAAGCCTGGGAAGGTGAACCTCCCAGAACTGCACAGGACAGACCCATTAACCGGCGTAAATCAAGACCTGAAGGCCAAGACAACACCAGTATGGGGTGCAGTATCCATCGGAACAGATACTACACTTTGATCTTAGCCAAAAGGCCAAAAGTGAGTAACACACAGAGTAATAATAATTAAAAAACACTTCCTTTCATTGACCTAAAATATTGCAAAAAGAAAAAAAACGAAAGAAAACGCTTTAAAATATTGCCCTCTGCTGTTAAAACAAGAAAAAAAATCACTTTTTACATTAAATAGTTTTTGAAAAAAAAAGAAGAAAAAAAAGAAAAAAAAAAGAAAACAATTGAACAAAAGCAATTACTGGTGCTTCTTTAGTTTCGCAACGACATGTTAGGCTTCTTTAAAAAAAAAATAGCTAAATAAATGTGTTATGTACTTACGTGGTAGCTGAAAAGAAGACTGTACATAAAAAATTACGCAAATTCATCCAGTATTTACTAAATTAAAAATAAAAAACGATTTTATCTATCGGTCGCCATTTTTGTTAAATTTTGAGTCTTCCGAAAAAGAATTTGAGTTATCTCCCTTGCCTAATCAGTAAGCTGGACTGGATAAAAAGTGTCTAGCGATACGTAAGATCGTTTTTTTTCTTCTTGTTCTTATAATTTAATAAATACTGGATGAATTTCCGTCTTTTTTTCTGTACAATCTTATTTTCAGCTAACACGTAAGTACATAACAAAGTTTATACATTTAAAAAAATTACTTTAATGTCGTAGCGAAACTAAAGAAGCACACACTTTCTTTCTACCCCCACAATATCGGTGCTTCTGCTGTTTAGCCACGACATGAAAATATTTAAATAAATGTATAAACTTTAAGATTGTACAGAAAAAAATACGCAAATTCATCCAGTATTTATTAAATTATAAGAAAAAAGAAACGATCTTACGTTTTCTTAGACATTTTCACTCATAAAATAGACAAGAGAGATAACGCAAATTTTGTTTACTGGTTTAACAAAAATGGCTACTGAATGATAAAATCGCTTTTTTAAAATTTTTAATTTAATACATACTGGATGAATTTGCGTAATTTTTGATGTACACTCTTATTTTCAGCTAACACGTAAGTACATAACAAAGTTTATACATTTCTTTAAATATTTTCATGTCACTGTGAAACGACAGAAGCACTTTTTTCCAACTCTTCCATTTTTTAAGCTCCTAATTGCATTTTTCATAACAATCCCTATAACAGGCCAGGCAATTGTGCAACTGGGATCTTTTACTCGAGGTAATTTGAATTTTCTAAGATAATCAATATAGCAGTTTAAAAAAAGAGGAGAAATTCTCTTGAGGGATAGTTTTATGTTTTTATGTATTTAAGTATGTGCAAAAATGGCCGCCTCTTGTACGGACTATGCTTATTAAAAAGGGTTTATCATTAATTATTTAATTCGTTTCCGTGTAAACTTTGATTGTGTTTGAAAGATAAAAGCCTAAACTTACTCTCTAAACGAAAAAAAAACTGCATATTTACGTGTGAAAAATAAATTATAATGAAATATGTAATCACGGCGGCTGAAAAACCTAAAAATTCAGTGAATTTTGAACTTTGAAAAAATTACTTGTAAAATCCCTTTAAAGATAAATATAAGTTTTGGGGAACTATTTCAAAGATAATTATTAAATTAGTCATAAGATACCGAATTAAAAAAAAAATTCGCACATTTTACTAAAAATTAGCAAAATGATCCCCCAAAAGTCATAAATGGGTAAAATCCGGCGTCACATAATCGGCAAACGACTTTGTTTACCAATTGACTATCGCTATGCAAAATATATGGAAGACAAAAATGTCATAATTTATCATTTTTAATTTTATGTATAAAAATGGTTTTGTAATAGTTTATAGAAGTTGAAAAATTATTATCCGTTAATTTCTTTATTCTTTTTAAGGTTAGAAACAAATTTAAGTATCCTTATTTTGTTATAATAAAAAAGGAAATGTTTATTTAATTAAAATATTTGTGAGTGTACACAATTAAGATCTTATTTTTAACTAAAAAGGTTCATATTTAACTTGGTATTAGTTTTTAATTTAGTAATACTCTGAAATTATTGATGACGTCTGTTTACCAATGTTTTTCCTTAGAATTTGAAATAAAACTTTTTTTAAATGTTAAAAATTATTTTTACGTTACGAACTTCGTCAATTTTATCTACATGATTTAAAACTTTAGTTACTCGATTTATTCTTAATGTGTTGTAACGATAAATTACATTGATTATTTTTAAAATAAAGTGTATTTTTTAAAATTTTAAGTGTGAAAAAGTAAATTAAAGTCACTGACTACACTGACAATTTATTCATTGAAAAAAAAGTTAAAACAGTTATTTATTGATAAACAGAATTAAATTTTGAAAGAAAATGTCATGTTTGAATTCTCTTTATTTATTAATAAATAATTTTTAACTTAAATATTTATTAATGAAAAAACGACAAAACAAATCTTTCCAAATAATTAACGATGAATTGTGAAATCAACGAAATTGTTGAATCTCTAAAAATAAAAATTTGAGGGCAGTGTAAAAGTGAGTGGTTATTGGAAGGCTAATCCCAGCTGGTTATTACAGAACGAAGCTACCATACCAATCAAAGTGAATCGTTAGTAGAAATTATCCAATTTAAAAAAAAAATTTTTTAGTTAAGTTCCTGGGTCTCAAATTTGTCAATCTTTGGTTTATTTTCAAGATTATAAACAGAATTTCTTGTGCTGATGATGCCACGTTCATGTATGAAAGGGAAATATAATTGTCGCATTTTTTATTTTTCCAGAAACTGTAATCATTAAAATCACATGAATTTTTTTTTGCAATTACATTATTTTTTAGGTGAAAATATTGATTAAACAATGCTTTATTCAAAAATTAAATTTTTCTTCGAGTTATAGTGATTTTGTTAACACGATATTTAGGGTCCTTTTTCGTAATATATAAAAAATATTTAAAAAATATTTTTTTAATTGTTAACATCTACAATGCTTTATTTTCATTAAAAAAAAATTAATGCATTTTTTTTTTTATTAATATATAAAAATATAACGTTGGTAAAGGTATATTTTGTTTTAAATAAATAATACATTTTCACTAAGATTAAAAAAAATAATAATTGTTTCATTATATTCCGTGATTGTTGATTAATAAATATTGAAAATTTCATTAAAATTGGTTGATTTCCTGAAGGCTGGGGGGTCAAAATGTTTTTTACATTTTTGGAATCGGCCATTGATTTTGCACGTACCTAGTTTTTACATAACAAATAATATAGTTTATTGCGGATTTTTTTCATTGTAGATTCAAAACGTTACCATCCATTTTCGGCAAATTAAGAAATCACTTTGAATTATCTCCCCTTTCGAAATCACTTTGAATTATCTACCCTTTACTTATCTAGAAAGGAAATTACTTTCGTTGCTATACTGCAGAAGCACCAACTTGTCTTTTATACGACGATTAATTTGAACGGTAAACTAATCCGTAAAAATCAGACAAGAAATTAATATGGTGGATTAATTTTCTCTGTCACCGCCATTTTGAAAATTAACCGATTCAATTTAACCCTTATTTTCAAGGGGACGAACTATAATAATTTTAATAAAAAAATATTTTAAAATTATTTTTTGGTGCTTCTTTAAAAACGTGGCCGAGATTTGGGGAGGGGATAATTCAAATGACGAAATATGAAAGGGGCAGATAAGTCAGACTTTGGAGAGGGGAGGCGTAAAAAGGGGGAATCAAATCTAACCCTAAACTCAACATTTCAATTAAAACCGGTTTATTTATTTGATGTTCGATTTATTTCAATAAATCTATTTAATTTTAAAAGTTTTATTTTTTACATTTAAATTCGATAAAAAGACCCCCCCCCCCCTCAAAAAACGTTTTGAGTATCTGCCCCTTTTAATAGTTCATCGTTTGGATTATCCCCCTTTTTTATATTTCGTCTCGGCCACCTTTCTAAAGAAGTATCTATTCTTTTTATAATTCCTTTCATTTCATCTGATAAAAAACTAAACAGTTAAAATTGATTTATTGACTGCATGTTTTGCCCCTCCCCTTTTACACATTTCTTTTTTGTTATCAGAAAGTACAAAGTATAAAGTTTAACATCGGCACATTTATGCGATAACATCTTTTTTATTTTCATTTTTTTTCATAATTCTCTTATTTTTAAGCAGATAATTGGATCAATTCCTATTTTAGTCACGTAAATTATTTGGTGCTATTGAACTTTGTTGTAATTCCTCTTTGTAAAGATGAGTGTTAGTATACATATTCGGATCAATTAGACTTGAGGCACCCCAGAATCTGCAAATACCAAAAGGACACATTTGTGTCTTTTACTAACAGTTGAACCTGTAAACAAACTATACTCGCGCACACTTTGCAGATTTCTAAAAAAAATTTTTTATTATTATTACAAAAAAGTTAATTCTACAAAATGTTTTGTTTTTTTTCTTCGTTTTGTAAATAAAACTTTTTAATTAAAACGATTCTGCAAAGTGAATTATTCATTTTCTAAAAAAAACTTCAGTGCTTATCCAGAATTACGGAGACACGGGGGGAGGGAGGGAAAATAAGACAAACTGAGAAATATCTGTATGATTTAGGTACCCATGACGGAATGAATATATCGTATACCAAAAATCACGTAAATTAATCAAGTAGTTCTTTTATTTTATAAAAGAAAATAAAATTTGATCGATAAACGGGTAATGTTGATATATCAGTGGCATTATTGGTCATATTCAAGGGAGCTAAGGGAGATAACATCCAAAATTCCAGACTTTATTTCTCTAGTTTGCAAAAGTTTATATTATCTCCCTTGAATATGACTAATATGGCGCGGATATTTCAACATTATTCGTTTATCGATAAAATTTGATTTTCTTTTAAAAAATATCAACTACTTGATTAATTTATGTGATTTTTGGTATACGATATATTCATTCCGTCCCGAGTACGTAAATAATACAGATATTTCTCAGTTTGTCTTCTTTTTTTTCTTTTTTTTCTTCTTTTTTTTTCTTTTTTTTTTACTGAAAAACGTGCGAATAACAAAATGTGCTTATCAATGTTTTACAGAAATATTTAAATAAATATATATGATTGTATTAGAAAGGCACACAGAAAATACTTTTTTGTCGTGTCTGTTCTGGTATTGCACTTTATCTTACCTATCCTCGGTAAGTAAGGGAGAAATCTTTCTAAACTGAAGCAATTTTAATTTTCGTCCCAATCCAGAGTGCCTCTTTTTTGGCAAGGCTGGATTTACCGTACATTATCCAACCATAGAAATTTATAAAAAAGAATAAATTTTTAATTAAAAAAGTTACAAACTGTTTTTGCTTCTGTGGCGAACCGAAATGCGATTCGAGTGAATGCTGGAAAGCAAATGGCGTAAATTTCTACCCCTTTTCTTTCTTGGCGTCATTAGATATGCTGTCTTAATAATGCTTGCAGAAACACGTTTACAGTGTAATCCGGCCAATCAGAAACTGACACGTCGGTAAGCAACGTGACTTTGCGACCCCTATAAAAGGAACGAGGAGGGCTCGTATCTCTCTTTTTCATCCAGACAGACTACGAATAACACATACGAGAAGTAAGCTCTCCCTTGGGCGAGGTAGACAAAAAGAATAAACACACAAAAAAAAGTATGTACAAGTTTTTCCTTCCTCGCGTGCACAAAGAACTCTAATTCACACACACACATATTATCACATTGCTACAGATACGCACACACGCGCTCTGACTCATCCTCCGATATTCGGTGGGGCCATACCTCCCTCCACAAGTGCAGATTAGACACAAGGTCGGTTTTTCATTCATCCGGGCAACACCGGATAACCATGGTAGTATTGATTTACTCCTCTCCAGGAGTTAGGCACAAGGCCAGTTTTTATCTTACTCCCACAAGTAAGATGTGACCCAAGGTCGGGTCGGGAAAATTGCCTGGTCAGCCCCGTCGACATTCCCCGGTAGGGGCGCCTCAGGCAGTAAGCAATAAACTTACTCCTCCCCAAAGAAGGGAGGCAAAGCCTGGGAGGGTTGACCTCCTAGAACTGCACAGGACAGACCCATAGACCGGCGTAAATCAAGCCCCGACGGCCAAGACAATACCAGTCTATGGGGTGCAGTTTCCATCGGAACAGATACTACACTTTGATCTTAGCCAAAAGGCCAAGAACACCGGATAACCATGGTAGTAGCAAATGAATATTAAAATGAATTGAATTTATTATAGATCATTTTTAACGGTTTACTCATTAGCTCTTAATTAGGACTGGATGCTAAATGATTTACAAGTGTTTATTTCTTTATGCCATTCTTAGTTATTATCGCCCGTAGTAAGGATTGAACCTTCAACCTCTAGATGACTGTCACTTAGAACTGATTGTTAATTAATGTTTCGTCAGATGCTTTTTTTTTTTTTTTTTTTTTTAAATTTGGGAATCTACATGTCTGAACCTAATACGGAAATTTCAAACTGTACTTCTTAAAGTGGATTATTTGGACTTTTTTTTTTTATGGAAATCTCTCCAGACAAGGCATGAAGCCACTTGATGTAAGGAGCTAAAAGGAAATACTTCAAGGTCAAAAAATAACCAACGATAAGTGTTAGATGAATAGATTCCGACCAAGAAAACAGCAATTTTTTCCCCTTTGTCAGAAACATCGCTCATGGAAGACTAAAGCATATCTACTCTTCTCATCTTGAGTGTTATCTCGCAACGTTTCGTCCGATGTAACCTCCGACCTTCTTCAGATGTATCTTGTCGAACTCGGTGAATCTGTGCAGAATTTCGAACATAACCCATTATTTAATCCACAAGAAAGATTCCCGAGTTCGACAAGATACAGCTGAAAAAGGTTGGAGGTTACATCGGCTGAAACGTTGTGAGAATAACATTCAAGATGAGAACAGTAGTCCGAATGATACAAATTATCAATCCTCATCCTTATAAATGGTTCGGTTAAAACTCATGTTAAACTTGTTTGACTTTCAAGCAGGAATCCTTGTCTGTAAAGGTCAGTGTTAGTATCAATATTTGATAGCAGTTGTGAGTTCATTTGTAGCCATCAATATAAGATAATTTTATTCATTTGTTCAATCCATTTCAGAAGTCTGTAGACAGTTGACACTATTGCAATTCAGTAGTTTTTCTATTGCTGAGCCATTTTTTGTTCTTCCTTTTCCATTGTATCATTACATTAATGCGTCATTTTAGACAGATTATATTATTACACACACTTTTAACTCTTATTTTGTGTTATTCATCCGAGCGAATCAGTAAATATGTATTAAAATGAATAAAATTTATTACTAATTATTTATTTTTTTTTTATTATTACAGCTCTTAATTAATTAGGATGGGATAATAAATGATACTGATTTCGTTTCTAACTCCCAGTTTAAGTTTATTTCTATTTGTCACATTGTAATCATATGATGCAGACAAGGGATAGCATAGGTTAGAAACCCGAACAAAGTCGTCTCAAATTGAAGCTATGTATGAAAAAGAAAATGATATAAAAAAAAAAGAAAAACTCAAAAGAATTATTTTTTGAGAGATTGGAAATAAGAACATTTCTTTAACCTTAATGTCAATAAGGTGAACAATGTTTAAAAGGAATGTGATTTGAAATTCTAACGAAACTGTATGGACAATAGGGCAATTAGTATCTGGGGAATAGTGAGCTTGAAGATCTGACGTAGGACAAGTATTATATAAACGAGGGGATAAACAACAACAGGTTAGAAATTAGTTCTGGGGAGACACTCTGACAAATGACGCAAAGATGCACAGGTCAGATGTTACACAAAAGTCTGGTTACGGTTCGGTCATCTTGTGTTTGAAATTAACAAAAAGATCAATTATATAGAGTGACCCAATTTTTTATGCTCAAATGGCAAAATAATAAAACAAAATAATAAAAAAACTACTACATGCTATATTATTTATATATAAAAATAAATAATAATAACTCTATCAATCGAGGCTGCCCGGGATGCAGCGAAATCATTTTAGTTTTTAATTTTCATTTGTTTGCACATTTCTAGAACTTATACAGAAAAAGAAATAAAATTTAATGTAAGGGAGACAACTCTTCAATAAAAAAAAATATGAGTTATTCCACTTGCTGATTTAAATTTTTCAGCCACTTTTATTACTTTCACAACGTTTCGGTCGAATGTAACCACTGATCTTTTACAGATTAATCTCTTCGACATTTACACTTTCTTGTCGAACTTGAGAACCTGCAGAGAATTTAAAACTTGATCTAATTCATAGGGTAGATTGTTCTTATTCTGTCAGCCATCACGGAGTGAAGTGTTAATTTGTTGTTCTATTTATAAAATAAATAGAATAACATAAATCTGCACTTTAAGTTTAAAAAATGTGCAAATATACAGAAAAAGTAATAACATTTTTGGGTGCTTCTGTAGTTTCACAATGACATGTTAGGCCTATCTTAAAAAAAATAGCTAAAGAAATGTATAAACTTTGTCATGTACTTATGTGGTAACTGAAAAGAAGTCTGTACACCAAAAATTATGCAAATTCATCCAGTATTTATCAAATTAAAAATAAAAACGATTTTATCTATATGTTGCCATTTTTATTATATTTGACTTTTTCCGAAAGTTATCTCCCTTGCCTAATCAGTTTATTGATTGCAGTTTGCTGTTGTAAATTCGGAATAGCTGAAATGTCTTGTGATACGTGATATAGTTTTAATCTTTTTCTTATTATTTAATAAATACTGGATGAATTTGCATAATTTTTTCTGTACAATCTTATTTTAAGCTACCACGTAAGTACATGACAAAGTTTATACATTTCTTTAAATATTTTAATGTCACTGTGAAACTACAGAAAAACAAATGTTTGTTCTAAGAGAGACAACTCATTTTATATTTTTAAATGAAAGATAATAGTTATTCCACTTGCTGATTTAGATGTTTCGGTCATAATTGAAAATTATCTCCATATTACCAATTGTCCGGGTAGGACTACATAATTTTGTAAACAAACTACAGCAAAGTACATTATTATAGTGCTAATAACATGGTGCAACAATAAAAAATGGAAATTGGCTATTCAGAATCAAAGTTTGATATGTAAGCTTATATGCTAAGTAGGTCCAACTTCTAAAATCTCAAGATAAATTTGTGTTAGAAAAGAGGTGAACAGAGACTTTTCGATCAACGTGTACAATAATCTGATTCTGAGGTAACCAAGTGTGAAATGAACTACGAGTATAATCTGCACTACATAATTATTCGCCTGAAATATCCGTGAAATACAAAACCTAAAAGTTTCTCCAATGTCGGGAAGGAAACGTAGCAAACCTGAATAAGAAATTTAAATCAATACTTTTTAAAGGACCCGTTTCAAAATGGCTTCTCTTAAAAGAATGTAATTAAAAAAAAAAAACTACAAAAATATCTGCATATGTAGAATCGGCTTGTCTGGAATCCTAATACATTAAATATAATTGCATTAGTCATATAACCTGGTCTGATCCTAGAATAACGGTTGATATCTGTTAAATCCTCAAAGGTGCATAATAAGTAAACATGTATGTTCAAACAAAGAATAAGTTTATATTACAGTAATACAATGTCGCCATGCAAAGGGGTACCCCCCCCCCTCCAAAAAAAAAAAACGAGGCCACCTGTAGGCCGTGGGTGGCTACCCGTGATGCCTTAGAACCGGATCTTGGTGGCTGAGCCATTTTTCTATTTCGGCCCTTACTTCGGGTAGATGTTTGATTGGATCAGGCCTCTTCGATCTATCGGCTGGTCATGTCAGGCCCTAGTATCTCTAAGTTCATCCCCAACTGTATTATACAATCTGATTTTTCTAAAAATAAAACCTTATTTCTCCTTTTTATTTTCTTCCCAAATAGATACTAGAAGGCAGGGGCTGAGGGTCAATCGTGTTGCGAACAAAGATTACCAATGCCTGAGAGTAATGTTTTTTTTCTAGGAGTAATGTTTTCTGTGAGAAATGTTCCGACTCTCACTGTGAGATTTACTTCTGAGGGCAGTGTATTCTGGGAATATAAAATAATTATCTTGCCTATAGAATTACATTTGACAACTTTATTCTACATTAAATAATCCATGGATGGTTGATATGCCGTAAAATAAACCAAACCATCTCTGCTACATGGCAGTATTTACCTCTCTCCCACCACAGGATATATAATTCGAGATTTATTAATATATATATATATATATATATATGTAATTATTTTTATAGGTGATTTTCAGCTCGTTGTAATTGAGCTTACTATTATTTCAATTGTTTTACTTCCTAAGTGATTAAGATGCAGAAAACTGCATTATTCGTCGCCCTAAACTTCAAAGGATGTATTTTTCGTTACTATATATATATTCCATGATAAATGCCAGTATACTGAAATCATATGCCCTTAATAGGGTTAAGATGAAAATTCATATACACTAAATGTACAAAAGCAAGGAAATTCCCAAATTTTTACACTTTTATTGTCATTAAGGGTATGACTACATATCAACCAAACCATTTCATTATCACATCACTACAGTATAAATCTCTATGCATGAAGTGTGTGAGGTGCGCTGAAGAAAAATTCCTACCAGTAAAATACATAGCCCTGTTGTGCTCGCATACCCTTAATGACAATAAAAGTGTAGAAATGAGATTTCTAGCATAGGCCGTTTTTGAAGTCTATTAAGGGATAGAGCGCTCCCGCGCCTCCCTTGATTATTTTTATACGTACATAAAAGTAATCCATGGACATGTGTTTCTGGCTCACAGCCGTCATCAGCATGGCTAACTTGCACAGAAATCGAACCCTCAATATATATATAACATATTTTTTTTAGATTTATTAAATAGCTCTTATGTTATCAAACGGGTATAATCTATTATATAAAAGTGGTGTGTGAAAGAAAGTCAAAAACACCCACAAAGTTAGTATGTTCTTGATTGGCGTTGCCCTGGGGGAATAATATCTAAAATAAATAAATAAAAATATTCATTCTTTAGGGGTCAACTGGGCCATGTTTCTTTGGGGGTGGGGTATTTAACTTCCATTTTGTTTTTATGGCCCCAAACTATACCGGGTATCCCTCACTCTCACTCTCACTCTCTCTCTCTCTCTTACTCTCTCTCTCTCTCTCTTACAGGCAATCATGCATCTGGTGAATATTCGATATAGAAATTGCAAACAAAGGAAAAATTCCCCTGTGAGATTAGTTTGTATGTGTTTTACATACCAAATAATAAGAACCACAATGAGCTTATTGATGAATTTCTAAAAATGAAGAGACATGTAACTTTGAATAAACAAAGGCAAATGCATATTTCAATGAGTGATATTTTTTTTTTTTTTTAGAGAATTTGTACTTGTGTCAAAAGATCATACTTGTATATTGTGGAATTAAAGAAAAAAAGGGATCCGCACCAGTTGATGATATCAAGCAGAGAAACATACTTTGTTCAAATGTGATGTGTTTTACTAACCAAAAATTTAAACTGTCCTCATTTTGATTATTTTCAACACAACATTTTGGCTATAGTCTTCATTTCACATCATAAATAAAATAATCCAAAAGCAAAGTGCAAACTAAAATTTTAGTATCCAACTCTCTAGTTTTGTCTCTAGTCGATTAATCTAAGCAAACAGATTCACTGTAATGGAAGATGAAATGAGATACAATGTTCATAGATTAAATAGAAGGTTTAGTTAAAAATCTATAGGTTACACTATAAAATGGACAGTGTTCACAGCAACGAGTTACGATAACCAGAATGTTGTGGCAAAACATTTCTAAGGGAAGTTCTTCACCTCAAAATCTGAAAGTAGTGATTAAAACTTCCCACTGAACAATGGTATCCAGTGGAACTTTTAAGTCACCACAATCTATTTCTTTAAAAAAATCTTCCATACTCATTATAATAAAAAGCAGTATCATTGAATATTTCCTCCTCTGTAAGACAATATTTTTGTGTGATATATCCTGCTATATAAAAAAGCGACATTTTAATATTTTTTGGGATACCAGTTTCTAGGTCTGGCAAGTATGCCAATTCATCCAACAGATATCCGCATTTTGAGCAAATATGACCTGGATCATGGCTATACTCTCTAACATCAACTTTCAACTGAAGAAGTAATCGTTTTTTAAAATATGGAATTTCTGAATAAGATTTTGTACGGTAATAAAATAAGTACCACCAGAACCTTGTCTCAATTTACAAAATTCAGTTTCAAGATAGTCGGTGGTAAATTCTCCAAGACTGACAAAATTGTCATTCAAGTAAATGTCTGAAAACATCAATTAAACCATTACATGTATTCTCGATAGCCATACTAGTGTCTCTTGTGAAGGATTTTATTCTCTTTACTTGCTTATTTTGATCATTATAATTGCCTTGACAGGCTATCACACAACACTTTTTGACCATTTTGAGAAATATTCAACAAATTATTTTAAACTAAAAAAAAAAAAAAAAAAAAAAAAAGAAAAAGTAATATTTCGTCAATGAAGAACAGAGTTGTTTAAATGTAAATAAAACAAAATTCAATTCTGACTTTCAACAGTAAACTCACGAACTTATAATCCAAATGTAAATAATGATAAAATAACAGAACCTCAGCTGAAATAAATTTGAGTTAAAATTTATTTTCGGAATGAAATTTCCTTGGACCAGTGACAACGAAGTGCTACCAGCTAAAAGTTTATCTAGCCGGCCATGATCTATCTATCTATCTATCTATCTATCTATGAACAAAAAAAACCCATGGAACTTACATACAGCAATTTGACCGAAACACTAAATGGACCATTCGGAAAAATGAAAAATTCTTATCAAGCAAAAACACTCTGTGTTATTTAATATTCGTCTCAAATATATATATATATATATACGTCAATATTTTTTTTTTTAATTATTTCAGTAAGTTCTCAGATCAAGGAGCCCCTTCCTGGTGATAACACTTAATTTCTTTGAGATACATAGATATTCGCGTGTTTATTTAAAGTTCTTCGTGAGTAAGTAAAGCAGTGAGAACGATAATAATTTTTCCTCTCCCCTGTGTGTGTTCCCTATAGAAAGAAAGGTTAGAGAATCTACATAAAATCTAAGAGTGTATTCTTATGTAAAATTTACCGGAGAAGACAATGGAAGTAGTCCCGAATCTCTACGTTACTATCTATGCTGAATATCTACATGCTCCTTCCTCTAAATGACTCATGGGAAGAGAACACCTTTAAAACTTCAAATATGAATATTCCATTTCAATGAAAGGTGAATGTGTACGAACATAGTACCCATCTGTAAACCGGAGATCACGTGATATTACTTGAACCGTTTTTAAGTCCCGTACCGAAAAAAGGACCGGGCAACAGGGAATCATAGCTTAATGTCAGAAGCGGTATTTTTAAGACCTCCCCCTCCCCCCGAAATAACCGATATTAAATTTTCGTTTTCTTTTGTTTTTTTATTGGTTTCTTTAATTAAATAAAAAAAATTTTTCAAATTCCGAAGAGAAAAAATATCGCATTTGTTGAATTTTTCGTTGCAAAAAAGCATTGCTTATTTTCTCGTTTCAAAATACTTTCTGTCCATTTCAAAAAACTTGATTTATTTTCTTTAATAAATTATTATTATTTTTTTTTTTTAAATCACTAGTTTGTATTTCAAATTGCGATTGCCCACTATTTAACTTCTCTTAACACACACAAAAAAAAACAACAAAAAAAACGAACCACCCTGTATATTTTTTATACTGGACTTAAAAACGATGCAATTAATATCACATGATCTCCAGTTTACAGACGACATATTGGGTACTATGTTCGTATACATTCACCCAATGAAATTTGAATCATATGTATAAAACACTAATTCATAGTTGCCCAACATTTCAGCTTCTTTTGACTATATTAGGGGGCGAAACGGGAGGAGGGGGACAGTAAAACAAAGAAAGTAATATGGTCTTACGAGCATAGTGAAAAAGTATGTAGTAGTGATTCTCATTCAATCCTGAGCAACGTCAGGTCTTCTTGCTAATAAATAAATAAGACAAACACATATGTTGAAAAGAATAAGGTTATATTACAGTAATACAATGTCGCCACGATAGCTTCTGCTACTCGACTCCCTGAGTGGATTAGTGTTGTGGGGTACAAATCACCCCTATTGAAGAACTAATGGAAGTAACCATCTATAATAAATACCATGGTTGCAAAGACTCAAACAGAGGACATTCCTATTCATGTTTTACCGCATGGTAGGAATCCAGTCATCTCCTACCACATTTAGTGGCGTTACTGTATTGCTATGAATAAATACATTGTATATTTTAACCTGTCACAATTTGTGGTTGTTATCTTTGTGACCCCTAGCACGGGTCTACAACACTGGCGATGAGAAATTTAGTAAAGAACATACGTGAGGATTTTGATTTTATACCAGTCACGACAAACTGGCTATCAGGATTACTCAAGAAAGTTACGGGATCATTCGACAAAAAACTGAATAACGAAGATTCGGGCAAGGATTTACTTGAAAAAAACAAACAAAAAACGTCAAACAACAAAAGACGTCGTCAAAAAAGTCTTATCTTGCTGTTGGAAAAAAAAAAGCCACAAGAAGCCTAAACTACGAGTTAAAACGGAACTCATAAATGGCGTGGATTTACGACAACTGAAAAAAAAACGACTCAAAGTTTCAGTAAGTACAAAAAAAAAATTGTTCGTTCTAAAAAGATTGTCTTAAAAAGGCATTAGCATTGAAAAACAAAATTAAAAAGTTACGTCGGATTTTTCCGATTGAAATAAAGTTTTCTCTGACTGACTGGCACGTTGAAAAAAAAAACCCACTTTCGACAAGCAGGTACGGCATAACACTTTGTGTTAATGAGAAAATATGATATTCTGTTACGCACTTAAAGCGGAAATTATGGCCAATATTTAAATAAATGCTATGAACTCGTTTTTTTTTCCAAAAAAAACAACAAAAAAAACTAATTCTTTGTAAAAGAAAAAAAAAAAGTGTACGTTCAACAAGGATTTGAACTAAATACTTACACGTTACGAAAAGAAAATTGAAGAAAAAAAAAAAAAAGGTCAAACTTTTTTCTGTATAAACACAAACGCTGAATTATTTTCTAGTGAAAAATTGCCACACAAGGAAAAAATAAATTAAGGAAATACTCGTCAAATATAACCAGATACAAAAATTGTAAAAGTTTTTTTTGTAGAGTTGGTACTATAGAAAAAGAATTGGTTTGTTTCTGAAAACGTTTTTTTGTCATAAAAAAAAAATGGAGGATTTTTCAAAACAGATTTTGGAAATTATAAAACTTCAACAAAATCAACAATTAGAACTTGAAAAAAGGTTTCGAGAAGAACAATTGATAGTACAGAAACAAAATGACGAGAAGCAGTTAAGTTTAATGAAATACTTCGAGGAAAAACAGGAAAAAGAGCTATACGATCATTCCAGGGGAATGAAAAGCTCGGGAGGGGGGTGTTGTGGGGTACAAATCACCCCTATTGAAAAACTAATGGAAGCAACCATCTATAATAAATACCATGGTTGCAAAGACTCAAACAGAGGACATTCCTATCATGTGAGAGTCCTCGTACCACGTGTGGTATCTGTTCCGATGGATACTACACCCTATAGACCGGTGCTGTCGTGGCCTTCGGGGCATGATTCCGCCGGTCTATGGGTCTGTTCTGTGCAGTTCTAGGAGGTCCACCCTCCCAGGCTTTGCCTCTCCTCTTTGGGGAGGAGTAAGTTTATAGCTTACTGCCTGAGGCGCCCCTACCGGGGAATGCCGACAGGGCTGTCCAGGCAATTTTTAATGGCTAAAGCGCTCACCTTCTCGGGCGCTGGCTTTTCAAATCCCACTTTCCGACCTTGTGTCACATACTCCTATAGTGGGTAGGTGTTAAATATAGAGGACATTCCTATTCATGTTTTACCGCATGGTAGGAATCCGGTCATCTCCTACCACATTTAGTGGCGTTACTGTATTGCTATGAATAAATACATTGTATATTTTAACCTGTCACAATTTGTGGTTGTTATCTTTGTGACCCCTAGCACGGGTCTACAACAATTAGTCAGTGTTATATAATTTGAATTACAATATAGAAATTTAGAAAGCCAAAAAAACGATGTTTTTTTTCTCTCTAAAACAAATCATTTATTTACTTCAGAAATTGTACAAGCTTTCGACTTTTAAAAGTTATTTCAAGTTTAGACATTTTTTTTTTTTTTTTTCGGCAGTAACTCTGTTGAGATGTTATTCACGGTTGGTTTTAGTGCTGCACGCGGTTATGTGGAGTGGGTTAATGAAATAAAAATATTGGCACTTGGAAACATCGTTGCAATTCGAATTACAGTATAGGAATTAAGAAAACCAAATAACAATGTGTTTTCTTTTCTCTCTAAAACAAATTATTTATTTACTTCAGAGATTGGACAAGTTTTCGACTTTTAAAAGTCATTTTCAAGTTTGGACATTTTCTTCTCTCGTCTTTTAAATTAAATTTGTTTTAGAGGAAAAAAAACACATCGTTATTTGGTTTTCTAAATTTCTATATTATAATTCAAATTGAAACGATGTTTCCAGGTGCCAATATTTTTATTATATTATATCATTATTGGAAAAGTCCATTGTGTATCTAAATAGGCATGATACTACAGCAGTATTTTATTACTCACTAGCAGGAAAACCCTGCGTCGCCCAGGATTGAATAAAGAATTCCATGTCGTTTTGTACAAAACCTATTATGGCATATTACCTTTTATTTATGTTTTGCATTTTATTATATACATTTTTTTTTAGGTGGGGGGGGGGGATGTATAGTCATTAATTCGGATGGTGGGGGTGTAAATGTAGCAGTCATAAACAATATTAACATTTCTTTCCATTTGCGGAGAGCAGCCCCTGTGAGATGGGTCACACTATGACCAATTAGACCCTTTGTAAGATAATGAAGAGTAGCAAAAATGAATCGTGGACGAGTCCATTGTGGGTGGGACGTCGATCAGAAAAGCCCTTGGGAAGAGCGGATGAGGAATGAAGGACAGTGGTGAGGAAAGGGAAGAAGAACGTAACTGTTTCTGCCACAATCTCACCATTTGTTTAACTGCAGCAGCAACAGAATAAACAGATTGCCCCTAGATCGCAAAACTGGCAGGGGGTAAAGAGGAAACCAAAAAACTCTCGACGAAGAGAAAGGAATTTGCACCCCCCTCCTCTAATTCGAAGGAAAATGAAGGAAAAACCCCTTCCCTTTAAATTGGGGAGAGAGGTTTGCAAAATTGACCCCTCCCCCTGTCTTTCGGCACAGATGTGTCCTTCCGGCAGAAGAGGAATTTAAAACCTCTGTTGGACTTCAGCCAGATAGAGTGTAAAGACATAGACGACCCCACAAATTTCCCGGAGGCCCCCTTCATGACAGCATTTGTAAGGCTTCCAACTGGTCGCAAGAACTCTGTCTGGCAAATGCTGGAGGCCATGGAGGGCGCCATACTGGGAATAAAACTCTTACCTGGACAAACTTTTACCAGAATGCAAAGGAAGGGTCCCAATTTTGGTTCATCCTTCTCTCTATAGAGCTTTAAAGCTAACATTTACCCTGAACTTCGGCGGCATTGCGCGCAGCAGCCAGGATATCAAAGAATTGGCCACATTAAGCGTGGCGCATAGCGTCGGCATCCTTTCGCCGGCTGACTTCAGAACCGGGTCCGACACTGCTTAAGGTAAGTCCATGACTCTGCGCTTGGCTAGTTTGAATGCGAAGGGCTTGAGGTCTTAAAACCTGGCAGTTTGTGTCCGGAGTGTTCTCTTGTCCCTGGGAGTGGATATAACTGTGATCTAGGAGACTCACTTTGTTTCATCTGGGGATTGTCAGGTGCTGACAAGAGACTACGACGTCTTCTCAGCATATGGGAATCCCTGTGGTATGGGTGTCTCCTTGCTTGTGAAACGTACCCTGTCCGCGACAGTAGACATTGTTCATAAGGATGCGGGCTGCAGGCTGGTCGTGGCCGAAGGATTTTGTGCTCTGAATCGTTGCGGTTCATGCACCCAGCACCGCTTGAGAGAGGGTCTCCTTTTTTCAGGATCTTAACGTGTTTGTCGCGTGTCGGAAGCGTGTAGTTCTAATGGGAGATTGGAATGCCATCCTTGATCCCAAGATAGACATGGTCGGGAAGGGAGCTAGAGGGATGAAGAGATGTGTGATCTGGTCGACAGGTTTCGTGTTCATCATACTTATTTGGATAGGATGTTAGTTAGAAGAGGAGATGTAGACTTTATATCGTGTCTTACGTTCGAATGGCTAGGTCATTCGGACCATAAACTAGTGGTCCAGTTGAAGTTAAGAAACAGGCCTAAAGTAGCCGGGTACTGGAAGTGGAATACCTCCTTGCTGGAGATACGAGACTTCTGGGAAAAGCTAATGCAGCTTATCCAGAGGGCTTTAGTGGGGCGGTTACCAGGAGTAAGTGGTGGGTTAGCTTAAAAACTAAGATCAGAAGCTTTTCCATCAAATACGTTCAGCGTCTTGCACTAGATAAGGCCAAGACGAAAAAGCACTTAGTTTCTCTTCTAACTCGGGTGGTGGCTGAAGAGGATACTGTAAGCATAGAACTAACTAAGCAGGACCTACGACGTGAGGCTAGCGAGCATTACGAAGGCCAAGTAGTTAGGGCTAGGCTAAGGAAAGTTTTCAATGAAGCCGTGAACTGTGACGCAGATGAGCGTAAGGAAGTTTCAAGGCATGGCTCAGATAGGTACATCGGAAAAATCAAGCACTCAGATGGACATGCCTTGGAGTCGATTTGGGAGATCTGCGAGGGATTTCGAGAGCATTTTTAGGAGCGCTACACCCAATCTCCCAGTCCAGGAGTTTGGCAACTATTTGGCTGACTCTCCCCGCTTCGATGCGGCTAGAGCAGCTGGTTGTGAAGGCAGGGTCTTAGGTCTTAGCTGCGTTGAAGCATGTCGGCTCTCACAAATTGCTGGGACTTGATGGTTTGCCCTACAGGATGTATTTGAGGCTGTCGCACATGTTTGTGCCGATTCTTACTGATTTGTTCAACCACTGGTTTGATGAGGAGTCTATCCCAGGTCAAATCACCAAGGGAGTGATCACATTGCTAAAGGTGGGGATGAACTAGACGATAACAGGCTCATTACTCTGCTAAACACAGAGTTAAAGATTTGGGCCAAGATCTTATCGAACCGGTTGCAGGGTGTTATCGGAGAATTGATCAAACTTGAGCAGAACTACGCTGTGAAGGGGAGATCGATTCAGAACAACTTGCACCTGATTCGTACGATCATGGAGAGGATAGAAGACGACACGGAAGCCGCGCTGATCAACTTGGATTAGTCCAAAGCTTTCGACAGGGTCGACCATCGCTTCTTGGCATCTATTTTAGAAACCGCCGGTTTTAAACCGGACTTCTGCAAATGGATCTCCGTTCTGTATCGCTCGCAGACGGCAGTAGTACAGGTAAACAGAAGGCGTTCGAAGTCTTTCGCTATCTCCCGGTCGGTGCGCTAGGGTTGCCCGCTGTCATCCCTGCTCTACATCCTTACACTGGAGCCGCTACTTCACAAGCTAAGGAGTTGGGAGGCAAGTTTGGTCTTATGTGGAATCGCTTTACCTGGCGGAGCGCGAGCTAGGGTCTCCGCATTCGCCGATGACATCACTATCTATGTGTCGTGCTTCCAAGACATCAAGAGGTTGACAGAGGTGCTCACACATTACCAAACGATCACAGGGGCCAAAATCAACTGTAGCAAGTCAACTGGCCTGCGATTGGGTGCCTGGAGTGGTTACACAACCCTTCCAGCTCCTTTCTGCTGGACAGATGGCCCGGTTCAAATACTTGGCGTGTAGTTAACACCTGGGGTGAATAGAAATGATAACCTGGATGATAACGTGATGTAGGTCAGGGGTGTGGGTTAACAACACGTTTGTAATGTGACTGTGATTGTTTTGATAATTGCAAGGTTGAGAATAAAATGTAAATTGTAAACATTGGCTTGTAATTATAAGTAGAGTAACATTAATTTGATTAATGCATGGTAACTTTATGGTCTTTATCTCCCAGGAATGAGTTAGGGAAAGGCGTACACAAAGGTCCTATGTCATCAACCGATATCATCATTATATTCAGTTTAACGTGTTGGACGGTTTTTAGACATTAACTAATCCCTCTTTCTCTCAAATCCATCCTTATCACTTTCTCCCATGTTTTCCTTGACCTTCCTCTGCCAATGACCCTGCTACCTCAACTGTTCTACATCTACTAACTCAAGAACTCTCATCCATTCTTTCAATGTGAACAAACCAATGAAGTCTCCTGTTCTGCAAACATCTCCCTATACTGATTAGATTTAATCTTCCTCTGAGGTCATCAGATCTAAGTCTGCCATCAAGACTCACATTACACATCCATCATATCCTTCTCATATCATTTCTCTCAACCCAACGCATGTCCTCAACCCTAACTGGCCACGTTTCACCTTCATACATCATCACACTGCGTACACATGACTGATAGACTCTTTTCTTGACCAACAGTGGTAATGCTCTGCTGGTTAGTAATTGCAGAAGTTCCCTGAACTTACTCCATTCACTCTGAATGTATACAGATGTGTGGGATAGAAATGCATTTCTAGTGATCGGATTTACCATGAAACTGCAGTTAAAAAAAAAAGTGCAATCCATGGAATCATTAATACAATTAAGATTATTTCTACAATCCAACCATAATTAGATCAAATAAACTTCACTCTATGCCTGTCTTGTCCACTAAGTTTTTCTATCATGAATCTCCAACAGTCTTTGTTTCAACACTATCTTTTTTAGGGGGAGGGGGTCATCCTGTACCTCCTTTTTATAGGGGGAGATAATGATAGGATTGCAAATACGTCAATGTACAGAAAAAATGTCATAGTATCAAGGCATAAATGATGTTTTTGTTGTATGAGTGATATTTTTTTTGTGTGTGTTTTGTGTTTTTTTTCTCCATCCCCCCCCCCCTCCCGTACTTTCCAAATGTTAAGCACGGACCATATTTCAGTCGATATTAAGTTCGCGCAAAACCCTGATTTTGCAGTTTTTCTTGCCACTGCATTCACAGCGGTAATAGTGATCTGCCAGAACCGTCATCTAACAAAATGGTATTTATTTATTTATGGCAATTATAAAAAAAATGGTTCATTTATGCTAATCATATGCATTCATAACATATGTTGTTGATAATGTTAAGCCCTTAATGTGTCTAATATCTATCATGATAAAAAAATCAATCAATAATGTGTCATTTCAGAAGAGGTTTTCTCTTTTTTTGTTTTTTTTTGTTGTTGCTATGAACAACAAAACTGGTTCAATTGTAATATAGACCAATTTCGATTGATTTTTTTTTTTTTTCATCTCAAACCAGACCAGTAAGATGGATACAAATATAGCAACCCTTCAACAAAATGATAATCTCCAACAAGCTACCCCCCCCCTCCTCCTCTACATGTGTTTTCCATTTTTAATTGAAAAAGTTGATTTTTCTGTGCACGTATAAAAATGAACTTTTTCAATTAAAAATGGAAAGCATATGTAAAGGAGGGGGGGGGGGGAAAGTAACTTGTTGAAGATTATCATTTTCTTGAAGGGTCGCTGCGTCTGTATCCATCTTACTGGCCTTGTTTGAAAATAGAAAAAGGGTCACCAAGTTTTCGGTTAAAAGACAAACTTCTCTACAATTTCATTCACTTTTATTCAGCAGTTTTGTCAACACAAAACATCGTCCGGAAAGAATTATGAAAACAGAATATGAGACAGGTTGGTTCAGTTGACATGTATGTACTATAGAAATGGAATTGAATCGGTTAGTTTCGTCTCATAAAGCAGAGCCATCACTAGAGGCGAGAAAGGAGATATCGTCTTGTCACGTTGACGTCTCAAATTGAACTGTTTATATTTCGTGATAAACCGGCTTTGGGCGAAAGCGGAAATAGCCACCTACGCGAAGAGTGTTCTTATCGTCCAACGTATCACTACGTGAGTGAGAACATACCTCTGTGTTCTTACCGAACCACGTACTAATCACTCTGCGAGTGAGAACATGCAAATACAGAAGAAAATAGATGATAATTATGTAACTGCTACGCACACAATCGTCTTTAAAACAAACTTATAACTTATATTTTTTAGATGAGGATTGATAATTTGTATTATTTTAACTACTGTTCTCATCTTGCTCGTTATTCTCACAACGTTTCGGCCGATGTAACCTCCGACCTTTCTAAGGTGCGTCTTGTTGAACTCGGGAATCTTCATGTCGAAATTATCTGTAACGATTCACCATAAAGATTCCCAAGTTCGAAATGATGCATCTGGAGAAGGTCGGTTGTTACATCAGCCGAATTGGATTATTTGAAGATATCAAATCCAGATCTCTGACAAAGTTTATAATGTCGACATTATGACCATTGGAAACTATTGTAATTGCATCTAATTGTTTCATAATTTTTTAGATGAGGATTGATAATTTGGATTATTCGGACTACTATTCTCATCTTGGATGTCACATGCATTTTTTTTAAACTTGAGAATTTTATGTCTAACTTGGGAACTTATTCAGAAAGATCCTCGAGTTCGAAAAGACGCACCTGAAGATGATAGGAGGTTACATCAGCCGAAACGTTGTGAAAATAACAATCAAAATAAGAATTAATAATAATCCAAATTTGTTTTTTGTATTTTGGTTGTTATTTTCACAACGTTTTGGCCGATGTAACCTCCGACTTTCTCCAGGTGCATCTTTTACACCCGTGTCTTTTCTGTTGTAACTGAGGTTGTTGATAAATGCACACGTGTTGATATTCTGGTCGCCACCGTATCATTCTGCATCGCCGTCATGATTATCATCGCTCTGGCTGGCTACCCTTTTCGTCCATTGATACAAACGAAGCCGAGACTTGTGGGTTTTAGAAGGTTTATTGAAAACAAAGAAAACAAAACTTTGTGTGCGTGTATGGGAGAGAATACGAGGGAGACCGTTTACCCATAAATAGACAGACCTACTTTCTCGCTACTTTTTTAGCGATACTGTATGCCATCGTCCCCCACCCCTCTGCCATGGATAGTCGGAACAGCAATGTCTCTGTCTGTTCAGTCACGGCCGTCGTAATAATCAATGGCAGTGGTTCAGTCCGGTTGTCGGCAAGCAAATAGGAAGCCACTCCCTGGCAGAAGTCACATGATTTCTCGACTTCCGCTTTTTGAGGGCGCCATCCCTCTGAAGACCCCCCTTCGCTATCTAACATTATTTAAATGTTACCAAGACCAAAGTGATGATCAGTGGTGGTAGTGTTAGAAAGCTTCTAAAAAAAAAAAAAGAAAAAAGTTCCCCTGCTCAGTTTGTGGAAAGGGAGTCAAGTGCAATTTAATTTTTTGTGATACTTGTAAGCCTTGGGTACACAAAAAGTGCAGTGGAATTACTGATATATTACTGAGGATAACTAATTTGTGTACAAGAAGTGTAAGACAATGGAGATGGCTTAGAATACAGATGTCGACAAAGTATATCTGGATGGCGAAGCTATTGAGGTTGTCGAAGTTTTGTAATCTTGATGATACCATTGGAGCACAGGTGTTTGTGTGATTGCAAGAATAAGTAGAGGATGGAGTAAGTTTAAAGAACTTCTGCCATCACTAACCAGCAGAGCATTACCACTGTCGACCAAGAGAAGAGTCTATCAGGCTTGTGTACACGGTGTGATGAGGTATGGAAGTGAAACCTGACCAGTGAAGGTTGAGGATATCCGTTGTATGGAGAGTAATGATATGATGGATGTGTAATATGAGTCTTAAAGACAGGCTTAGATCTGATAACCTCAGATGGATGAGAGTTCTTAGGTTAGTAGATGTAGAACAGTTGAGGTAGCAGGTTCAGTTCACAGGGGAAGATAAAGAGATTTAACGATCTGATGATTTTTTTTCTGTGGGTATATAGAAGGTTTACGAATAGCAATAGAGAAACACTCAAAAACTTTAAATCTCTTTGAGGAACTTTGACCCCTTCCTCAGTATAGATGTTCAAACAAAAAAAGTTATTACCACCACCTAATACCACTATGATTACGTTTTGGACAAGGTTTGACATCTGATGCTATAGCCAGACCAATGGGAATGAATGATTCACCAAGCAACACAAAAGCGATCGGAAGTAAGATGAGTAATCAGCTGAGATTCCGCCGAGAGGTCGAGCGCGGAAGTAGTCAGTTTCTATAAGACAAAAGACCGGACTTAGGATTTCCGGTCAAAACTAAATATATTTTGTTTGCGTTAGTATATGAGTTTACAACAGGTTTTGGTTTGTGGCAGTTACCGGTTCTGAGGTCCCCCGAGAAAGTTCGGCAGTGACGAGATGAGCTCACGAGCGACGACAATAGTGGTCTCGACAGTCTGCGATGGTGTCACACGCAGTCAGAGTACAACTGACTTATACCCAATGTATCAGAGTTTGTGTTTTTTCTTGTGAGTCTGCGTCGTTTTGTTTTTCTCAACTTGTAAACAACTTGTGTCGCGCCTTTGCCAATCATCAGTGAAATAGACGACGATACAGCCAGAATGAAAGATGAAGACTAAAAGAAAACCACAGCCGACAGCGTTAGGGGTCGGCGGTTGTCGAAGGACGCACATGGTCTTACAGAGGGCTGTTGGGTTTTGGCCAGAGGTTTGCTCTTTATTCGGTGCCATTTCAGGGACATTTTATTTATTACTTTGTCTCTAGAAGAACAGATCAAGGAAAGCAATTCTTAATTTAGCCGTCAGTTGAATATATGAAATGATGAAAACCACAGTTGTAATTACTAAAAAGGTAATTCTAGGTAAATGTCCAAACACAATCGAATGAGACGTGTTGCCAGGGTAAACAAAGAGAAAGTTATGCATGGATTATGTAAAAAATAAATATAATTTACTTTATTGAATATATTTGGGAACTTACAGCTGTGACCAGTGAAGAAAGGCCATGCAAACATGCCTGGTGTTACCAGATAAGGCTGTCTGAAAATATCGATTTCCTCGCCCACGATGCACCAAACATTAATATTTTATTGTTTTTGTTTTTTTTTCTTTGCAAAACTCAATCATGTTCTGCAAAATTCAAAACAAAAAAACGACAATTTCCCTTCCTCCTCTCCATCCCTTCCCCCCTCTCCCTCCCTTCTCCCTTTCACTCAACTAAACACCATGAATAAATACTTGAACATATAACGAACTTGAAGCATAAAGACTTTTAACAAAATGACCGGATTTGGCATTAAAAGAAAGGTTGATATGCTGTAAAACAACCAAACAATAAAATCATGCAAACATGAAAATCATCTGGCGGAAACAGCATCAGAGCTGTGAAAACCATGTTGAAGCCCAGGCCCAACAGTATTCGAATTTAAAATTGACTCAAAATTACATTTTATATATCTATATCCATATATCCTTTTTATATTAAACTGTTAGGATAAATGTGTAATCAAACCGTTATTTTTTGTTTTCATCATTGCCCTTTTTTCTTTTTATTTCAACCTTGCATATACTGATTATAACCATGCACACAACATGACGACCGCCTGTTAAGAAAGAAATCCACACATCTCTCTCTTTATTTACCCTTGCAATACATGTCTTTTTCAATTGTGTTTCGTGACATTTTCATGAAATTACCTTTTAGTAATTACAACTATAGTTTTCACTATTTTATATATCAATGTCCGTGTATCTTTCTTACATTAAACTGTTCTTTGTGAGAATTAATGTGTATATGTGTAAATTCAGCTGATGTAACTGGTGCAATGGGATGGGAATGTGAGGGAGATAACTCCATTTTATTTTTTCACAAAACCTGACAAAAGGTCAATTTCAATTTCTGGTCTTCATTTAAACTGAAGAATTCATGGTACTGGTACAGCTTTTGAACCAGACAATTCTTTTTTTAATTGTAACCCCAAACTAACCCTGGCATAATCCTAACCTAGTCGGTTTTTGTCCCTTTCAAAAGCTGTACCAGTACTGGATTAATAATAAAGACTTTTTGTTTACATTTTTAAAAGTTTATTTATTAAAATTTATCAAACAGGTTTGAATTTTAATTTTTGTTCAACGATATAAAAAAAATTAGAAATGTTAATTAACAAACAAAAACTTAAGCAACGAAATAATACACGAACAAAAAATTTTCTTAATTTAATTGAAAAAATTTTTTTTTTTTCATATTTGATATTCCCCAAAATGATTAATGAAATGACAAATATATAAAATTCCAACAGCTGCTATAAAAAAGTTGTTTACCAAATTTAAATTACAATAAAAAAGTTTTCCTAATTTAATTTAAAGTTTTTCAAAATTGAAATGAGTTTTTTGTCAGGTCTTGTGAAAAAATAAAATGGAGTTATCTCCCTTAGATTCCCATTCCATTGTACAACTGTGCCATTCAACCGTTTCTTCATCATTGACCTTTTTCCCCCTTTATATTCTAACCTCGTATGTATTCAAGAAAATAACACCTGTTTGGAAAGAAATCTAAACATCTGGTCGCTACAAAAAAGTAAAAATTGATTTTTCAGCACTTAGTGATGGGGGAAACCTGTAACCATGGTGATTCAGGACTCGCATCTTTTTTCCTCCTTTTATAAGGTTTTATTTTATTTATCTCTATTTTTCTTCTGTTCACCTCAAACAAGGCATATTGCCACCGAGGCGTAAAAAGGCTACTGTGATAGTGGCCAGATTTTATCACATTACATTTAAATTTCTGCATGTTGATATGGTCAGGGAGCAGGAAGGGAATTACAAAGGCAAGCAGTCTGAGGAAAGAAGCTATTAGAGTAGAAAATCTTCCGACATCTATGAAGCTCTATAGTGAAGGGGTGGGATTTTGCTGTTAAGGGGGCGGGTACAAATCTAGTAAGTCCATTGGAACACATTTCAGTGGAAGTACTTGTAAAACAAACACAGGGATGCAACACTGCAGCGATGCAACAGAGGCTGGAACTTGGCAGACAGTGCGGGACCTATTAGATTATAAATTCATTTTTACACCTTGTCCAAGAGGGAGAAGCTAGAGGGTTGGTGCACCAGCCCAGGTGTGGCAACAATCCTCCATGCACAGCGAAGGGTGGCTTTATAGAGACGTTGGATATTGGCAGGAGTGAGAAGTTTTCTAGCCTGATAGAGGGAGCCTACCTTCTTTGCGGCAGACTTGGCAGCATCTTCTATGTACTTATAAGTTTTCATTTTAATTGTGTCTAACTCTGTCTTCGTGGGGGGGGGGAGTAAATAGAGACACTACCGCATTGCCACTGTTTCTATCACGGTGAAGAAGGGTTGGAATTTAGGGTGCTGCTGCTGCTGCTGTTTTCAAACAAAGTCCACAGACTTTTGGTATTATAGATTTTCGTCATTCTTTTATGCCAAGGTTTGAAAGCATTATCATCATCGTTAAACCCTCGGATTGAATGAATGCGTCTCCAGAATATCCATTCTTATTTAATCCATAAACTTGTTCAATTCGCTGCTTGAGTCAGAGACCGACTATTGATAGGCGTTTCTGGAATTTCCTCTTTATTGCATTTCTCAAAGGCATCCTCTCCATGGCAACCGATTTGAGCTATTCTTCCTCCCACCCCTTCCCCATCCTTTTCCTTACACCCTCTCCCTCTCCTCCTCCTTTCACCCCATTCCTCTTCCTGCCACCCCCTTTTTAACTGAGTGATATCTCAAATTTTAACGTTTAAAAAAAAAAGATTCTCATGGGATGACTGTTCTTATTGTAAATTAACGTTTTTCTGGGTTTTAACAATGAAGTACGAACAAAGTGTAGTATCTGTTCTCATGTTACACTTAGTCTATTCTATCCTCGGTCGATGAACGAGAAGTCCTTCTAAACTGAGACAATTTTAGTTTTTGTTTCAATCCAAAGTGCCTCTTTTTCGGGAGCTGGATTTTCTCCACATTATAAACCAACCTTGTGTCTAACTCTGCTATCGTGGGGAGGCAAGTAAATAGGAACAATGAATTAGGGAATATAAGACACATATTATTTACCTCCTCTCCAGGGGAGGTTAGACACAAGGTCGGGTGTGGTTTTAAAAAGCCAGAGCACTAGGATAAGCGCACTCTGACCTACAAAAATCCCTGAGCAGCCCCGTCAGCATTCCCCAGTAGGAGCACCTCAGGCGACTAGCAATAAACTAACCACCTTCTCGAAGAGAAGATAAAGCCTGGGAGGGGGTGGACCTCCTAGGACTGAATAGAACCATACCTCAGCCAGACGGCAGAAAAGCCACTGTCGGACGGATAAAGAAACATGATTAAAGAATCCTTTTTATGTTATACTAAAAAGAATACCCGTCCACTAATAGAGGTGTCACAGTTAATTAAATTTGTAAGGAAATCAAAGAATAAATAGCGGGTACTATGTGACCTAACGGGTACTTACTTGTACTTGAAACCGCATTGTGGGCATGCTTGTTGGTTTGGCCTCGATCACACCTCAGAAAAAATAGTCAAGCTCAATCCATCCTTGCCACTGCATTTTCACAAAAGTTGACCAAACCTGACGATTTGAAGTCAACAATTAGGTGATCTCTAACCACTCGCTGTTCCAACGGTGAACTCTGTACATTCGAGGGTTCAGGTTGGATTCCAGGTCACTTTTAAGCGTCATCAGCCAGGTTTTTCTTTGTACACCACCTCGCTTTTTCCAACCCTGTAGGGAAGCTGAGGCAATTGTTTCGTACATGCACTCTCCTGGTGGATGGCGAAGAGTATGACCCAGCCAACGTAAATGTCTCGTGACGATGACTTGTCGGAGGAAGTTAATTTTGCAGCAGAACCATACTATGTTGTTTGACAGGAAGTGCTGCCATCGGACACAGAATGCAAAGCAGGCAGTGGTGATCGAAAGTTTCGAATCACCTAATGGTTTTTATACTCTCGTTGGCCAGGACTCACTGTGTCTCAAGGTTAGTCGTTGGCACCAGCGCTTGATAGAATCTTTATTTGATACTGCGCCTTATCTCAGATCTTGACCAGAACCGGGAATTGAGTCGGCAGAAGGCAAGGTCAAGTTGTGCTTTGAATTCAGCTCCACCTTGACCCGTGGCTGTGATGATGGCTTAAAAATATTTGAAACTCTTAACCTCTTCAAGAACATCACCATTAAGGACGATGGGTGTTTTTTCTATTGGGGGAAAAGCCGGCAGCGAGCACTTTTATCTGCAAGGCATTTATTTTCATCCCAATCTGCAATCTTTCTTAGTTGTTTTAATCACAACATTTTGATTGTTGTATTTTCCGGTCTTTCACAGGTGGCTTCCATGCATGATAACGAGTTTTTGGTAATGTAGATGTTGTTGTCTTGTATCTCTGTGTCCATCCGTTAGGCTATCTTGAATATCGCTTAACTCATGTTGAGAGAGAAGTGTCGATGATAATTGATGTCAAGAGAGAAGAAAAGTTCAAGATACTTGCCAACTTAAGTATCGTTTGATATGTTAACTTTTTTTATCCATCCTGGCTATCATGACCGATGAGAAATCTCGTCTTGGAAATAAAGGCTATTTTTTATTTTATTAAAAGTCACTACTATTTGGGGGAGGATACGTTAATGGAAAGTTGGATTTGCGACGCTGATTGTTGAAGAGCATACTCTTGTTACATTAATTTGTAATTCTTCATCTCGTCCGCACCGAGGATTGAACCTTCAACCTTCAAATGACTATCACTTAGAACTGAATTTTACTTAGTACTATATCCACTGCACCACGGGTCCTTGCTAGTATGAATTCCATTTGTTAATGTCCAGCCACCCAATAAACAAAGAGAAAATTAAAGGAGAAAATAAAAAAGCAAAGTCAGCAGTTGCTGTTATTTTTTTTCTTTAGGTCATCAGAAATGACTAACGTTTTTTTTTTATCTCGCGATAGTTCAGTCCCAAGTTATCCTATTTAAGTAAAAAAAAAAATGAATTAGAAAGACTTACATTTACATCAAATTTGTGACAAACAGTGACGCTGGGAAACTCTTAAAACATTTGAGGTGATCCAACACGTCCTTGCCGAACACAAGACTGTATTTGAAAGGGTTCCGAAACCTCACCGTCCATACGTGTGCGGGATCGTGTTGAGCAGTAGTATGCTTTAATAAGACTTAAAAGTTTAGGCGAAATACCATCTGCTTGCATAACGTTCCAAAGGGTTCCATGGTCGACAGTTGATTTCAACAGCGAAATCAATGAAACAGATGACTGACCTTTGTTTGAAGCCCCGAATATGTTCGAGGATTCGTCTTAGCGTGAAGATTTGATTGGTGCAGTCATGGCTCGGATAAACATCACATTGGTTTGGCCTCATTCTGGAGTCGTGTTTTGATTGGAATCGGGTCACGGGTATATTTAGTTTTCTAATAACACTAGCCGGAACCCATGAAAATTCCACTGTTGCTTAGCAACCATTTTCTCTTTCTTCTTAATATAAAAGCAAAATGTTTTTTTTTACTAAATAAAACGAATGTTTATATATTGTTACAGTCAAAATCTTTGTTCAATAAATTATAGCACAAATATGCTCCCTCTGGTCACATATTTGTGCTATGCTGGCATGTGTTGGACGTCTTTAAGAAATTTGTTTCCAAAGTAACCTATCTCTGTCCAGGTCTTTATTTATCCCTCTTTTCCTCAGGTCCATTTTTATCACTTTCTCCCATGTTTTCCTTAGCCTTCCTTTGCCAACCAAGCCTGCTACCTCAACTGTTCTACATCTATTAACCCAAGAACTCTCATCTATTTATAAAAGTAAAAACTTATATTTTCTTTAAAGAATATATAAAAATATAGCCTGTATATTTCCATAAACACAAAATCTTATTTTGAAAACCAACTTCATACACATGTAAACTATAAACACACTGTGCGTTTCCTCAAAGTTGCTGCACCTACATTCAACCTGGTCGGATTGAGCTGGTTTCTTCTTTGGCCTGTACCACATCTCGAACTATGGCAAACAATTTATCTTTTGACGACAATCTGTATTCGCATCAACTTCCTCGTCTCATAATATTCGGTTTAATGTCTGTATTACATGTTGGCAAGCATTAGACGACTTTTAGAAATGGACTTCCAAACTAACTTATCTCTGGAAGGTCCTTATTTGTCCCTCTTTCTCTCAAGTCCATTTTTACCACTTCCGCCAATGTTTTCCTTGGCCTGCCCCTGTGAACTGAAACTGCTACTTCAACTGTTCTACATCTATTAACTCAATTACTCTCATCTATTCTTTCAACGTGGCCATACAATCGAAGTCTACTCTTCTGCAAACATCTCCCTATACTGTATAGATAAAGTTGCTAAAATATGTACTCGAATTGTCCATATGGACTTGTGGCACCTTGGTTAAAGGTGTTGATTAGCAATCAGTTCTAAGTCTTCTGGGGGTTGAAGGTTCAATCCTTACTACAGGCGATAATAACTAACATCAAAATTAACATTTCTAAAAAAAAAAAGGGTTCAGTTCGAAATTCCGTGAAGGTTTCTGAGTTTGACATAAAAGATTGCCAAGTTCAAAAAGACGCACCTGAAGATGGGAGGTTACATCGGCTGAAACGTTGTGAAAATAATAACCAAAATGAGAATGGTAGTCTGAATAATCAAATTATGAATCATCATCTAAAAAAGATCCCGAAGTATCAAAAAAATGAACGAGCTTAATGTAAAGACTCGCGGGCAATGCCAGTTTTGTACAGCTAGTTGAAGAATAGGTTCTGAAAATGTCATTCAAATTGGATACAGTATTGGCGCTGTTCAGGAGCCCATCCTTCAACTGCACACCATCTGCTTGGTAGTTCTCTGTACTTCTGTTTCTGCCTCCTTGAATGTCCAAGTCCTCACTCTAGGCTTGGATTTATGGCGCTCTTGCTCGACTCCAGGGAATGATTTGGTGGATGTGCAACGTAAAGCCAAACCAGATCCAGAACATTAAGTCAAACACCCTACTTGAGAAATTCCCAAAACTTGATGTCCTTATAAGGGCAAACCACCTTCGCTGGTTCGGGCATGTTGAAAGAAGCACTTAGAGAAAGTTAAGGCTGGACAGCAAAAAGAAAGCTGGGTGCCCTAAGAAGACATAGAAAGAAACCATCAGGCAAGACCGTAAACAGTGGCAAATGGACACAGTCAATCTCTCACAATCACGATCACTGGAGACTTAGCATAAGGACAGCCAGACAGCTGCAAAACTCTTGTCGAAGGGAACATAGACACTAAACCTGGATAATAAGTGAGTGGGTGTGAAATTAGATCATCCTCTGAATTTTGATGATTCAAAATATTGAATATGATGATTGTTTCCTTACAGGTCTCCTGGTGAGGACCCCCACCACCACCCACCCACCCATATCATAGATTCAAAGGGTGGGGGCTTTTATGTGCAAACTCGGGAGAGGGTCGGATCATGTGCAGACTCCCAGAATAAAGTTGCATTGGAGAAAGGGGAATTAGTGTAGGAGGGGGTGGGTGTTCTGTCTGAGATGATGGGTGCTGAGTGAATTGTTAATTTTGGGATCAGGTGGCACACCAAGGGAGTGGGTGGGGCCGTATACAAAAGCAGATTTTTGAATAATTTATAAAGAAACAAAAACTCTCTCTTCTCTGACGCCATTATCCTTTTCTTTCTCAGATGACATATTCTTTTTCTTTCTTTTTTGTTTTAGTTTCACATTTTATTTGTCGATTGTAACAATTTTTCATGCATGTATTTATTTACCTCTTCTCCAGAGGTTAGGGGTAGACACAAGGTCAAGTCAGGTGAGGTTTTGAAAAGCCAGCGCACGACTAGCAAAAGTGAACTCTGGTCTACAAAAAATGTTTTAGCAGCCCTGTCAGGCGATTAGCAATAAACTAACCCTCTTCTGAACAAGAGATGGTAAAGTCTGGGAAGGTGGTGTAATTTGATGTTTTATTTGATATTTTTATAAAGTTTTCGTTTAATTTTTTTTTCTACTATTGAAGAATTAGAATATTTTTATGTGAGTGTACACCCTTCGTCAAAAATGGCAACAAAAAAAAATTATGCTCTGCCAGTGTTCGCACTAATATTCACATTCATATGTAAATTATCATTTTTAATGAGCTAAAGAAGAAAACAGCACTTTTTATTTAGCGGTCGATTCCTTTCTGGATTCATTTCAGACGGTGGAGGGGGGGGGTCTGACTAGCTATTTGTTTTCTCATTTCTTAAAATGGTTTGGTCAATAGCCTAAAAAAAAAGGCATGTTGGTTTACTGGCTAACTTTTGTGTGACGGATGGCTATATTATATTTATATAAAATATACAAATAAATACACATTGGGCTTTATTATAGAGTGGAGGGTCCTATTTTTACGTTTTTGTTGTGACAAAAAAAATATGAAAAAGACAATAATTAAGAGACAGTGGGATTTACATACATACACACACACACACACACACACACATATATATATATATATATATATATATATATTTAAAAACTAGACATTACATATTTCATAGTTTAACTGTTTAGAAAAGTCTGTTACAATTCAAATCCTCAGCGACTTAAGTTTTTTGTGAGTTGCTGAGGATTTGGATTGATTGTAACGGCCTTTTCTAAAAACGGACTTTTTTTTTCAAAATCCATGTCAATAAAACTATGGTACGTCTCTGAAATATATGTAACATAGTTTTTAAATAAATTTGTATTTTAGTTTTCACATTCTTGCGATCGAGCACTTCATTGATTTTTTTTTTTTGATTTTTAGTTATTTTTTTTTTAAATTGCTCCAAACAAGGCATGAAGCCACTTGATGTAAGAAGCTAAAAAATACTACTTCAAGATTAAAAACTAACCAACAATAAGTGTTAGATAGATCCCGACCCAGAAAATAGCAATTTCTTTTCAACATACCCCAACGCACTATATATATATATATATATATATATATATATATATGTATGTATGTATACGCACATTTATTGTCATAGATATTTTTTTTCATAAACGTATAGGAGACATAAGAACATGGTACATAAAGGGGATGAAAATGACAGATGTTACTAATAGAAAGACTACGTTGAATGTCCCAACACAATGATAAAGAACATGTATTATGAGGGTAAACAAATAGAAAGAGATATGCATGGGTGATGTGTAAGTAACTGTGACTTACTTTGTTTATATCTGAGAGCCGATACGGCTGCTAGAAGAAAAAGCCATGTAGAGGTGGCGCCGTTCTTGAAGTCTTGTCTGACTGCGACCAGAAAGGTGAGAGTTTAGAGTGATGGTGACCGTGAAAGATGTCTGACAGCAAGTGGCGTCAGAGTTCTGAAAACCCTGCAAACATAGTGCCAGTTGTATACATCTGCCGGCCTTGAAGCCCAACCAAGAAAAGGGAAGAATATTGCGTTCTAAATTCACATGTGAGTGGAATTTAGATATATTTTTTATTTCCAGAAGAAGATTCGGTTCTCTCGTTGGCTAGTATAATTCATGGGCGGTAATTTGGATCTGATTTAGGAAAGATAACTCTTGATAATTCTGGGTATACACTATTCTCTAACAAATTATTTCTATATATTAACATCATTATCAAATTATTTCTATATATTATCATTATCAAATTATTTCTATATATCAACATCATTATCAAATTATTTCTATATATTATCATTATCAAATTATTTCTATATATTAACATCATTATCAAATTATTTCTATATTATCATTATCAAATTATTTCTATATATTAACATCATTATCAAATTATTTCTATATATTAACATCATTATCAAATTATTTCTATATATTAAGATCATTATCAAATTATTTCTATATATTAACATCATTATCAAATTATTTCTATATTATCATTATCAAATTATTTCTATATATTAACATCATTATCAAATTATTTCTATATATTAACATCATTATCAAATTATTTCTATATATTAACATCATTATCAAATTATTTCTATATATTAACATCATTGTCAAATTATTTCTATATATTAACATCATTGTCAAATTATTTCTATATATTAACATCATTGTCAAATTATTTCTATATATTAACATCATTGTCAAATTATTTCTATATATTAACATCATTGTCAAATTATTTCTATATATTAACATCATTGTCAAATTATTTCTATATATTAACATCATTGTCAAATTATTTCTATATATTAACATCATTGTCAAATTATTTCTATATATTAACATCATTGTCAAATTATTTCTATATATTAACATCATTGTCAAATTATTTCTATATATTAACATCATTGTCAAATTATTTCTATATATTAACATCATTGTCAAATTATTTCTAAATATTAACATCATTGTCAAATTATTTCTATACAAAAGACAAAAGAAAAATCCAGGTTGTCCTCGATGGCCATTCATCTAAGCAACATGACATAAATGCTGGTGTACCCCAGGGATCTATCCTTGGACCTTTGTTGTTCTTGATCTATATAAATGATCTCCCTGATGACATAGTGTCTGAGATTGGTTTATTTGCTGACGACACCAC
The DNA here is from genome assembly GCA_963556195.1 of Sepiola atlantica. Taxonomy (NCBI): domain Eukaryota; kingdom Metazoa; phylum Mollusca; class Cephalopoda; order Sepiida; family Sepiolidae; genus Sepiola; species Sepiola atlantica. The sequence continues at coordinate 114,910,449 of OY744515.1, forward strand.
GCTTTACTCTCACCATGTTGGCAAAACCGACGCGATCATATCTGAGGCATTGGCTGAATCTTTAGAAAATGACCTCCAGGCTGTAGTGGATTGGGGTCATAAGTGGTTGGTAACTTTTAATACTGCTAAAACAAAGCTCCTTTCCTTCAATAACTACAAGGAACTTCTCCAACCACCGATTGTCATGGCTAATAACACCCTACCTGAGAGTTCATCATTCAAACGGTCGGCCTAACCGTCACAGGTAACATGAATTGGAACAAATACATTGAAGACATTGCCAAGGCTGCTGCAAAGAAGGTTGGCTCCCTCTACCGTGCTAGTAAACTCCTCACACCTGACATTATCCTGTATCTCTACAAAGTCATCATCCGCCCATGCATGGAGTATTGTTGTCACATCTGGGCTGGTGCATCATCTACTAGTCTCTCCCTCCTCGACAAGGTCCAAAAAAGAATCGGCGACCTAATAGGTCCCTCACTGTCAACCAAGCTCCAGTCCCTGTCCCATCGCCGCAATGTAGCATCCTTGTGCTTGTTTTACAAATACTTCAATGGATTATGCTCCGATGAATTGGCTACCCTGGTGCCCCCTCAACGTAAATTGACTAGACAAGCTCGACAATCAACTAAATCTCATTCATTCACTGCAGAGGTCCCCAGATGCCGGAGAATCTTCTACTCAAATAGCTTCTTTCCTCGAGCTGCTGGCCTCTGGAACTCCCTCCCTGCCGCCTGTTTCCCCGACAGTACAGACATGCAGAAGTTTAAAACTAATGTAAACAGACATCTCGCTGTGCAGATCCCAGTTTAGGTTGACCCTCCCAACCTTCTCTCCTCTTTTTTTCTCAGTAGCCCCTTACGTCTACAGTGGCTGCCCGCCTTTTTGGGGTGAACTATGTTAAAAAAAATAAAAAAATATTAACATCATTATCAAATTATTTCTATATATTAACATCATTATCAAATTATTTCTATATATTGACATCATTATCAAATTATTTCTATATATTAACATCATTATCAAATTATTTCTATATATTAACATCATTATCAAATTATTTCTATATATTGACATCATTATCAAATTATTTCTATATATTGACATCATTATCAAATTATTTCTATATATTGACATCATTATCAAATTATTTCTATATATTGACATCATTATCAAATTATTTCTATATATTGACATCATTATCAAATTATTTCTATATATTAACATCATTATCAAATTATTTCTATATATTAACATCATTATCAAATTATTTCTATATATTGACATCATTATCAAATTATTTCTATATATTGACATCATTATCAAATTATTTCTATATATTGACATCATTATCAAATTATTTCTATATATTGACATCATTATCAAATTATTTCTATATATTAACATCACTGTCATTACCATAGGCAAACAGTGAACATATTTTTGAATTGATTTGGCCTCAGAATGACATTTCATCTATTTAAAATTCCCGTTTTTGACTAAATGAATTATTATTTGGATTATTCCGATTACTGTTCTTATCTTTGATGTTATTCTAACAATGTTTTGTCCGATGTAACCTCTGACCTTCTTCAGGTGTATCTTATCAGAAAATGGGGAATCTTTCTGTCAAACTCTGGAAATCTGTACAAAATTTCGAACAGAACCCTTTATTCAATCCACAGCGGTAGCATGCTCTCATTGCGTCAGCCCTGACCGGGTAAAAGTCTTAAATAATTCCCAATTGTATTCTTGGTATCGCCAAGCAGCGCATATGTTGGGCAACGCTGACCTACTAAGCAAACCTAGTATAGAATTTAATACGATATGGAAACCATTAGTTATAAATAATAGATAAGGTCACTATTAAAAGAAAAAATATATATGTAGTAATAAGTGGTGATCTATAGCGCTGAGGTAGTATACTATTTTTATAATTTGGATTATTCAGACTACTGTTCCCATCTTGAGTGTTATTCTCACAACGTTTCGGCCGATGTAACTTCCAACCTTCAAGTGATCTTGTCGAACTCGGGAATCTGTACGGAATTTCGAATGGAACCGCAAGGATCCGTGGTGTTAGGGATAAAGTACTAAGGGCAATTCAGTTCTAAGTGACACTCTTCTGGGGGTTGAAGGTTCAATCCTCAGTGCAGGCGACACCAAGAATACAAATACTTTCGGTCGAATTTGTAACTGTTTGTGTACAGCCTAGCGTACACATCACTTGACCAATCGTCACCAAACTTGGTCAAAATATCGATCATGGTGTAACTTTGAACTGATTTAATTTTACGATATCTAGGTCAAAATCAAATTGAAAGTCACACTTCGGTTCTCTTCACCATAGAGACTTACTACTTGGTCCATATTGTAGCCAATGATGTCTTGCATCTTATATTAACATTGATTTTTGATTGTGACCATGAAAAGTTTTGTTCAATGTCGAAATTTTGACAGAATTTCAACTTTCGTTTTTCAAAATTTGATGTATGGATCTGATAGTCTTTGATAACAGTAAACACCATGCAAAATTTTAGCCTGATCAGATCAATAGTTTTTGAGTGGTCAACGTTTCCATTGCATAACTTTGGGAATGCTTCATACACTTTGGCCCATCCTTATGTTGTCAGGTGGGGGTATGTAATTTCATGACTTATTATTATTATTATTATGATTATTATTATTATGATTATTATTATTAAGGGAACTTCTGCCATTACTAACCAGCAGAATTATGTGATCTATTCCCTGCTTCTTTTGTTCCAGCTCGTTTGACTTGTTGGTCGAGTGGTCTCCATCAATTTGCTGTTTTGATACCTCATTGTAATACAGCTTCCTATTCCAGTAGCTTCTTTCCAAGAACCGCAGGCTTGTGGAACTCTCTTCCTACTGACTGTTTTCATCCTACCTTGGTATTTTCAAGACTAAAGCCAATAGGCATCTCTTGTCTGTGCGATAATCATATTTCGTTCTTGTTAGCTGCTTATATCAAGTGGTTTCATGCCTTGTCTGGAGTAATTTCCATAAAAAAAGAAAAAAGACTTTTCTCTTGGTAACGTTCTATAAGGCATGTGTATGCAGTGTGATGATGTATGAAAGTGAAACCTGACCAATGAGGGTTGAGGACATGCGTTGCATGGAAAGAATGATAGGGTGGATGTATAATGTGAGTCTTAAAGACAGGCTTAGTTCTGATGACCTCAGAGGAAGAAGCTGAAATCTGGACGGTATGTAGCAGTTGGATTACAAACAGCAGCAGCAAGAAGCCGCCATTAACGATGTTTCAAATATCTGCTTGACTTCTAAGCTGGTCGCTGATTGGAGCAAATATTTAACTTTGATTCTGATTCGCACAATCAGAAATCATTCTCTCATGCAAGCAGAGGATTGGTCATAGAGTTTAGAAATGAGAGCGCTCATTACTATTCTTCCTTTTTTAGTCACAAGACGACAAAGATGTCTTGACTCATCCATGTCGCTTTGTTCAACCCCCAAACTTCTCTCCTGGGACGCAAACCAGAAATCCGTCCAGCCACTGGCTCTGACAAGAAGACTCTAATATCCAACATGGCGAGCTTTTTGCATGTGGACTGACTTGCCGCACACACATAGACTTATACCATTGCAACACACACTAACAAATCACACATATGAACTCAACCTGCCTTTAACTAATACATACAGACTTTCTCTTAAAAATATTCTTATAATATGAACTATTTTCTGTTCCCTATAAATAGGGCATTTATCCTACATATGAACTCTCCAACCTTTTTCCTTGTCCACTAACAGCCTTATGCCCTTCTCAATTTACATATTTACGAAGATGGCCTAATAAAGTTGTTATAAATATTAGAAATGGACTTTGTCCTTTTTCTATATTGGTAACCCTGACGTCAACCTTTTTCTAAAAGTATGGGGAGCTGTGTGCAGAAGAGTAAACCTCGATGGTATGGCCATGTTGAAAGAATAGATGAAAGTTCTTGGGTTAGTAGATGTAGAACAGTTGAGGTAGCAGGTTCAGTTGACAGGGGAAGGCTAAGGAAAACATAAATGATAAAAATGGACCTGAAGGATATATAAAGACCTGCCAGAGATAGATTAGTCTGGAAGTCAATTTCTTAAAGCCGTCCAACGCATGCCAGCATAGCAAAAATATACGACCAGACGAAGCATATTTTTTACTATAATTTATTAAAGATTTTGATTGTTACAATATATAAACATTCGTTTTATTTATTACAAAAACATATTTCGTTTTTATATTAAGATAGAGAAAATGGTTGCCAAGCAACTATAGAATTTTCATGGGTTCCTGCTAGTGTTGTTATGGAAACTAAACATAGCCGTGACCCGTTCAGATGGTTCCGATCAGAACACGACTCCAGAACGAGGCCAACCCAATATGGTTTTCGTCCAGGCTATGGTGTTATTAGAAAACTAGACGTACCCATGACGGACGTTAAACCGAATATGATGATGATGATGATCATCATCATCATCATCATCATCATAAAAAAAATTTTTTTATTTAAAAAATTATATTAATGGCTTAGATTTATGCACTAACCAAATTCCCTTTCTTTATCGTGTTCTGAGGCGGGCGAGCCGGGGAGGGGGCAGGGGTAGATTCTAGCCTTTCAATCTCTTTTGATTTATGTAATGGTCTTATATATATATATATATATATATATAATGTTTTGTAATATAAGTTTGAGGCCATTGAAACTGAATCGTATGTCCGAACGATCACATGCCATGTCCATCAAAATAACTTTTCCGAAAAGTAATCAAGAAAAACTGATAAAAGTAACGGCAGGAATCTATTAATAAATTCCTAAGTCCAGCACGTTTCCAGTCCGAGATTATTAGTTCCTTGTTCTGATCAAGTATTGATTATCCAGTTGCATCGGAAATTCTTCAAGCTTTGCTGAATGAACAGAAATACGGAAAATTATAATAATTTTTTTTTTTTTATTTATTTTTTTTTTTTTGTCAGTTTATTTTGTTTTTGTTGTATCGTTTCCTTTGTGTTATCCACAAGTCAAATTGCAAGTTGTTGGCAAAATGCCTTTTGTATATTCGGCGTTAAGCGGTTTATGCTGCGGAAGAATAGTACCATGCCGAGATGGCCTTCCGTGACATGCTCAACTGATCCCGATGCACTGAGTACTCATGTGATGGATCTCAAAACACTTTTACGACAATAAAAAAGGATTCTTAGGTATGACTAACTAGGTTTGACCGTACTTAGCTTCATCTGTCCCAACTGGACGGAGTTCACCTATCCGGTCATCAGTCCGAAAGTTTCTTTTGGAGGGGAGGCAGGAAGTGAAGCAAACAAGATCGAACACGGACACATCCGGTATACTGATATATATATATATATATATATATATATATATATATATAATTAGTCTTGGAAGTTTTTCAACTATTAAAACTATATGGGAAAAAAAACCTAAAAAAAAACACACTTTTATTCTCGGATCTTTTGGTGGAAAATCACTTTTCTTGTAAGTCAATTTCCTTTTTACAGTCACTATATTAGTTTGCTTCCAAGAATTTACGCTAGTCTTAACATTATTTAAGGGATCATCAGTTGTTTACCATAAAAAACTGTTTCGAGAATTTAAAAGCAAATATATATATATATATATATATATATTTATATATATATATATATATGAGAGAGAGAAAAAGATATATAATATAGATAGTTTATTAGAAAGCTCTACTAATACGGGATTGTACGAAAGAAAACTTAATAGCAAGGTGATCTTTTTCAAATTAAATCCTACGAGCATCTAGCTTTCATCCTCAGTCACTGACACTGGGATTTCACAATATTTCGGGAATATGACCCCGAATATATATATATATATATATATACAGGGTGTTGCAGCAAAATCGGGCACTTGACAAAGAGAAAACGAAATAGGCAATAAAAACAAAAGATGTGCATGCAGGGACTTACAGTTTATTTAGCAACAGTTAGTTACAGACTACGTTATTTTTCAATGTAACCGCTGGCGGCAGATACGGCCATCTTAAGGCGGGCACAAAATGAGTCATACACTTTGGTGACTATGTCCTTGTCTATAGCGGCAAACGCCTCCACGATGGCATCCTTCAGAGAGTTGACCATGTTATGGTCGTGCTTGTTGGTCTTGGTCTCGATCACACCCCAGATGAAATAATTATGGGGGTTGCAGTCAGGCGAAGAAGGCGGCCACAAGTCTGGCGACCAGTGGTGAGGAACATTGTTTAGCAGCCATGCCTGAATCGTCTTGACCGTGTGTGCAGGAGCGGAGTCCTGCTGAGAGACATAAGGGCTTCCGGCGGCGATCTAATCTATCCAGGGCTTCACCACACTCCTTTTTGTAAGGTGTCGGATTTTGCTGCAACACTGTGTGTGTGTGTGTGTGTGTGTGTGTGTGTGTGTGTGTGTGTGTGTGTGTGTGTGTGTGTGTGTGTGTGTGTGTGTGTGTGTGTAAATAAATAAATAAAATCACACACAAAGCCAAAACTCTTCTAAAAATGATCACCTCAAGTTAAGGAATTGTTGGAAGTGTAATTTTATTGCGTTGATGATAAAAAAGAAGTTTTCAAAAAATCCAACTTTTGAGGTTATGGGCCCTAATAATAATATTTGGTCTTATATACCCCCAAATTGACTGACCTTATAATCACTTTTTTTATTTAAATTCTGATAATGTCTAAATACCAAAATATTGTATGAATACAAACAATTCATACAATATTTTGGTATTTAGACATTATCAGAATTTAAATAAAAAAAGTTATGTTAAAAATATGCATATTTTTTAACTTTATGGAGAATTTGGTAATTTTTTTATCAAGTTAAAAAATATGCATATTTTTTAACTTGATAAAAAAATTACCAAATTCTCCATATTCTGTTAATTTTAACAACTTAAAACAAACTTTTTAATGTTTCTGAATTTTTTAGATGACGATTGATAATTTCGATTATTCGGACTATTGTTCTCAACTTGGATGTTATTCTTACAACGTTTCAACCGATGTATAACCTCAGACCTTCTTCAGGTGCATTTTGTCGAACTTAAGTTAATGTTGAATATATATTGACAACTTAAAGTAATATATATTCAAAAATAGGACAAAAAATGCTTCAAAATAGGTTTAAACATTGTTTTCCATAACTTTCATAAAAAATGAGGATAATTTAAAAAATCCTCCATTATAAAAAGATTTTTAACGTCTACGGTTGACGAAAACATTTTGTTTATTAATAGCATGTCTACGATAGACTATAAAGACAAGGATTAATAAAAGACTGATGTCTTCAATTCTGGCTAAGAGGACATCAGTCTTTTATAAATCCTTATTTTTATGTGTTATATTAAAATTTCTAAATCAGTGTCATGACGTTAGAAGCTAAAACTCGGAATTCGTTCTCGTAAATAAATCTTTACTTGGAAAGAAATCTTATCCTAGAATCTAATCATGATCAACATCATCATCATTATCATCCCAGTTATAAATTTCGCTTATCATCCCCTATCTACCCTCTCACTCTCTTTCTATCTCTCTTTTCTCTCGACCACTGTTCCTTTTAATGTATCGATTTCTATCTCATCACACTGTATTTCTCTATCTGTGTACTTATTCGCGGTTATGCTCACATACAACAGGGATGTAAGTTTTCCGCTTTTTTTAATCAGGAAAAAGCAAATTTCTGCTTAAATTACTACATCCTGCCATGGATGTGAGTTTTCCGCTTTTTTGTCGAAATCCGCTTTTTTTTTTCTAAATAAAAAAAAGCTAATTTCTGCCAAATCGTTGGAGTCTAACCTCTATATTTTTTCTCGCTATTGGATTTTCTTATCTTCCTCTCTTTTTTTTCCTCTCACTCGCTTTATCTTTTCCTGTTATTCTCTCATCCTCTTCCCGTCTTGCCTTCCTTTTCCCTCCTATAACAGTTCTCTCTGAAAACTGAAAATGTTAGCCGTGACGGTTAAGACTATCTATGATGGAGCAGGAGAGGGGTAGAGGATTTAGATGACTTCCTGTCTCCTTTCCCACCCACATGCACACTCAGTGGCTTTCTCTTAATTTTGACTTAGTTGTTTAGGAAAACACATACATTCTTTTTTTACTAACCCACATTCCTTCACTGCCACCGACAATAAAGATTTATCAATGTGTCGTCATTCTTTTATGCATAGCAGAAATACTACACCTGTAGCGCGTCTGGACATCAAAATAAGGAAGAAATCTGGTCTTAATTCTCAACCACGTGTCGGTACAAGAGTTTCTATACAGTCTTGTGTTCACCACAATATTTCTTTTACTAAAAGAGTCTCAGCTTTTTTATCGAGTAGCATGACTCTAACCTAGAAACTTTATTTCACAGGGAGACAACTCTGGTCTCGGCACCCGCCATCCCCATCAAATAAAGTAAAAATTATACACTTTATACTTGAACTTTTTTTATTCTTACTTCTAGTGTCTTTCAAAAACTGGTCCGTTATTCCTGATGGACTGCGACTCTACGAATCATAATATGGAGTGGGTGAGCCTGAAGCCTGGTGTGCCAGTACATGTAATGAAATTTGGGGAGCCCTCACCTGAAGCAACTCCGACATGTTCTTCAAAAGACGACAACCTCATGTTCCTTGTAATTCCCGGTAAGTCTGCAGAATTTTTCTAATCTGTTCCGTATAAGGAACTAGAAGAATAGTGCCCAGAGTAGGAATTCCCCCCCCCCCCTCCTACCCGAACAGAAGAGTTTTGCACCACTTTTATGTCGCCTTACCAAGATGAAAATCAAGATATAATGCTACTAAAACTTATGTCTACAATCTTTATTCCAATTTTGATCAAAATCCATTACAAGATTTTGATTTTAGAAAATGTCTCAAATTTAAGGCTTAAGCTTAAGGGGTCTTAAGAAGAAATTGAAATTCACGGAATCTTGCTTATTTGGTGTCTAATGACTCTGGGTCAAATTTAATGCAAATCTGAAATATTTGAATTTTGAAATGGGAGGTTGTGCCCATATTATGTTCTCTAAAAGCCCTTTAAAATACTCCAAAGAGACTGAAATTTGGGAAATAATGTCCTTTACAATTTCGCAAAAATCGGCGGTATCTGAATTTTCTACAAACAATTTCCTTATAAAACTAAATTAAGCTAAATATAGATCACATTACCCAGTCTTAGGCCTAGCCAATGATCGATTAATTAGTTTAGGAGTGAATCCTATACATAGAAATATATAAACATATAGACATAACTAACATTATATAAATAGAGATTAGTAGAGATACCCAATATTGCCTGGGTAGAAAGCGTTTTTTTTTCTTTTACTCTTGAATGACTTATAACCCTAAAAAAATTTGTTCACGTTAGCAAAATGTCTGCTGTTTAAAAATTTATTTGTCTGTTTTATGGTATTGTTGTATACTCATCTTGATGTAAAGATTTTATCTACACTACAAAATCACCTGATAATAAAAACTAGTTAACTTGCCCACTTGAATCTATTACATAGTTGATTCAAGTTAGTAAATATAAAATGTCTGTTGAAGCAAGTTCAACATGTTCTTCAATGGACAATAGACAGTCCAAAAAAGAGTCTAATAGGTCCCACACTGTCTACCAAGTTCCAACCTCTGTTCCATCACTTTAGTGTTGCATCTTTCTGCTTGTTTTATAAGTATTTCAATAGAATGTGCAGCACTTGTGCCCCTTCAACGTAAATATCCTGACCAACTTGGCAAGCAGCAAAATCCCCCCCATTCACTGTAGAGGTCCCCAAATACCAGAAGGCTTTCTACTCTAATATCTTTCTTCGAACAGCTTGCCTTTGGAATTCCCTCCCTGTTTCCTGTTTCCCTGAGTGTACCAATATGCATAAAATTAAATGTAATGTGAACAAGTATCTCGCTGCACAACTCCCCACTTAGAATGCCCCTAATTCACAGTAGCCTCTTATGTCTTGGTAGCAGTGTGGCTAGTTTGGGATGAATTGAAGTAAAAATAGAAAATAAAAAATAGCAGTTTCAGTGTCTTTTCATAAGGGAAGCTAATTTCAAGGTACAAAAATAGTTATTATTTCCCTTTAGACAGATATATCGATAGGTAGACATAGATATATCGATAGGTAGACATAGATATATCGATAGATAGATGCAAATCTTTAAGAGAAATGCAGTTCCGCTGAACGCAGTAGCTACAGATCAGTTCGACTTCTTTCGTATACAATTAAAATTTTTGAGCCAATCGTGGACGGCAGAATACGGAAAATGGTAACGATTACGCAAAATCAGTGCAATTTCCTGAAGAAATGCAGCACAACAGATGTCATCGATGCCACAAAGCTCTTGACAGAAAAGACTGCCGAGAGGGCGAAACCGTTGCATGTTGCCTTTTTCGACTGCGTGCCACACGATGTGATCTGGTACAAGCTATGACACGATGGTGTCCTCGATGAGCTGATTAGTTTGATCAGACTACGATTCATTGAAGTGTCTGGCGCGAATTGCTGCTGGTATGTCTAAGGATTTTCCCATCAGGGTTGGAGATACCAAGACGCTTCATTCTTGTTATAAATGCCACCACCAAGGAACTGCACTGACCCATGCCCTGGACACTCGTGTACGCTTACCTCAAAAATTAAATCTGACCTGCAATAGCAAGTTCAGTCCTAGACAGACTGGCTTAGTTTGGTCTGCGGGTGAACATCAGAAATACGGAATATTTAACCACCAATAAAAACGAACATGGCACCATCCAAGTTGACAGACAGGATTAAAGTTGAAGATCTACTAGACTGTTGTGAGACCCGTCTCTTTGTACAGCACCAAGTGCTTACTGACAACAAGAAATGCAGAACAAAGTTTCGCCATTATGGACACCAAAATGCTCAGCTGGATGTCTGGAATCACATTGTTTGACCACGTCTGCAATGAGGATATCTGAAGGCGCTACAGCATCGCATGTGCTGAAGGCCAATAACAACACTTGTGAAACGTATCTTTGCATTAGAAATGTCCGGGGGAAACAACCAAGATGAAGACCAATGATAAGATGGGCAGACACCCTGCATAAAAATCTCTGTAAAACAGGCCTTCGCCTGGACCAAGCCTGTGATAGTGCCAAGTGCAGACAAAAATCCATCATTGTGGGCCACGCCGTAGGTAGAGATTAACACATAAGAAAAACAAGAAACATTAAAATATATTTAGATGGAATATTATTTTTCATCTAACTCTAATGAGTAACCACTTACCAAGGCTAAAAGACATGCAAGGATAATGAAATGGATAGATTGACAGTTGAATGCTGATGAATATTATGAGAGGATAAAAAATGATGAATGGAATGAACAAAATTTGATTACTTAAGTTTATGGATCATTAAACTATGATGATAGTGGATTTGATATCTGTTGCAAGACTGTTAGGAGCATCCATCTTGAATTACATCCCATAATGCTATGTCTCTAGCAAGGGCAAATATTCCTGCTTTAATGTCTCTTGACAAGGGCAAATAATCCTGTTTCAATGTCTCTTGGCAAGGGCAGATCATCCCGTTTCAATGTCTCTTGATAAGAGTAGATAATCCTGTTTGAATGTCTCTTGACAAGGGCAGATAAATCATATCTCTTTAAACATAGAAATGTCTTAAGATGTAATATGATTTCCCATGTTACCCTAATTTGATGGACATTTCTATTTCCAACCGTATTTTTACACTTTCTTCTAATCTTGCTATACTTTTGCATAAACCAATCATTTCTCTTTACTATTATATGCTATACATATATAATATCCCCGACCTGTCTTAAAGAAAAGTCTTTCTCTGATGGTCAAGGTCCTGGGTATGACCTTAAAAGACATCCATTTGAAAGCTGTGGGGAATGTGGAGTTGCCCCTTAGTTGCCATTGCTCTCAGGTCCACTCTGGTCTGGAGTGGTAGTATCTGTAAGAGCCCCATCTATGGGTCAAATACAACCTACTAGCGCGACCAAATCAGGCTGTCTGAAGTTATTGACTTCCTGACTCAAAATGCACCAAACATTGATGTTTTATTGTTTTTTTTTTCCTTTGCAAAACTCAATCATGTTCTGCAAAATCCAAAACAAAAAACAATTTCCCACCACCACCAAGCACCATGAATAAATACTTTAAACATATAAAGAACTTGGAGCATAAAAACCTTCACCAAAATGACCGGATTCAGCATTAAATGACCTGAAAAGGGTCGATATGCCGTGAAACAAAAACAACAAAACCAAAAACCACGATTAAACATTTGAAGATATAAAGAACTTGAAGCATAAAAACCTTCACCAAAATGACAACAATTCAAAATACGAAAGTTCTTAACTAATGACTATAAATGACCCATTGACTTAAGACTCAAATGAAGGATATTCCCTTCTACATTCATGGCATGAAATGACCTGAAAAAGGTTGATGTGCCATTAAGCAATATCTTACCTTATCTCATGGTCAAATGAAAAAGAGAAAGATTTAATCATCTTATCTGCTATGTGTTAGTAGCGATTTCCCTTAGAAAATACAATATCCTGTTGCCTAATTCAAATTTTAAACTTTTAACTTTGAATGGAATTTTTCCACTTTTCTGCTTACTCTAACCTTATGTGAAAATTTCCGTTTTTTACTTTATTTTTACACACCTGCCTTTAATCTTGCTAGACTTTTGCATAAAACAACCAATACTCATTGTGCATCATATTTTATATCAACCTTTTTCAATACAACTGTATTTTTTTTTTATTATTCATGTAGGTAATCCTGGTGTCATTGAGTACTATGAAAAGTTTATGGAAACATTGTATCTGGCGAATGACAAGAGAATTCCAGTTTGGGGTATTTCGCATACTGGACACGTGTCCACAAAACACATGGATGATGCTATGAAGGAATCTGAAGGTGATTATTGTTTTTTTTATTCAATTTTAATTCAGCTTATTCCTACATTTGCATGTAAGTTTTGTTCTTTTAACACCTAAAGATTTGCTTCCTTTTTGGCTATTTATTTCACTGGCATTTCTAGCTAATTGACATCATTATCGTAACAAAGATGGCTGTAGTTATCTCCCTTATCTTCCATACCCAACTTATTTTCCTGAATCATGCTAGCCAACAAGAGAATGCACTCTGTACTTCCAGAAACCAAACAAAAAAATAATAATTCATAATACGTGGGGTGTTTAGAAACCAGATGCAGCCTCTTTCCTGGCCGCTTTTCAAGCCAGTCTTTACTGAGTCTGACTGGATTTGCATAATTTTCACAACTCTGACGCCGTTTCCTGTCAGACGCTTTTCACTTTATGGTAACAGTCGTCTTGAGACTCCCTTTACTGGTCGCAGGTATACATTCCTAAACTAAGTCTACATTACTTATACCTCACTTAACAAATCTCTCTTTGTTTACCCTGACAATATATGTATATTGTACGGGACAATTAACATAGCCTTTTCACGTGGCTTTTTGTTAGTAACTATGTCTGTGATTTTCACCCCCTCTTTATGGATCATGTTTATGTCCTTCTTACATTTGTACATTATTGTACTTGTGCATTTTTCATTACATATCTCTCTCTCTCTTTTTACCCTGGCAATTCAGGTATTTCTGATTTTGTTTGGGACAATTAATATAGTCTTTTAACATAGCCTTTCCATTAATAACTATGTCTGTGATTTTCACCCGCTTTTATGTATCATGTTTCTTATGTCCCTCTTGGGATTGTACATTATTGTACTTGTACATTATTCGTTGCATACCTCTCTGTTTACCCTGTCAATTCATGTATTTCAATTGTCTCTGGAAAACTTAACATAGTCTTTTAACATAGCCTTTCCATTAATAACTATGTCTGTGATTTTCACCAGCTTTTATATATCATGTCCCGCTTATGTTCCTCTTGCGTTTGTCAAAGACAAACTCTCTCTATGAGAAATAAATGTATCATGTCTCTGTAAATCCAGCTGTTTTACAATGATTACCATGTTTATTTGTGACCCCTGTGTGTACACAAGAAAATGATACATACAAATTAGCGATTGCCTGTTTTGCTTATTTTCGATTGTGCTTGGGACAATCAACATAGCCTTTTTACGTAGCTTTTCATTAGTACCTACATCTGTGTTTATCACCCCCTTTTATGTCCTGTTTCTTATGTCCCTCTAACGTTTGTCTCTTTAAGTAACCGTCTCTGTGAGCTATATATATATATATATATAGGACCAGGAGAATAAAGATATGATGTATATACCTTTAAAGTAGAACCTATCATGAAAAATTGATCGATATATGAGATAGAGCAATTATATAAACGAATTAAAGATTAGAATAAAAATTGTATAAAATAAAATATCTATTAAGTCATCAGTTGTTCAAAACAAAGGGTTTCAAAGAAAAGAAATTGTATTATTCCTTCATTAAGCCATAGCTTTTCAAAAAATGATATCTCATCGTCATGATTGAAATTACCTTTTATTATTTCACTTTGAATTGAATAACTCCATAAAAACTCTCTCTGCTAAGTCCATGGAAGTTTTCCTAATGGCTTTTAATATGCCACTGACATCCTAAACTTTCACACACTGCAAAATTTTCCAACTGGATCATTTGGACCATTTAATGGTGTTTTGCCTTTCTAAATTTTTACAACTTCAGAAGCCAATTTTTTCCTAAAATAGTTTTACCTGCTGCTGCAAACTCTCATGGCGCCTTCAATATATTCAAAGAATATCAAATACAGTCACTATCAAAGAATATCAAATACAGTCACTATCAAAGAATATCAAATACAGTCAAATTTTGGGTCGTGAATTTCTTGGAACTGGAATAATTTTGATATTGGAAAAAAATATTCAAGCCGGAAATGCATGATAATGACGAATGGAGGACTCGTGTGTGACAGATTTTAAAACTATAACAACGATGAAAATACAAAAAGTAGGAACACAGACGTGTAATAACACGAATACGCCTAATATCACAAATTCTTCTCTCTGTATATAAAGTTATGTAAGTGTATCTATATACTACGATGTTGTGGATCTTGCTAGTTTGTTATCTTGTTGTTTTGGCCCCGTGCACACTTGATGACGTCATCAAAATGATGACAACATCATTTTGTGAATTCATCGAAAGGATGACACCATAAAAATAATGTCGCAAAATGATGTCACCCATTAAAACAGATGTGGATAACTAGGCACAAAATGTTGACGTCATCGGGGAAAGAACCCAAATATGTGGTCGCTAGAAAAAAAACGAGAATGTGAGTTCTCCGCTTTTTTTTTTTTTATTTCAGAAAAAGCAGATTTCTGCTTAAATCTGCTTTTTCAGAATGGCCCAGGAATGAGGGGGATCATTCTGTTAAATTTCACATGTGTGCCGAGAAGGAGGAGGGGGAGAATTGGAGAAGGGAGCAAGTTGTGAAATTGAGATGTGGGGGAATGGACTCCCTCAACCCCGGTTGAAAAATTGGTGGGGAACTATGGCCCCCCCCAGGTTAGGAAACTTATTATATTTTTATTTTTTTTATTTATTTATTTTTTTTTTTGTGCAATTGGCCACTCACATCCTTGTAAAAAGTAGAAGTGGAGCATCAAATATTGCCCTTTCTTTTCAATTGTATCATTAAATTACACCCGGTTGAACTTGGAGCCACAAGATCTTAAATAAGACGCTGTACCTAGTGAGAGAAGAGCCAATATAGAATTAGATAGAGAATATCATCATCAACGGATGAGAGCTGCTGCTGCTGATGATGATGATCATCATCATTATTATGATCAGCAGCAATAGTTTAATGTTCGTTTTACAGGATGGCATGTTTTGGACAACTATTCAAAATTGACTTCCAGACTCACCTATCTCTGGCCAGGTCTTTATTTATCCCTCTTTCTTACAAATCAATCCTTATCACTTCCTGTAAGGAAGAGTTAATAAACGGAAATGAAATGTGTTTGGTTCACTACTCAGAGTTGAAAGAATGCCCTACCACCGAGTTCAAACGGGATGCCGAGTTGTTCTTTCAGTTCTTTTCACAAACAGTCCAAAACACATGTGAACGACCAAACGTCTAGTCAAAAATTCAATTCCTCTCTCTCTCAGCACTAGACGTAGTCACGTCAACCTTTCTCGACCCCGTCCCCGGAGCAAAGTGTCTACGCTTTTTATGACAATGAGAATCAGCTCATGCAAACTAAGCCTCATTTGCATACGTGAACTCTCGTCGCATGACAAAAGTTACAAGTTTCCATTTGTAACCGGAACACTCTGGGTTCGATCCCTGATGGACAATACACGGCGGAACCCTCACTCGTTTTCCCTGTGGACCAGCATGATGGCTGCTACACCCCCTTCCATGTTTTTCTTGGCCTTCCCCTCCCAACTGAGCCTCCTATTTTAACTGTTCGACATCTACTAACCCATGCACTCTCATCCATTCTTTTAATGTGACCAAACCAAAAAAGTCTTCTGTTTTCGATGCTACTGCTGCATACTTATTTACAGATACATTTGCAATTGTATCAATTTTGCCTTGTATAACGTTTTTTTCTTGAGTTTGCATTTTTGTTTTGTGTAGCTTTTTTCAAATTTGTTCGTTTCTTGAGTTTCCCAAAGAGTTTGGTGTCGGACTTGCAGTTTCACTGGGATCAGTTCTTTCGCTGCCTGTGTACAGGTTTGATCAAAGTTTTTATATACTGAATTTGCAGAGTTTTGTAGCGACAAAGTTTACCCTTCGGTGCACAAAATGAAAGTGTTTACAATCGTCTCTGCGCATATAGCTTGTAGTATACAATCGCCTGAATTAATAAAAACAAATAAAAACATTTTAAACCAATCAGATGCATTTCTCTGAATTTATCAAATTTGCTGTTTTGATAACCCCGAGTGCATAAAAAGTAAGATTTTTCTTTCAATAAAAATTGAACTAAAATCCACGACAGCTAACATCTACATTATGCCATCTTCCCTCACCCCTCTGTCGGGCTTGGGGAAAGCTAATAATACATTTCTCAATTCACACACACACACAGTCATAAGCATACAAACTCTGACACTAACACACATGCACACATAACGCATTAACTTTTTCACATTGTCGTCTGCTGATCAAAAACAAACGTATAAACTTATTCATTTTAATATTCGTAACATTTCTTACTGAACTTTCTGTAGCAGGTACCCTACTCTCTTCGACACCGTGGGTATCGTTGTCGGCCACTCACGCACAGGTGTTTGATATCCTGGTCGCGGTGCCAAGTATAACAAAGGACCCCACACGATCCTGCGTCACAAAACCAAATGTAACAAAGTGTAGTCGTTCTCTACACAGAGATCCTGCCAAACCGTGAACACTCTTTTTGGCCGATGATCGTCATAGTGGCAAACAAAAAAAATATGTCGAATTTCTTCCAAGGTCGTGATGATGGCGATGATGATGATGATTTCGTTGATTCGGAGAAGGCAAGGTTATACAAGCAGAACAAATTGACAATAGGAATAATGGCAAACAACTCGGCGATTTCTTTTTGTATGAAATAATTATTAACAAGATAAACTATATCGAAGAACCAGTTATTATACGATCATTCATTGCTAACTGAAAGAAATGAAAAAAAAACATTTCTTTAAGTAGTTAAATCAAGATGTTATTTTTAACTTGGTCCATTAGCGCAGTAGGTAGCGTATTGGACAGTTGGCGTCAAGGTTGCGAGTTCGAATCACGGCCTCGGCGTCGAAATTATTTATTGTTTATTTAGTCGTTAAGATGTGCCCTAATGTATTTCTTATGTTTCTGACTTTGAAATTAATTAAATAGTAGTTACCCGCTCCCCCCCTTACGTTTATAAAAATCTTCACTGACAGACAGACAGAGAGACAGACAGAACCTCTTCGTTATATTATAAGTGGACTTGGGTGGTGAGAAAAAAAAAATTTGTCTCCGAATACTTTTTTGTTTAAAAAGGGGGGAAAAATTTTTTTTTTTTTTTTTTTTTTTTGCTGTCTCGCCAAAAAAAATGGGAGGGGATTTCTACCCCCCCCCCCCCTCGGACCCCTCCCTCCCCTAATAAAATCGAGAGCGAACGCAGACCCCAATGTATTTTCGAAGAACAGTTATAGGATCATTCATTTGTAACTGCAAGAATTGAAAAAAAAAAACGATTTCTTTATCTATTTTAATTTCGATAAGATTTTATCACTTTCCCTATAGCTCATACGGTAGCACGTCAGGCAGTTAGCGTCAAGGGTGCGGTTTTGAATCTCGGCCTGGGCGCCAAAATTATTTATTGTTTATTTCTGACTTTGAAATTACGTTTACAAAAATTCTCCAGGACGGACAGACAGACAGACAGACTGACAGAATGACAAGGAAGGTGCTCGTTATATTATAAGTGGACTAGCCAAAATAGCCTCCCTACGGTCGTCTATTTTTGCTAGGCTGCCGCATCAGAAATGAACGCTCACTCGTAAACCGATGGAGCCCCAGTTATATTTCTTGGGTGGGTAGACATTGATTTTATTTGTTTCTAACCAAGGATATTTTTAGTTGAAAACAGAAAAAAATTTTTTAAAAAACGTTCTTTACCCCACACCACCAATTTTTTTTTTTACCCTTCCCCATGAATAGTAATATTTTCAGTTAGAAAAAAAAAAAAATTTTTTTTTAACCCCCTCCAATTTTTTTTTTACCTTTCCCCATGAATAGTAATATTTTCAGTTAAAAAAGGAAAAAAAAAAAATTTTTTACCCCCCCCCCCCCAATTTTTTTACTCCCCCCCTCCAAATTTTTTTTTACCCTTCCCCATGAATAGTAATATTTTCAGTTCGAAAAAGAAAAAAAAAAATGTTTAATCCCCCCCCCCCAAAAAAAAATTTTTTTTACCCTTCCCGATGAATAGTAATATTTTGAGTTGGAAAAGGAAAAAAAAAAAAAATGTTAACACCCCCCCCCCATAGAAACATTTTTTTTACCCATGGATAGTTAAAAAAAAATTTTTAAAGTTAGGAGGCGCCTCGGTCATATCAAAGAACTCATGTTTAAATATGCTATTGAAGGTGCCTACGTCATATGAAAGAACCAGTTTTGTTATTCTTCCAAAATGGTTACCCATTTAGTAATGGCCGAGATATTTGTTGCTTAACTTCAATTTACAATAAAATACCTTGTCTTATCAACGTAATGAATATTCTGGGGGTTAACACCCCCCCCCCCCCCCCAACCGGACGCCCCCCCCTAAAACAATCGAGAGCGAACGCAGACCCCAATGTATTTCCAATGAACAGTATACGATCATTCATTTGTAACTGGAAGAAGTTGAAAAAAAAATGAATTCTTTATCATTTAAAATTAATACGATTATATCACTTGTCTTGGTGGGGCAGATGATAGTGCGTTCGGCAGTTAGCGTCAAGGTTGCGAGTTCCTGAAAAACCGCCCCACCCAGTCCAGTTGATCTCCAAAGAATGAATAATTTTTTCTAAATTTGAGATTCAGCCGAGGCAACGCCGATTAAGAAAATACCAACTTTGTGGGTGTTTGTTTTGTTTTTTTATTTTTATACATACACACACAGACAACTGCCCTTTATATAATTGAAGAAGAATACCAAATCGCTAGAGCTTTACATCCTTATTTTTCTCCCATTTGGCTCAATTTTATTTCTTTTTCTCTTTTTTTTTCTTTTCCTTTTTTTTCTCTCCATTATGTTTGTCTTGTCCTGCTTCGTCTCCCTTTACCCTCTCTGAAAATTTTAATTTTGCCATACTTCAAATGGGTATAGAATAGAATTTTGTTTCATCAATGAATGTCTTCCTATCGCCTTTAAAACATATCAGTCGATACTTTCAGTAAAAAAGTACTAGCTGCTCTCCGGGGTGGTTATTTCATACCAAAATCAGACCGGCAGAGTGTAGGCCGTTCAGCTGGCTTATTCTCTGCCGGGGTGAGGTATCATCCTGTGCAGTTCTAAGAGGTCCACCCTCCCAGGCTTTACCTTTTTGCCCTTTGAGAAGGAGTTAGTTTATCACTAATCGCCTGAGTGCTCTTCCTCTAGGGTGTTTGCTTTTAAAATCCCACTTTGCCGACCTTGTGTCACATCTTTCTGCCGTAAATAACTTCAATAAAGAAGGTGTTGTAGATTAACACTCTTTCATTAAATAACGTTCTCTCTCCCCTCCATGAGATTCTACTTTTTTTAGGTGATTATGAATGAAAACACTGGGCCCCTAGGTTGGGAAATTGGTGGTGGGAGGAGTGGGGGATGGCCCCTGAGGTTAAGAAATTCATTTTGATTTCAGATTTTATTTTGCCATTGGTCACTCGCATCCATTTTTTTTCATTGCCAATTCTCAGTTGTGGGTGTCTCTTAGTTTGTACATATTCTGAGAACCATTCTTTCCTTGTTGGTTATGTTCATTTTCTTTGTCAAAAAGGATACATCAAAAGTATACAAAACAGAGTTCTTTTTAGGAATAGGTATCCATAGATTTGCAGTAAGCAATTCCAACTACGAATGGGGAAAGCCGAATCAAGTTGTGACTTTTACCGAAATATACAAATAAAGAAGGGAAGTAACAGTTACTTGCCAGACGACTATTTTTCAATCAATTAGAAAGATCAAGTCTCGACTTTCACATAATTTTTTGGATACCCTTATTACTTTTGCAATTTTTTATTTGGGATATTTTGGATATCTTTTCATTTACCTTTACAAAAAAATAAAGAATTTCTTTTTATATCCAAAATAACCAAAAACCAACACGCTATAAAACAATGGTGCTTCTACATAATACGAACTGAACTAAACCTAAAACTTAGTTTAGGGTTAGGATAAATAAAAAACAGTTCGGTTTCTATTGTGTAGAAGTATCGAAACAAGATTATAGAATACACATAACTAAAAGATAAAATCAACAATTTCTTTCGTTAAATAACTTCTTTGCAAAAACAAAAAAAAATGCTAATAATACAATCAGTTTGTTAACGTTTGCTAACGTTCACCGATCTTGGAAGTCTCTGGTTAAACTTGCAATTGATGATGTAAGTACTGAAATTTTCTTGGGTACTTATTCCTAAAGAGTACCTGTAAAATATTGTCACCTTTTTATTCTCTGTGGACAAAATAAGGAACAAATAAATAATCCATTTGTGACGATAAAGCATTAGGATTGCGTTTACTTATTTATTTTTTAATTACTGGATATGGAAGCTGTTATGCTCCACTTTCGTTAGGATTACGAAAATGTTATATCGTAAGAATAACAAAAAGTAAATAGGAAACCCAAGACAGAAATTGAAAGGAATAGTAATTCTATTAAGAATACTTAATTACAATAAGTTGGTCGCCATTACCGGCTCTAGGCAGACGTGCTAAACTGTTCGCTAAGCGGTTCTCCTTGGCAATGGAAAAGATGTCGACTTCATAGTGACCTGACAAATCCATCCTGTCACTATTGGTGAATCCGGATCATTCCACAATAGAAAGCTTTTATGTTACACGACAATAAAAAATAAAATAAAAGTCGAGAACCCAGGGTTCTGATTAAAATAACAAAAAAAAACCCACAGGGGATGAGCTATCCAATTCAAGACATGGATAAAAGTAAAGGAAAAGCAATGAACAAACAAGTGTGAAATAACATAAGACAACCAAGTTATAAATTCAAATATAAATATTTATTTACATAAATACAGGAAAGAAATATAGAACAAAAGATCAAAATCTAATATGGAAAAAGGCAGTTTAAAGAATATATCAAACCAACGAGCAAAGAGCACATTTAAATATACAATACCGGCAAAATGAAGAGGAAATAAAAAGAAAGGAAATAACTCTTTGACAAGGCTGTGATATCAGCGAAAGTCTCATACATATATTTATGAAGAAAATGATTTTATTCATTTAATATATAAAAAATAAAAAACTTTTCTTATTTTTTTTTTCAAAATTCTATAATTCAAAAAGCGTTTGTTTGAAAATACCGTTTGATACGATACAACAGAGCTCTCTTCAAGTAAAATGTTTTAGACTAAGAAGTAATTCTTTCTTCACTTGTAAATGGAGAATAAATATTAATTGTTATATAGAGGAGTTTAATTTATTTTTTTTCGTTATATTCGTTCCATATCTCACAAATATCACCAGTACACATCAGTCCCTTGCATTCATTGCAGAGAGAAGACATTTTATGGGCATGTGTCGCACAGCGCTCTTCAATTATAGCATTTAAACTAATAAGTAATTCTTCTTCAGTTATAAATCCACTTATAATATAACGAAAACTTTCTCTGTCAGTCTGTCTGTCTGTCCGCCGCTGAGAATTTTTTATTTTTTGTCTCAGCACCCAAGAACGCGGCAGCCTAGCAAAAATAGACACCGTTAAGGAGTCTATTTTCGCTAGTCCACTTATAATATAACGTCCTGGAGAATTTTGTAAACGAGAGAGGGCGAGATAATTACTATTTAATTAATTTCAAAGTCGGAAACATAAACAAACACATCGGGCCACATATTAACAACTAAATAAACAATAAATAATTTTCGGCGTCAACGCCGCGATTCGAACTCACAACCTTGACGCTAACTGCCAAACACTCTACCGAAACCGCCAATGAGACATAGTTAAAAATGACAACTTAATTTTCTTACTTGAACAAATTGCTTTTTTTTCAGATCTCTCATTTGGCAATTAATGATCGTATAATAGTTGGTTCTTCTTTATACTTGGGATCTGCGTCCGCGCTCGATCTGTTCTTTGAAAATACATTGGGGTCTGCATTCGCTCTCGATCTTTTTCAGGGATGAGGGGATTCCCCTCACCCCCCATTTTTTTTTTTTTTTTTTTTTTGCGTGAAAAAAAAAAAAAATTTTGGCGGGGAAAAAATTTTTTTTTTTTTCCCGATTTTAAACAAAATGGTATTCGGAGACAATTTTTTTTTCTTTTCTTTTGTCTAACCACCCAAGAACGCGGCAGCCTAGCAAAAGTAGACGACCGTTAGGGAGTCTATTTTCGCTAGTCCACTCATAATATAACGGACACTTTCTCTGTCAGTCTGTCTGTCCGTCGTCGAGAATTTTTGTTAATGTTATTTAAGTCAGAAATAAACAATAAATAATTTTGGCGCGCATTCGAACTCGCAACCTCGACACTAACCGCCGGATGCTCTACCGTCTGAGCTATAGGGCAAGTGATAAAATCCTATCCAATTTTAAATAGATAAAGAAATCGTTTTTTTTTTTCCACTTCTTCCAGTTACAAATGAATGATCGTATAACTGTTCTTCGAAAATACATTGGAGCCTGCGTTTGCTTTCGATTTTTTTTTTTAGGGGGAGGGGGTGGAATTTAACCCTCCCCCCTCCCAACCCACCCCAATGTTTTTTTAGGGGGGGGGGCGGGAAAAAAATTTTTTTTCTTTTTAAACAAAAAAGTATTCAGAGACAATTTTTTTTTGTCTCAGCACTCAAGAACGCGGCAGCCTAGCAAAAATGGACGACCGTTAGAGAGTCTATTTTCGCTTGTCCACTTATAATATAACGAGCACCTTCTCTGTCTGTCAGTCTGTCAGTCTGTCTGTCTGTCTGTCTGTCCGTCCTGGGGAATTTTTGTAAACAGAAGAGAGGGGGGGGGTCTCGGGTAATTAAGATTTATTTAATGAAGCTTTTCAAGTAGGCGTTCATAATATTTGTACACCTGTAGAATTAGGAAACTATTATTAATTAATTAAATTTACATTAGATAACTATAAATAACCTTATTAGATTAGAGTAGAAAGAAATTTCAAGTCGCGGCGGCGATTAGAAGTGAAAACGTGGCAAGAATAATACTAAAATTAATAGATTTCAACGGCCTTTTATACCCTTAGTAAACGTCGTTTAGACATTAGACGGGCTTCCTCATTTACATAATACATTCCTTTTAACCTTCCATTAAATTCAGATTTACAAATATACACTTATAACTGCTATTATCAAGTTTCCATATGTATTCACAATACGTTCCAGTAAGGTGATATTAATAAAACTTATTAATAAAATTAATTAAAGCCATTTTCTCATTTTCTCAGCGTGTTTTCTCAACCATACTTGCAATCGCGATTATTGTTAAAATTTCAAGTCTTTCTCGGCCTTTTGGCTAAGATCAAAGTGTAGTATCTGTTCCGATGAATACTGAACCACATAGACTGGTATTGTCTTGGCTTTCGGGTCTTCACTGGTATTGTCTTGGCCTTCGGGTCTTCATTTACGCCGGTCTACAGTCTGTCCTTTGCAGTTCTTGGAGGTCCACCCTCCCAGGCTTCTCCTCCCCTTAGTGACGTCATTGTGAGAATCCTTCTGGTTAATCCGGAAGTGACGTCATCGTGAGAGGATTTTTTCACAGTTTTAATTCATTATTTACATTACGTTGTTAAGAGAATGTTTTTTACTATAAATTACAAGTAAACAAGGCATATCCGGGTCTGTCCTTTGCATTTCTAGGAGGTCCACCCTCCCAGGCTTCTCCTCCCCTCTTTAGTGACGTCATTGTGAGAGGATTTTTTTCACAGTTTTCATTCATTATTTACATTACGTTGTTAAGAGAATGTTTTCTACTAAATGTTAAAAGTAAACAAGGCATATCCGAGCTATTAGTAAATCGGTGACCATTCAGGAAAACTAAATTGCTGACTCATACTTCCGGTTTATCCGGTAGTGACGTCATCGTGAGAGGATTTTTTCACAGTTTTCATTCATTATTTACATTACGTTGTACCGAGAATGTTTTTTACTATAAGTTAAAAGTAAACAAGGCATATACGAGCCATTCATAAATCGGTGACCATTTAGGAAACCTAAATTGCTGAATCATCTTTCCGGTTGGACCGGAAATGACGTCATTTTGAGAGGATCTTTTCACATTATCAGTCTTTACATTCGTAAGCAAAGGGGTTTAATTGTAAATAGGAAGTTAAGCAACAAATATCTCGGCCATTACTAAATGGGTAACCGTTTTGGAAAAATAACAAAACTGGTTCTTTGATATGACGTAGGCGCCTTCAATAGCATATTTAAACATTAGTTCTTTGATATGACCGAGGCGCCTACTAAATTTTTTTTTTGGGGGGGGGGGTAAAATTTTTTTTTTTTTCTTTTTCTAACTGAAAATATTACTACTCATGGGGAAGGGTAACAAAAATTTTTTTTTTTTCGGGTGGGGGGGGTAAAAAAATTTTTTTTTTTTTTCTTTTTCTAACTGAAAATATTACTACTCATGGGGAAGGGTAACAAAAAAAAATTTTTTTTTTGGGTGGGGGGGGTAAAATTTTTTTTTTTTTTTTTTTTTTTTCTAACTGAAAATATTACTACTCATGGGGAAGGGTAACAAAAAAAAATTTTTTTTTGGGTGGGGGGGGTAAAAATTTTTTTTTTTTTTTTCTTTTTCTAACTGAAAATATTACTATTCATGGGGAAGGGTAACAAAAAAAATTTTTTTTTTGGGTGGGGGGGGAAAAATTTTTTTTTTTTTCTTTTTCTTACTGAAAATATTACTACTCATGGGGAAGGGTAACAAAAAAAAATTGGGGGGGGGGAATGTTTTTTTTCCTTTTTCTAACTGAAAATATTACTATTCATGGGGAAAGGTAACTAAAAAAAAATTTTGGGGGGGGGGGTAAAAAAATTTTTTATTTATTTTTTTTTTTTTAACTTAAATACAATTCCTATTCATGGGGAAGGGTAAAATAAAAAATTTTTTTCTTTTTCTAACTGCAAATATTACTATTCATGGGGAAGGTTGACAGATATCTTTTCTTTTTTTTTGGGTTAAAATTTTTTTCTTTTTTTTCTGTTTCTAACTGAAAATATAACTATTCATCGGGAAGAGTACAAAAAGAAATTTAGGGGGGGGGTAGATATTTCTTTTTTTTCTCTTTTTCTAACTGAAAATATTACTATTACGGAGAAGGGCAAAAAATAAATTGGGGGGGGGGCGAACTTTTTTTAAAACTGAAAATGTTAGTATTCTTGGGGGAGGGTGAAAAAAACTTTTGGAGAGAGTGAGTAAAAAAATGTTTTAAAAATGTTTTATTTGTTTTTAAACTAAAAATATTCTTGGTTAGAAACAAAGAAAATCGATGTCTACACACCCAATAAATATGACTGAGTCTTCATCGGTTTACTGGTGAGCATTCATTTCCGACGCGGCAGCCTAGCAAAAATAGACGACCGTAGGGAGGCTATTTTGGCTAGTCCACTTATAATATAACGAGCACTTTCTCTGTCACGATGTCAGGATGTCTGTCTGTCCGTCCTGAGGAATTTTTGTAAACAGAAGAGAGGGGGGGGTCTCGGGTAATTAAGATTTAATTAATTAAGCTTTTCAAGTAGGCGTTCATAATATTTGTATACCTGTAGAATTAGGAAACTATTATTAATTAATTAAATTTACATTAGATAACATTAAATAACATTATTAGATTGGAGAAGAACGAAATTTCAACACGAGGAAGCGATTAGAAGTGAAAACGTGGCAAGAATCATAATAAAATTAATAGATTTCAACGGCCTTTTATACCCTTAATAAATGTCGTTTAGACATTAGACGGGCTTCCTCATTTACATAATATATTCCTTTTAACCTTCCATTAAATTCAGATTTACAAATATACACTTATAACTGCTATTATCAAGTTTCCATATGTATTCACAATACGTTCCGATAAGGGGATATTAATAAAAATTATTAATACAATGAATTAAACCCATTTTCTTCATCAACCAACGTGTTTTCCCAACCATACTTCCAATGGCGATTATTGTTAAAATTTTCAGTCTTTCTCGGCCTTTTGGCTAAGATCAAAGTGTAGTATCTGTTCCGATGAATACTGAACCACATAGACTGGTATTGTCTTGGCTTTCGGGTCTTCACTGCTATTGTCTTGGCCTTCGGGTCTTCATTTACGCCGGTCTACGGGTCTGTCCTTTGCATTTCTAGGAGGTCCACCCTCCCAGGCTTCTCCTCCCCTCTTTAGTGACGTCATTGTGAGAGGATTTTTTTCACAGTTTTCATTCATTATTTACATTACATTGTTAAGAGAATGTTTTTTACTAAATGTTAAAAGTAAACAAGGCATATCCGAGCTATTAGTAAATCGGTGACCATTCAGGAAAACTAAATTGCTGACTCATACTTCCGGTTTATCCGGTAGTGACGTCATCGTGAGAGGATTTTTTCACAGTTTTCATTCATTATTTACATTACGTTGTACCGAGAATGTTTTTTACTATAAGTTAAAAGTAAACAAGGCATATCCGAGCCATTCATAAATCGGTGACCATTTAGGAAACCTAAATTGCTGAATCATCTTTCCGGTTGGACCGGAGGTTACGTCATTTTGAGAGGATCTTTTCACATTATCAGTCTTTACATTCATTACGTTTATAAGCGAAGGTGTTTTATTGTAAATAGGAAGTTAAGCAACAAATATCTCGGCCATTACTAAATGGGTAACCGTTTTGGAAATATAACAAAACTGGTTCTTTGATATGACGTAGGCGCCTTCAATAGCATATTTAAACATTAGTTCTTTGATATGACCGAGGCGCCTACTAATTTGGTTACATTATTACTATTCATGGGGAAGGGTAACAAAAAAAAAAATTTTGGGGGGGGGGGGGGGTAAAATTTTTTTTTTTTTTTTTTTCAACTGAAAACATTCCAATTCATGGGGAAGGGTAACAAAAAATTTTTTTTTTTCCGGGTGGGGGGGTGGGTAAAATTTTTTTTTTTTTTTTCTTTTTCTAACTGAAAATATTACTACTCATGGGGAAGGGTAACAAAATTTTTTTTTTTTCCGGGTGGGGGGGGGTGTAAAATTTTTTTTTTTTATTCTTTTTCTAACTGAAAATATTACTACTCATGGGGAAGGGTAACAAAAAAAATTTTTTTTTTGGGTGGGGGGGGGGAAAATTTTTTTTTTTTTTTCCTTTTTCTTACTGAAAATATTACTACTCATGGGGAAGGGTAACAAAAAAAAATTTTTTTGGGGGGGGGGGGGTAAAATTTTTTTTTTTTTTTTTTTGAACTCAAAACATCCCAATTCATGGGGAAGGGTAACAAAAAATTTTGGGGGGGGGTGTGGGGGGGGGGAATTTGTTTTTTTTTTTTTTTTTTTTTTTCTTACTGAAAATTTTACTACTCATGGGGAAGGGTAACAAAAAAATTTTTGGGTGGGGGTGGGGGGGGGTAAAAAAAAAATTTTTTCTCTTTTTCTAACTGAAAATATTACTATTACGATAAGGGCAAAAAATAAATTGGGGGGGGCGACCTTTTTTTTAAACTGAAAATATTAGTATTCTTGGGGGAGGGTGAAAAAAACTTTTAGAGAGAGTGGGTAAAAAAATGTTTTAAACATGTTTTATTTGTTTTTAAACTAAAAATATTCTTGGTTAGAAACATAGAAAATCGATGTCTACCCACCCAATAAATATGACTGAGTCTCCATCGGTTTACTGGTGAGCGTTCATTTCCGACGCGGCAGCCTAGCAAAAATAGACGACCGTAGGGAGGCTATTTTGGCTAGTCCACTTATAATATAACGAACACTTTCTCTGTCCGTCCTAGAGAATTTTTGTAAACGTAATTTCAAAGTCAGAAATAAACAATAAATAATTTCGGCGCCGAGGCCGCAATTCGAACTCGCAACCTTGACGCTAACTGCTGGACGCGCTACCATCTGAGCTATGACGCAAGTGATAAAATCCTATCTAAAAAGAAATGATTTCTTTAACTATTAAATAGTTAAAGAAATCGTTTTTTTTTTTTTCACTTCTTCGGGTTTTTTTTTTTCACTTCTTCCAGTTACAAATGAATGATCGTATAACTTATTCTTTACATACTTTGCGGTCTGCGTTCGCTTTCGATTTTTTTTTGGGAGGGGATTTAACACCCCCCCCCCTTCTTTTTTTTTCTTTTTGGCGGGAAAAAAAATTTTTTTTTCTCCCTTTTTAAACAAAATGGTATTCGGAGACAAATTTTTTTATTTTATTGTCTCACCACCCAAGAACGCGGCAGCCTAGCAAAAATAGACGACTGTTAGGGAGTCAATTTTCGCTAGTCCACTTATAATATAACGAGCACTTTCTCTGTCAGTCTGTCTGTCCATCCTGCAGAATTTTTGTAAACGTAATTTTAAAATTAGAAACATAAATAAACAATAAATAATTTCACCGCCCAGGCTGTGATTCGAACTCGCAACCATAACGTCAAACAGGAATTTGGACGAATTTGTCCGACGTTCTACCACTGAACCACGAAGACAAATTGAATACCTGTCTGATTTTAATACTTCAGCAAATGTTATTTTTAACACTTCTTTCAGTTAGCAATAAATGATCGTATAACTTGTTCTTTGAAAATACTTTTGGGTCTGCGTTTGCTCTCGATCCTTTTTTTTTTTTTTTTTTTTTTTGGGTGGAAAAAAAAATTTCTTTTTTCCCTTTTAAACAAAAAAGTATTCGGAGACAAAATTTAAATTTTTTATTTTGTCTCACCACTCAAGAACGCGGCAGTCTAGCAAAAATAGACGACCGTTAGGGAGTCTATTTTCGCTAGTCTATTATATAAAGGGCAGTCGTCTGTGTGTATGCCCAGCTAAAACTACAAAACAAACACCCACAAAGTTAGTATTTTCTTGATCAGCATTGCCCCGGTTGAATAATATCTAAAATTTAGAAAAAATTATTCATTCTTTGACCTTAAACTGGCACAGATTTTGTTGAGGGAGGGGGGGGGGCTATTTTCCAGCCATTTGATGTACTAACTAAAGGGAAGTAACTCTGAATTTTTTTCAAGGAGTTATTTCCCTTGAGCCGACTTATTCCTCCAGTACTAGTATATTAATAGATATTGTTGATCGAAAAGGAAGAGTTTTCATTCAAATTTATTCTTCATATATTCGTCCCATATCTCAGCACATCACTTCAACTACCACAAGGTTTTACTTCACCTGTCATAACTGTCTTTAAGACTTCCCATTCTTATTTACTTACCTTCCCACGAAGGCAGTCAGACACATGGTCAGTTTTTAATGTAGGGAAAATCCAGCTCCCCAAAAAGAGACACTCTGGATTGGAACAAAAATAAAAATTGCCTCAGTCTCAAACGATTTCTCTTTCAGTGACCGAGGACAAAAAGATGAAGTGTCGTATTAGAACAAAAAAACGACTCAATCGTTTTTCTTTTTCTCTCGATGTGGTCCCAACTCGTCACGTCTATTTTACCTTCTCCCCCGGAAGCAAGGTTCCTAATCTATTGATCTCAACAAGAATTCGCCTATGCAAAACACGAATGCTCATTTGCATAAGTGAACTCTTGTCATCGCACAAAAAAATAACAAGATTCTATCTTGTAAGCAGAATGCTGTGGATTCAATCCCCGATGAATGACACATGGTGAGACCCTCGCTCTTTTAACTTATGGACCCGCATGATGGCTGCTACATATCTTCTTGGTAGTTTATCTCTCTTTCAACACTCTTCCACCATTCCTTCTAGACATACTAGATCCGCAATCGATTGGTTTATGCTTTTGTATATTTTCCGGGGTAACCCTAACCCATTATGGCCCAAGTTTTTTTCTTTAATTTATTACCAAAGTTCTTTTGTGAATACAATATCATATTTGAACAAAATTACTTACAAAGATTTACATGACTTTGTAGGATCGTTAGAACATTCATTTATACTATATATAAAACTAGTAGGGGTTGCCGCCCCCCCCTCCCCCATAGGCAAAAGTGTAACAATCTCTCTCTTCCCCGGTGGCCTGGGGCAAAAGCTGTCTCCTCTCCCGGTGACCCCTCATCCCGCTCGCCCCCTCTCCCCACACTCCCTAACTCCCGTTGTCCACTCACTCGCCCACTGTCTTCCCATTACATCTCCCTCATCCTCTCACTTCCTCTCCACGCACCCTCCCCTGTAGGCAAAACTGTAACAATCTCACTCTTCCCCGGTTCCCCAGGGCAAAAGCTGTCTCTTCCGCGGTCGCCCCCCCTTCAATGTATATTTAGGTCAATGTTAAGAAAAAAAATAGAAATTTTGAGAGTTGACTGGGATCGAACCCTAAACCTCTAGATATTGGACCTTTTGTTGATACCTACAGGACATGGAAGCGAGTATAAAATCTCTTGAAAAGTAGGTCACTTAAACATTTTATGCATGCACGCATGCATATGCAGATGGCACTGTCAGCCAGAAGGCGACCAAATTTAGGGACACCCTATCAGAATTTCCGGTCATTTTTATACAAAGAAATCGATGTTTCTTTCCGATTTTTGGATATTATGCGTAAGAAAGCTGGAGGATTCAGAAAATGTCAACTTTAATGTAGTCTGTCAAGTATCTTAGGAGCCTTTGCCAGACATACAAACATACACAGACATTTCCCTTTTATATAAAAGATGTAGGTTAGTTATAAGGATAACTTATCAAAAAATTTGATTCAATAATAGATGAAACTGATTGTATCCATTCCACTCTAGATTTTCACAGTAAACTGAAAACTGAGACATCAGTGTTGCTAATATACATCAGACAGTAGATGTAATATTTGAAAGACACTCGAATCTTCATGACTAACTACAGATATCTCTGAAAAATACAGAGGTTGCTGAATTATTCTTTCTGGTTCTAAAAAACGAGGTTCATGGGTTTATCTATCCGTTTGTAACGATAACTTAGATTGTTTTAAAATTCAGTTTTAAAACTGAATATGAACATACAAGTCACATAATACACATTTAAGAAAAACAAACAAGAATAAATAAATTATGTGGTTGAGATGATTTTCGGCAGAGTTCAAAGTTGGAAGAACAATGCGTTTGTTTACACGTGTGTGTATGTGTTGTGGAAAAAAACAATACCTTTTTTATTATAATCATAGGATTTCGGCACGGCTGAATGTATGGCTCTCAGGGGTGTTAGTATGTTTCAAAAGTTACAATATATGCATGTATTTAATATAATAAAATAACCATTCCAATATATGCATATATTTAATATAATAAAATAACCATTACAATATAGACATATGTTTAAAATACTCCCCAAAATAACCATTACAATATAGACATATGTTTAAAATACCCCCAAAAATAACCATTACAATATAGACATATGTTTATAATACCCCACAAAAATAACCATTACAATATAGGCATGTTTAAATACCCCCCAAAATAACATTTACAATATAGACATATGTTTAAAATACTCCCCGCCCCCCCCCCCCAAAAAAAAATAACCATTACAATATAGGCATATGTTTAAAATAACAAAAGAATAACCATTACAATATAGGCATATGTTTAAAATAACAAAAAAAATAACCATTACAATATAGGCATATGTTTAAAATAACAAAAAAATAACCATTACCATATAGGCATATGTTTAAAATAACAAAAAAATAACCATTACCATATAGACATATGTTTAAAATAACAAAAAATAACCATTACAATATAGGCATATGTTGAAAATAACAAAACAATAACCATTACAATATAGGCATATGTTTAAAATAACAAAAAAATAACCATTACCATATAGGCATATGTTTAAAATAACAAAAAAAAATAACCATTACAATATTGGCATATGTTTTAAATAAAAAAAAACATTACAATATAGGCATATGTTTAAAATAACAAAACAATAACCATTACAATATAGGCATATGTTGAAAATAACAAAACAATAACCATTACAATATAGGACTGTTTAAAATAACAAAAAAATAACCATTACCATATAGGCATGTTTAAAATAACAAAAAAATAACCATTACAATATAGGCATATGTTTAAAACAACAAAAAAATAACCATTACAATATAGGCATATGTTTAAAACAACAAAACAATAACCATTACAATATAGGCATATGTTTAAAATAACAAAAAAATAACCATTACCATATAGGCATGTTTAAAATAACAAAAAAATAACCATTACAATATAGGCATATGTTTAAAATAACAAAACAATAACCATTACAATATAGGCATATGTTTAAAACAACAAAACAATAACCATTACAATATAGGCATATGTTTAAAATAACAAAAAAATAACCATTACCATATAGGCATGTTTAAAATAACAAAAAAATAACCATTACAATATAGGCATATGTTTAAAATAACAAAAAAATAACCATTACCATATAGGCATGTTTAAAATAACAAAAAAATAACCATTACAATATAGGCATATGTTTAAAATAGCAAAAAAATAACCATTACAATATAGGCATATGTTGAAAATAACAAAAAAATAACCATTACCATATATGCATATGCGTGAAATAAAAGAGGTAAATATCGAAATACCCTACATTTTGTTTTACTCAAACTATTTAATGTAAAAGGCTTTCATGTCATCTTAACGGCATTGCAGGTCAATAAATAATGAATTGTTCAATCGACTCTCGCTGAATTGTATGACTAAATTGCATGCTTTAAATATTAATATATTCATGTCCGGTCTTAAAATGTCAGGTATATTTCTGGAATTTTTTAGATGAGGATTGATAATTTGGATTATTTGGATTATTCGGACTACTGTTCTCATTTTGGATGTTATTCTCACAACGTTTCGGCCGATGTAACCTCTGTCCTTGTGGATCCATGATGTAACGGATAAAGTGCTAAGTAATAATCAGTTCTAAGTGACAATTTTCTGGATGTTAGCGGTTCAATCCTCAGTGTTGGCTATACTAAGAATACAATTACAAATTGCTTAAGACTTCTACCAGGTCATGGCTTAAGGGACGAGAGCAAGCTATCCCAGTGAATTAAATAAAGGGTTCCGTTTGAAATTTTGTACAGATTCCCAAGTTCGACAAGATACATTTTTTTTCTTGTTATTGAATAGAAATTATTATGTATTATTTTGATTGTTCGGACTACTGTGCTCATTTTGGATGTTATACTCACAACGTTTCAGCCGATGTAACCTCCGATCTTCTTCAGGTGTATCTTGTTGAACTTGTGAATCTTTCTGTCTTTGGTTTCTCTCTGTAAGACATTCGTCTTAGTACCACACTGAAAAAAGACTTTCCTTTCTCCCTCAATGTGCTTCGCGTCAGGCGGAATTTTCATGGAAGGGGCTTCTTTGCAAGGGCTTCCCGTCTGTGGAACACATTACTGCGAGACTACTTCCCGCAGATTACAACTTGGTCGTCTTCAAATCCAATGTCAATAAATTCTTGTCATAAACCGCTGAACGAGGGTCCAGGCTGCGAGAAGTCAGTAGTGGCGCTCTTCGTAGCCACAGCTACTACTTTTCCTTATTAACCCATCATGTCAACTCAATATTTCGATGTACTTGCATGACATTTTTCCTAAAATTATCATCCTGAGGAAGTCTTACAATAAAGACGAAAAGTTGATGAATATATAAAAAATATCTCTTGGTTTTTCCTTTTTCATTTCCCATATATATATATATATATATATATATTACTAGAAGAATACCCACCCCAGTATAGGTAAAATTAATTCAATGCATAGAACAGTTTTATGTATCCTTACAAAGATTAAAATAAAGATATGATACTAAACCTCATTTCTAGAATCCTTATTCTAATTTTGATCAAAATCCATTACATGATTTTAATTCTAGAAAATGTCTAAAATTTAAGGCTTCACCTTAAGGGCTTTTAAGAATGAATTGAAATTCAGGAAATTTTGTCTAATTACTATGGATCAAATTTAATGCAAATCTGAAATATTTAAATTTTCTAATGGGATGGTTGTGCCCATATTATGCCCCTAGAACACTTTTAAATGGCTTCAAAGAAACTGAAATTTGGGGAATATTTATTAATTGATGTCTAATAGCTGTTGTTAAAATTTCAGAAAAATCGGATGTATCTGAATTTTTACAAAGGGTTTACATCCCTCCCCCCCTTGCATAAAACTAAATTAAACTAAATATAGACCACATTTGGAACCCTTACACCTAGCATCTGTGTTCCCAAATTCATAATGAACGGTTAATTAGTTTAGGAGTGAATCCTGTACATACAAATATATAAAAATATAAATATACTTAACTTATATATATATATATATATATATATATAATTATTATTAATAAATAAATACTTTTATCCCTAGACATGTTTTGCGTTTCTATTTTACGCTGTCAGTATGGAATTACATAACCGCATTGTCGGTCAAACGATTTGAACCCCTGATTCACATATTATGAACCCTGGCTAATTTTTTGAATCATCAATTTATTATCTCTCGAAAGCGCTCAACTTATTATCCTTGCCCTTAAGATCAATATATATATACACACACACACACACACACACATATGTTTTTCATGGTAAACAACTGATGATCCCTTAAATAATGTTAGAAGCAAACTAATATAATAACTGTAAAAGTTAAATTGACTTACATGAGTGATTTTCCACTGAACGACTTGGGACGTAAGGTTTTTTTTTTTTAGGTTTTTTTTATATAGTTTTAATGGTTGAGAAACTTCCAAGACTATATATATATAGGTGTAATCAGTCGACGGAAAATATAAAGTGCACTAGTGGGAGAAAAAAAGTATAATAATGAATAAAAAAAACTGAGAATGAACTTATAATTTTGTGCCAAATTTATTGGACGATTTTAGAAGCAAAGTAAAGTAAATCCCAATTTATTTATTTTTTTATTTATTTATTTTTTGGATAGTCTGTAGGAAATTTTTGGGAACCATTCCCATCTACAAGCCTTCTATGAAGTGTGAACAGGGCTTTCTCTATCTATCTATCTACCTATATATATATATTAATAAATATATATTGATCTCAAGAGCAAAGGTAATATTAGTAAATTGGAAGAAAATATTTCAAAGTAAATTCATTGAAGTGTTTCTGGGTTTTGGAAGTTTATGCTCTCAAAGCGCTCTTGTCTTTATTACCTCCTTTTCAACCTTTGTTTTGTGATTTTTTTTAAAAAGTTGTTTTTATTTGTTCGTTCCGCTTTTTTTCTTTAACTTCTGCTTTTCCTGTTTTTTCTTTTATTTTTGGTGGATTTTCACCCAGCTTATTTTGTCTTTCAGGATCCTCTGCCGGCATTTTCTCCTTGCAAGATCAAATTGAGCACAAGCTTGCGTTCATACGTCACTTTGTTCCCAGCCACACTTCTCTCGTCTTAATAGGTCACTCGATCGGCTGTTATATGATTTTGAAAATGCTGAAAAGCCTTACTGCCGAAAACGTCCGGCATAGCTACTTTCTTTTCCCCACGATTGAGCGAATGGCTGTCTCGCCGAAAGGTCAAATAATGACCCCTCTTCTGAAGTTCTTCCGTTGGGTCACGCTTATGTTTGTCTATTTTCTCTCATTCGTCTCATCCGATACAAAACACAGAATTCTTCTCTGGTATTTAAGGGGTACAGATATCTACCCTAAGTGCATTTATGACGCATCGATGAATATCTTTGATCTCAAGTGCATAGACAATATCACCGCCATGGCGTCTGAGGAGATGAAAACCGTCACCGAGCTTGACCGGCAAACGCTAAGTGATCACATATGTAAGATAAGCTTTTACTATGGCGAAAAGGATACATGGTGTCCACTCGACTATTGTCATGATATGATGAAACGGTTTCCACATGCAGACATCCGTGTTTGCCAAAATCAAATGGAGCATGCTTTTGTGATGACTTCAAGCGATCAAATGGCTCGGATCTTGACGGATTGGCTCAAGAAAAAAGTTAATTAGTAAAAGAACAAAAAAAAAAACAGCTCAGACTTTGATTGGCTCAAAAAAGAACAATTTGCAATTTTTTTTTTTTTTTTCCGGATTCATATTTTTATTTTATTTTTTTTCCGGATTCATATTTAATTTTTTTATTTTATAATTCATATTTTAATTTTTTTTTTTTAATTCGTATTTACATTTTTTTTTTTTTTTGTTCCTAAAATATTTTCACTAGTAAATTGCTATTATTGTGGAATTTGCTTATTTTAAATTGTATATTTAAAAAAAAGTTAAAAGCACTAAAACTGATTAAATTTATGCAACTTTTTTGTTTTTGTTTTATTTCATTTCTGTTTTTCTGCATATTCAAGGCTCAATAGTAAAAAAAAAAAAAATAAACATTACTAAATAAAATGTGTTATGACTCTAATCGGATGATATGTACCAAAAACGGATTGAAAACTAGAAAAACGAGAAGTTAAAATTCTAACAAATAAGAAATTAATTTTTATCCAATTTATTTTGGAAAACATAAAATCCATAAAAGGCTGAAGAATCTGAACAAAAATGAATGAAAGGTTATGAATGTAGGGTGTAAGTTTTCAAAGTTCTAGGAAAGTCAGTGAAATGCGAAAGGTCCAAATGTGCGAAAGATCGGCGAACACTAAGTGACCCCATTCGTAAGACAAAATTTTATTACGGCGAAAAAGATGTGGTGCCCGCTCGACTATTCTCATGACATAAAGAAATGGTTTCCACACGCAGTCATCCATGTTGGTCGGAATTAAATGCTTTTGTGATGACTTCAAGCGATCAAATGGTTTGGATCTTGACAGATTGGCTCAAGAAAAAGTCAATTAGTAAAAGAAAAAACTTTGATTGGCTCAAAAAAGAACAATTTGCAAATTTATGAGCAGCTTTTAAATTTTTTTTTCTAATTCCTATTTTAATATTTTTTTTTTCTAATTCATATTTTAATTTATTTTTTTCTAATTCATATTTTAATATTTTTTTTTCTAATTCATATTTTAATATTTTTTTTTCTAATTCATATTTTAATATTTTTTTTTCTAATTCATATTTTAATTATTTTTTTCTAATTCATATTTTAATGGATGAGAACTCAGATGTTTGGCAAAGCTATTGAGGTTGTTCAGAAGTTTTGTTACCTTGGTGATACCATTGGAGCACAGGGTGGAGCAGGTGCTAGTATGAATTAGGAGTGGATAGAGTAAGTTCAGGGAGTCAATCAAAGACTTCAGACATTGTACATACCAGTCAGCAGGTTTGTTCACAAATGAAGACAAAAAAAGGATTTTCCATTGCTTATTTTTATTGTTGGTGTATGTCGGCATTATCTTACTCTCATGTTCATTTCTTAATGTACTGTGGGTCCTTGTGACTCTGTGCCAATCTTTGCTCTCTCTCTCTCTCTCTCTCTGTTTTGACTGCTGATCATATAAAAAATTGTTTTCGTTTTTACACATTTTTTCTTTAACAAAGCACAAATGTTTATTTTACAATTTAAATTCTGAGTTACATAACCTTTCAAAAGTGACTGAGAATTTGCATTCCAATCACATTTCAATGGCCTATTTTAATTGTAATAGTTATTATGAATTATAATTTTTGTTAGTATTTCAAGAACATAAATCAATCATGAAACTGCATACCTCTGCCTGAAAACATAAGGATGGACCAAAGTTCAGTCTGGGCCTTACTTCTCCATATTGTACGAAGTATTTCCAAATTATGCCATGGAAATGTTGATAACTGAAATACTATTTATTTGATTAGGATTAGGGATGGTTACAGTTATAAAAGAGCATACATTAAATTTGAACAAACTTAATCGAACTTTTCACGGTCAAGATCATATAAGATAAGGGCCAAGTATCAAGTCTCTATGATGAACAGAACCAAAGTTATCTCCAAAAATGTGAGTTTCACCTTTTTCTGACCTTGACCGTTGACCTAGATATCTCAAAATTAGATTAGTTTGGAGTTAGACCATGATCGATATTTTGATTGAGGTTTTTTCAATTCAATTAATTTGGCAAAAAATGAAACAAGCATGTTTCAGTTGTAGGGAAAGGGTGGTAAGAATTTACACAGAACAGGATGCAGTAGCCTAGCACCTGCCCAAATTCACCTTGAATTACTGCATTGTTGGTGCATTTATTACTTCTCTTGGAAGTCTATTCTCAGGTCTAGTGATCCTGATTGATTCAATCGAAATTGGCGGTGAAATAGTTTTTTGTGCTGTCCTCGTAGATCTCTTTCTGGTGCTGGAGTGAATGATAGGTTCTGAGGTATATCACTATGACCATTGAGAAGATTGTAGACCAAAATGAGATCACCACGTAATCGTCGGTGCTCAAGGGAACAAAAGGTTAAGTTTCTTGAGTCGGTTTTCATAAGGCAAATCCCATAGACCCTGCAGCATTCAAGTAGCCAGTCTTTGAACTCTCTCCAGATGTTGGATATCACATAATTAGATATGGATCAGAGAACTGGACACCATACTCTAACAGTGGTCTGACATAAAGTGGGAGAAATATTTCAAGAGTGAGTTTGCAGAAAGAATGTTGAATGAGAAATAGTGCAAACAAAGCAAGGGGTGCTTTGTTTGCAGCCTGAATGCAATGTTTAGGTTGATCATGATTGGTCAAGCAATGTGGGTGCTAGGCTGTACATAAACATAGTTTCAAACTCGACCAAAAACATAGCCTCACCACCAAGGGGAATTTGAATTTGACGGTAAACTAATTACAAACGATTCGCACACAATTCTGTTCTTTTATTTCGTCACTTTAATATTTTTCATTCATTTTAAACTAACGATTTTCTCCTGACGATATGTTAGTTGAAAGGGCCTTAGAGAGTATTTCGTCCATTTTATTCAAATCTCCTCATAAATTTTGTACCTCTACACACGCACGCACACACACACACACACACATATATGACAAAGAGCGGAGAACTGCTCAAAATATTAAAATTATAATTTCACCTATAATTTTACATGCTTTATTATTTTCTGTAAAGCTATTTTTTATTCATCGAATGTGAAAAAATTATTTATTTTAGCTAAAAAACGGATTTTATATAAATATAAGTTTTTTTTCATTATGTTGATAACATTACTGAGGCAGAAAATTTTCACATACATTGAATTTTGACTGTTTCACCCATTTTAAAAAAAATTCCAATATGTTCATTTTGGACAATTTGTAGTTTAATATTCCAATAGTGTATACATCATGACACCTCATAACATATCTTTAGAGAGTATTCCCGGGGATGGGAGTTCTCCGCTTTTTTGTAATTCAGAAAAAGAGGAATTCCGCTTTTTTTATAAGAAAAAGCCAAATCGCTAGAGTTTTACGTTCTTATTTTTCTCAATTTGGCTCGATTTCATTTCTCTTTTCCTATTCTTTCTCTCTCCCTCTTCTTTCTCTCTCCCTCTTCATCACGTTTTGTCTTGCTTTGCTTCGCCTCCCTATCCCCTTTCTCTCTCCGAAAATGTTAATTTTGCCATACTTCAAACGATTCATGAGTAGGAAAGGTAGAAGACTTTTGTTTCATCAATGGATGTCTTCCTGTCTCCTTTAAAACATATCAGTCGATACTTTCAGTATGAAAAAAAAAAAGATATTGTTGATAAACACCCTTTGCTAAATCACCTTATCCCCCATCCCCCCCCCCCCAAAAAAAACAATTAAATTCTACTTTTTTTAGGCGATTATGAGT
This sequence comes from Sepiola atlantica, assembly GCA_963556195.1. Taxonomy (NCBI): domain Eukaryota; kingdom Metazoa; phylum Mollusca; class Cephalopoda; order Sepiida; family Sepiolidae; genus Sepiola; species Sepiola atlantica. The sequence continues at coordinate 114,951,002 of OY744515.1, forward strand.
GAACACCTTGGCTCCCTAGGTTGGGAATTGGTGGGGCCGTGGTTTAAATATTAATATGGATTTCAGATTTTTTCGAGATTGGTCACTCACATCTCTGTATTCCATCCAAACCAACAAACTCAACTAAAAACTAGTATTATTATTACTAATTGTTATTAACCTTCTCTCGAGTAAATAGGCCTTGAAATGGTAAATCTAAATAATAGGTAATAGTAATAATAATAGGTAATAGTAATAATATTAGGTAATAATAATAATAATAGGTAATAGTAATAATATTAGGTAGTAATAATAGGTGGTAGTAATAATAATAGGTGGTAGTAATAATAATAATAATAATAGGTAATAATAATAATAATAATAGGCAATAATAATAGGCGTAGAATCAAATGAAAGTCTCTCCTCACTCGTCCAACACCGAAAATTCCTTTGAAAAACACTGTTTCTCGGCCAATTCACTACATAAGACAGAACCGAAATGTGAAAGCATATCTTGAACAAACAAAGGGCTCGACGTCCCATTGTATAGAGCTATATCGATAATAAATGATGAAAAAATGAACTTAGCTTTAACACTGTACTGCAGTTTCATGGTATCACCAATGGTCAGAAGACGGTATTTGCTCAAAATTTTCCCCCATCTCTTATTATGGCAAGTTACGACTGACTAGCCTATCAGTGTGTGTAGGTTTCTTTAAAAATTAAATTTCGATTATCTTCGCCTTCTTTAATAAAAAAAAAAATGGTGCTGTCGTATATTGTGTGTTTTGAGGTAAAAACGTTGTTACAACCAACACAAAACATTTACTCACCTTTTTCTTTTTCTTTTGTTGTTCACTGTTTTTAAGGGTTTTTTTTTTTTCAGAAATGTATAGATGAAAAGGTAATCCCTAAATGTACAATGCTTCTTCTCCCATTGCCCCTCTCATGTTTACTGATAAAATTTGTTATAATTTGTAATTAAAATCCATTCTCATTGTATTCTGAGGAAGTCTTTTTATGTATAACGACAAAATATTAGCTCTGTACATGGATTTCTTTTGATTGGATTGTGCGATTATTCACTTGTCAACATATGTAGGAAGTAGCGTGCCGGAATCGAGTTCTGTCTGGGCCTCTGCATCACTTTCATACCTTTCCCAATGGTATTAGTGAATCTATATATTCTGCCTCCGGCTATGGATTAAATTGTAGGGTAGACTAGACTCTGAAGCCTTGGTTGTACAACTCATACAGGAGATGGAACACTCCGAAATAACACCAAGGTTTTCCCTGCTTATACCGGCATCGTTTCCATTTGTCCTGGACCTCTCCTTTGCACTGCACGTGAACAATGCCGATTCAGGAAAGATGCAGTTGGCATCTTTACAGGGGGTAGCAATTGTTTCTCGAGACTGAAGGGAAACATATTTTATTTATTTTTCTCTTTGTTTTCATTTTATTTACTTATCATCATCCCTACTCTGTCCCTTCCCTCTCTCTCTTTCTTTTTTTCTTTTCTTTTTTCTTTTTTTCTTTTTTCTTTTTTCTTCTTCTTTCTCTCTTTCTTTTTTCTTTTTCTTTTTTTTGATCACTGTTTAAAAAAGTATATTTCCAAAGTGTTGCTTTCTTTCTTTTTTGTTTAATTTTACTTCAGTCGAAGACCTGTTGTATTTCTGCTGTGCTTAAAAGCATGACAGCAGACACTGAGATATATATATATATATATTTATATATATATATGTATATATCTTTGTCAGTTGCAGCGAAGGAGTGGGGTGGAGGAAGCACGGGAATTGACAGTCGACTCTCTCGATCTCAATTTGGACTAGTTTATATAACGTTTTTGAACTTCCACGCATCCACCTGTAAACACCCAATCTGAGATTTCGCCTTTGCTTTCAATGTAATGACATCCCCTAGGGTGTTTATTTAGTGACCAGCGTCTGCAGATAACCTTAGCAGATAGTTTTTGAGCATCAAATCACCAGATAGTTGTTTCCATGTCAATCAACCGCGTTTTGTTTCTCCCAGCCATGAGTATGTCTGTGTCAAGTACGTTTTATTACTGCCAGGTGACATTTCCGATACACCCGGATATTCAACGGATGTAAACCGAAATAAAAACATCTAAGCATCACAAAACTTTATCCTAAGATTTTAGACAAGAACAACTGAAGAAAATCGGACATCACAAACGATAAACCCAATATTCAGCAGGCAGACTGAGACATGAATCTCAAACTGTTTCATAATGTATCCCCAGGTTTCACACACAAGAGCAATTGCACGGACAACTGCGGCAGACGTGAAGAGCCATAACCTGGATGATTGAGTAATCGAAACAGTTTTGACTTACCTTATCGTCACCATAAAAGGGCCCGTCTTTGCCTGGTGTGTAGAACCTAGAAGTGAGAAAGAACAAGTGCACACTGTAACAAGAGTATCGACCACTTGTGATCAGCGTGTTTTGCCATCGACCACTTGTGATCAGCGTGTTTTGCCATCGACCACCTGTGATCAGCGTGTTTTGCCATCGACCACCTGTGATCAGCGTGTTTTGCCATCGACCACCTGTGATCAGCGTGTTTTGCCATCGACCACCTGTGATCAGCGTGTTTTGCCATCGACCACCTGTGATCAGCGTGTTTTGCCATCCATAAAAGACAGATTTAATAGAAGTCGTCAGAAGCGTTTGAACACTCAAAGGGCTAAGATCATTGAGTGATAGAGATAAGTATGTAAACCGCTGTTGTTGGAGAAAAGTATACCATGTAATGAAGTTCCAGTAACGAGCACATTGTTTCCGAGATCAGTATTGAAAACGGTGTTGTAAAAGAAAAGTCTGTGATAAAGATATAGTGGCAAACATGTTGTTGCATTGAATCTAGTGCCACTAGGGAAAAGTATACCGTTGTTTCTATTAACAAAAGATCTGTGCGGAAAACCTCCAACTAGACGTGAGGAACTATATAAAAAAAAAACTAGATGAGCAGAAGGTGGATGTTTTCAGCCTTGAAGAAATCAACAGCATCCTACATGCCAAGATGAAGGAAAACATAGGCAGAGAATAGTAAGACTGTGTGAATAACATCTGCAAAACCCTAACCCTAACCCTAACCCATTTGCCAGTTATCGCTTATAGTTTTGTCATCATGGATTGATCCCAAAAAACCACCAAACGGATGGATGTAAAAAGACGCAAGTAATTACCACTCCACCGGGTTATATACACAAATCAATGTTTGTTGTACCTGCCTAGAAGACAGCGGGTCGGTGCTCTAATAGATGAACAACCATCATAGTGTTTGTATTGGCTAGTAGGTATTTACCACATCCACCACGGGGAAGATTTGACACAAGGTCGGAAGGTAGGGATTGGAAAGCCAGCGCAGAAGACGGGGTGCGCTCTGACCCACAAAAATGCCTGAGCAGCCCCATCTGCATCTCTCGGTAGGGGCGCCTCAGGCGATCAGCAATAAACTAAACCTTTCTCAAAGAGAGATGGTTAAAGCCTGGAAGGGTGGACCTCCTAGGACTGCCCAGAATCATACCTCAGCGTGACAGATGCAAGGTGATCTCCTACTCAAAAAATAGCCCCGACGGTCGCCCTGATTGTCGAGGACGTATCCTTCGACTGGTATGAATAACCCTAACTCAGGTTAATATTGGCTAGTATCTAAGAAGCTCCGTAAATCCAAACCTTGCAATGGTACAAGAACACCAAGAGATACGGGCAAGCAAAACAACGTCCATCACACAATTGGCCAAGCATTTCAGACAAGGCTTTCTCACGAATGAGGAATCTCCGACAAAAGAGACGAAAAAGAGTTTCCTTCATTTATTTCTTTTTGTTTTATTCCTTCAGCAACAAACACTTGTCTTTGTCGAATTCTGGATCACACGTGTTAATTACCAGCGTTTTATCTTTGCTGAAACATTTTTTTTTTTTTTTTTTTTTTTTTTTTTTTCAGTTTAAACTTAAAATTTTTCCTACTTCGTTTCTTATTCGTTTAAAAATCTTCACACAATATCACTGCATCTCTCGTATAGATATTTGTCTCGATCAGGGATGTGAGTTTTCTGAATTTTAGCGGAATTCTGCTTTTTTCTTTAATCCAGAAAAAAACGGATTTCCGTTTTAAATCGCTACAACCTCTCATGGATGAGAGTTCTACACTTTTTTGATTGAAATCCGCATTTTCTTTTTTTAATAAGAAAAAGCTGATTTCTGCCAAATTGCTAGAGCTTTACCTCCTTATTTTTTATTTGGCTGGATTTTATTTGTCTTTCTCTTTCTTTATCTTTCTTTCTTCCTTTCCTGTTTTTCTCTCTTCCTCTCTACATCTCGTCTCGTCTTGCCTTGCCTTGCCTTCCCTTTCTCTCTTAGTACAGTTCTCTCTGAAAACTGAAAATATTAATTTTGCCATGAAGGTTAAGACTTCAAACGATTCATGAAAAGGAGTTAGATGACTTTTGTTTCATCAAAAAATGATTTCCTACCTCCTTCCCCCCCCCCCCACATATGCATTTTGTGTCTTCCTCTTAAGTTGTTTTCAGTTGTTTTATGCGCTGTCACCCACACACACACACACCCACACACATGGGATCCCCCCCTCCCAGGTTGGGAAATTTATCTTGATTTCAGCTTTTTATACCATTGGCTATTCACATTCCTGAAACTAGTTAACTCCTCCACCTGATCTTTATTGTAATTGCACCAAATTTTTCATGCAGCCTCTGTACTCGATCTTAAATTAAAAATGTCCGGTTACAAAATCATCCAAGCTATACAAAATAAATTTACTCCGTAACGGTGCCAACAACCTGAGTATTTAATTTCTCCTCCAAATATAAATTTGCAAATGCAATAGAATCTCCTTCCCTAACCCTAACCTCCTTCATTCTTCTTCATCTAGTTTTGGTATTTAGGCAACGTCTACTGCCCGCCAACTATCCATGCAGTCCCGTCCAAAGGGTTGACATCAACCATGTTGCATGGATTTGTATGTTATATCATTTACGCACTCGAACCATGTCTCGCTCGGTCTATCATGCTCTCTATTGCCAAACGCATTATGAAGTTGATGATGAACAACCTGAGATGCTGAGGGCATAAGGCATCCGTAATTATTATAGTCATAGACAGTGTAATACACTTGCTATTCTCAAACTAAATTGCTTCTAAAACCGTCTGTATAAAATCTATTCAACAATACCATTTGCCTAGGAACAAAGTGTAGTATCTGTTTTGATGCTACACTTAGTCTATTCTGTCCTCGGTCAGTGAAGATGTCCTTCTAGACTGAAGCAATTTTTATTTTTGTTTCAATCCAAAGTGCCCCTTTTTTGGGAGCTGGATTTTCCACATATTAAAAACCGACCTTGTGTCTAACTTTGCACTTGTAGGGATGCAAGTAGATAGGAACAATAATCTTTCAATACAGATCATTTTTAAATTATAATTAATTAATTTTTAAATTATAATTAATTAATTTTTAAATTATAATTAATTATTAACTAAAGAATTACTATTTATCTACCTCCCACAAGGTAAAATGTGACACAAGGTCGGGAAAGTGGGATTAGATAAGCCAGGGCTCGAGGTAAGTATTCTGGCAATTTAAAGATTGCCTGGGCAGCCCCGTCGGCATTCCCGGTAGGGCGCCTCAGGCAGTAAGCAATAAACTTACTCCTCCCCAAAGAGGGGAGGCAAAGCCTGGGAGGATGCACCTCCTAGAACTGCACAGGACCAGACAACCCCCAATAGACCGGCGTAAATCCAGACCCAAAGGCCAGGACAATACCAGTCTATTAGGTGGAGTAAAAATACCCCTGGTTGAAATTATTAACTAAAGAATACTCTTGATAAATGTAGGAAAAAATAGTAGACCTACCACAAGATGGGCGGTTAATATAGTGTTGCAGGACCAATTATTGATGTGTGATCAGCCTTACAACTAAGAAAGGAGACGCAGGTAAAATGTTAACGGCAATGACAAAGAAGAGAGGACAAACACAGATAAACAATTTAAAAATGTAGGTTGTTTATTGCACCATAGATACAAATCTTTGCATTGTAGTAAAGTTGATTGGGTGACGTTGCTGAAAAAACTGGCATCACTGGAACAGAAGAGAGGGCGTCTCAAGGAGTTTAATCTAACCCCAAGATATAGTGAAGTGTTTCAGGTCGGTCCGGTCCATAGAGGCGTGTCTTTGGGACTGGATCTTCTGGGAACAGGAGCTGGACATTGATGGGCACTGGAACAGGGAGCCGGATATCAACAGGCACTGGGGCTGCTAGAAGGGTGCTGGAGGAAACTGGAGTTGCTGGAGTCGGAACAGGAGCTGGAGAGGCAGGCTGGAGTCAAGTGGATGATGCAGGCAGTAAAAAAGTGTGAAAGTTTATCGCATTTGGTAGTTTGAGTTGCTGCTGAGTTTTTCTTTCACTTCTGGTTTGACGACTAGACAAGAGCAAGTCTTAGTCAGATTCTAGGAGTCTCCTGATCTCCTAGCTGAGCTGAAGCTTTTCGGTCCAAAACCTGCTGAATGTATTTATGAGAAAGGGCATTACAGCCGACAATCCTATGAAACAAAGAAACGATTGAAATTAATTCCTGGCCGAATTTATCACGATCAAAAATAGCTGGAAAGTTAGTTGACTGTGTTTAGATAAATCTCGGCCAGTTCTAAAAATCGAATGTTTTGGTTCAGTCTGAGAAATAGGGTATGTATGCCAAAAATCTCTGCTTTAGTATTTTTAAAAAGTGGAAAAGTACTCAGCTGCCCCTGTTTTAGAACATTTTGCTCAAGAATCAAAAGCAGCAGGAGCCAGTAATCAGTCACGCTATAGTCAAGGAAAAGTACTCAGCTGCCCCTTCTTTTATCGCTAAGATTGTATTTAGTTGTTTAAGGGTGTAGCTTAATGCCTATGCTTCTTGATAAAGGCATGATTGAATTTTGTAAACAATGGGAGTGGTGTACTAGTGCCGCGACAATAGAAAGAAAATCCTGAAGGACACTAGAAAAATTACTGCTAACCTGCACCACATCAGTCCCATTCCAAGGCGCCCCTGGTAAAATATATGTACAAACCAATGGTGTTTCGATGGGACCCCTCTTTGGTCCTACTTTTTCCAAATATTATATGGTCCATATCGGAAACAAAATCTTCACTGAAATAATACTCACAATTACAGAAGTTTAAAATTGATACCATTATGGAACCATGAAAATCTAGAAGTTGCAGAAGAAGTATCCGACCCAGCTATAAGAATTGAGAAAGAAATGGTATGCGGAGCTGTGAATTAGATGAAGAAGAGTAAGGCTGTGTGACTCGCAGGCATTGTTGCAGAAATGTTGAAGGCTGTGGGTGAAACAGGCATTGAGATGATCACAGACTTGACAAATCAGATCATAAAAGAAGAGGTTATCCTGAAAGTCTGGGAACTTATACAATTGTTTATTGTTGCAAGGGGAAGTAATAGATAGCAGTAATTACAGAGGCTTAAAAGTGATGGATCGGGTCCTGAAAATTGTGCTATATCTATCCTTAGACAAATGCAAGAGAAGTATCTTAGTAAGAAGAAGAACCTGTATTTTGCTTTTGTGGATCTGAAGAATGCTTTTGACAAAGTTCCAAGAGAGATTGTCTGATAGGCTTTGCATAAACTAGTGTCAAACGAGTGGTTGGTGAAGGGTAAAGGTTTAACACTAAATAGAGGTAATTACAAAAGCTTAAAATTAAGGGATCAAGTCCTGAAAGTGATTGAGAGAATAATTGAGCAGCAAATAAGTCAGATAAGCAGAGATGAAATGCAGTTTGGGTTTATGCCTTGGCAAAGTACCACTGATGCTATATCTATCCTTAGACAAATGCAAGAGAAGTATCTTAGTAAGAAGAAGAACCTATATTTTGCTTTTGTGGATTTGGAGAAAACTTTTGACAGTGATGTCGTCTGATGGGCTTTGCATAAATAAGGGACAAACAAGTGGTTGGTGAAAGTTGTTCAAGCAATGTACAAGAAATGCTCAACGTCGTATTATTAACACCATATTTAGTGACATCTTGAATGTTAAAGTAGGAGTACATCAGGGTTCGTTTGTTACTTTTCATTCGTGTCTTAGACGCATTATCCAAGGAGTTTTGTACGGGTTGTTTGGAAGAGATTCTGTATGCTGATCATTTAGTACTAGCCTGTGAAACAATGAAAGTTCTACTTGTTAAGTTAAAGACTTGGTGGAATACTATGGAAAGTAAAGGTCTGGAAGTGAATGTTACCGAGACCAAAATATTCAAAAGAGGAAAGTTCCTCTGCTCAGTTTATGGCGGCTCAATTTTTCTGGTTCTTGTCAGCATTAGGTACACAAGAAGTGCAGTAGAATTACAGGTAGATGTGAACCAGTTAGTGTGCAAGAAGTGTAAGATAACGGAGATGGATTAAAACTCAGAAAGCTTATTTGGATGGCAAGGCTATTAAGGTTGTTCAAAAGTTTTGTTATTTTGTTTCTAACGGGCACATATTATGAAAAAATTAATTAATGTTTGTTTCCTTCGTCATTTTAACAGGTAGAAGTTTAATAACTTTAGTTTTAAAACGGAAAATGAAGTGTTGTAAATGAATGGAAATTTTATGAAGCATATTAAAAAAACAAATCAATAAATACTCCGGGAAAGAGAGAGAGATAGTATGTATTTTTATTCTGATTGATGAGTAATTAGAATCAGAGATGATAACCAATTGTGTGCACAAAGTGCAAGATAATGGAGACGGATTAAAACTCAGAAAGCCTATTTGGATGGCAAGGTTAGTGAGATTGTTCAGAACACAGGGAGGAGCTTCAGCTCACATCATTGTAAGAATTAGGAGTGGATAGAGTAAGTTCAGGAAACTTCTGCCATTATTAACCAGCAGAGTGTTACCACTATCGACCAAGGGAAAAGTCTGTCAGGCATGTGTACGCAGTGTGATTATGTATGGAGATGAAACCTGGCCAGTGTGGGTTGAGGACATGCATTACATGGAGGAAATGATATGAGAATGATACGATGGATGTGTAATGTGATTCTTAAAGACTGGCTTAGATCTGATGACCTTAGAGGAAGATTAAATCTAGACAGTATAGGGAGATCGTTGGTTTGGTCACATTGAAAGTTCTTGAGTTAGTAGATGTAGAACAGTTGAGGTAGCATGGTCAGTTCACAGGGGAAAGTCAAGGAAAACATGAGAGGAAATGATAAGGATGGACTTGAGAGAAAGAAGGATAAATAAAGACCTGGTAGAGGTAGGTAACTTTGGAAGCCAATTTTTTAAAGTAGTCCAACACATGTCAGCAGGTAAAACGGATGTTAAAATGAATATTTTCATAAATCCTTGTTGAGTATTTTTATTTTTACTGTTGAGCCTTGGAGGTATATGCTCTACCAAGTGCTTTTCTAATTATTTATTTATTTTAATTTTTTTCAGGCCACCTAATAAGTGAGACTTCCCTCGAGCAACAAGTCCAACACAAACTCCTTTTCATAAAGACTCACATCCCCTGCCACACCCGGCTGATTCTTGTGGGCCATTCTATTGGCTGTTTCATCGCCTTACGACTGCTCCCCCATATCGACAAGAGGAGCCATCACAACTTTTTCCTCTTCCCCACAATCGAGCGCCTGTCTTCATCCTTTGCCGGACGTATCATCTCTACCTTCTCAACGTTTTTCTTCCTCATTCGATGGTTTTTAGTGACTCTTGCGTTCCTCCTTTCATTCGTATCCTCCAGGATCCAGTCCGGCATCATCCGGGCGTATTTCGGACGGTCTGTGATCGATGAATGCGTCCTGCGGGCCACCATGAGCATCTTCGATACATCCTGTGTACACTGTTCGTTCACGCTGGGCGAAGAAGAGCTCAAGGTTGTCAATGAACTAGACAAAGACCTCGTCCAAAAATATATCGACCGCATCAGCTTCTATTACGGATTGAACGACCACTGGTGCCCGATTGAGTTCGGCTACAAAATGAAACGGTTATTTCCGTCGGCTGACGTCCGGTTTTGCAGGGACGAAATTGAGCACGCGTTCGTGCTGCGTTTTAGCAGAATAATGGCAACAATAGTGAACGAATGGTTTCAAGCAATCCAGAATTCAACGGCTGAACAGATGCTCGTTCAAAACAGCAACACTAAATCAAATAAGTCCGAGACGAGTAACAATGGAACGTTAAAAGACGACGAGAAAGAGGGCAAAATATTTGGAGACGAGATAAAAATGAATCACAATGATTCATCGTAAATTTACAACAAAAAAAAAAAGACAAACAAAAAAAAAGCAACAATCTTGATTTTACAAAATTGAAATATAATTAAATTCAATAGGAATGTGCAATAAAAATCACCAGGCAAAAATAGGCAGAAGGCAAATCAAGTGAATCAATAATTGGCCAGAAAAAATAAAGTATTATTATTATAGCATGCTCAGTTAAGCTAAATATTAATTTTTTTTTAAAAATGAAGACTCCTGGGCAACACCGGGTAGATACAACTAGCATAAGGTGACCCCCTCCCCCACACAAAAAAATTCCACCCACGTATGAAATCAATAATAAAACTAACAATCTTTTCTACAATCCAACCATGTCGGGTACAAATAAACTTCAGTCTACAACTGACTTTCCCACCAAATTTCAGCCATGAATGTCCAACAGTCTTTGTTTATTATTGCCATTCATTTATATGTGGGACCACTTTGGAGATCGTCTCATCAGAAGGTGTGATTCAAAATAGGCCTCACACTCACCGGATCTTAACCTCTATATTTTTATCCATGGGGTTATCTCAAGATAATGTCTATCAAAACAATTCCGAAACCATTCCTGAAGTGAAGATCGCCATCGCAGTTCAAATCAGGGCAGTGTTAAGAGAGGGAGTGCGTCAGAGTTATTGACAATTTTTCACATTGTATCGAGGTGTGCTTATTGAATGACGGTAAAACAAAAACTGTTGGACATTTATGACTGGAACTTGATGAACAAGTCAAACTTGTAATCATTTCTACATAACCTGATGGCGGAAAGTTATAGTACAAGGTGACTCCCCCCCCCCTCCCTTTCCCCAAAAGATTCCACCTATGGAATCATTAATAAGATTCACAATCCATTCTACAATCAAACTATTTTTGGTAGAAATAAATTTCACTCTATGCCTGACTTGTCCACCAATTTTCAGGTATGAATGTCCAACAGTCTGTTTTAGCACTGTTCAATGATAAGCACACTCCATCGAATCGTTTTCATCCAATTTATTTCTTCATATTTGTGTCTTACCACTCACAAACCACTTCACAACATAATAAAATTCATTTTCTGCAATCCAACCATGTTTGGTACAAATAAACTCTACTCTATGCCTGACTTGTCCACCAATTTTCAGTTATGAATGTCCAACAGTCTTTGTTTTAGCGCTGTTCAATGATAAACCCACCTGAATACGGTGTGTAAAATTGTCGCTAACACCGACACGCTCTTTTCTTGATTTTAACTGTGATGGCTCTCTTCAGTTCAGAAATAATGTGGAGGGGAGAGGGTGATAGACATTATATTTGAGATAACCCTACAGATATAAATCGGGAAAGGGGAGGTTAAAATCCGGTGAGTGTGAATCCTATTCAGGATCACACCTCCTACTGATGAGACGATCATCAAAGTGTTCCCCCATATCATTGACATACTTATTCCTCTCTTGGCACTACCCTGATTTTGGCTGTGATAGTCACACATCTAAGGGCTTGTCGAGAGTACTAAATCTTCTTGCACAAATTTCTTCGTTTTCCCGTCATCTCTATGTTGTGTGCATGTGTGGTGTGCCAAAAAGAAACCCAGATTCAAACGGTGTTAAGTGACCTATTTTTCATCGGATCTTATACGCTGTCTGCTTGGCGCTACGGGTATCAAGAATGCCCAAGACCGAGAGGTCGACGGTTCGATCCCCACCGACTCCCAAAAATATTTTTTTTAAACGAGGGTGGGGAGGGGTTCGAGTTGGACGACCGGACAAGACAGAGATAGTACTTTTACTGATAGAAATATGTTATGCTTTTGCCCCGAGGGGATGGGGGGAGGTGGCCGGGGGAGAGGGAGCCACGGGAGAAGAGAGAAATTGTTACACTTTTGCCTACAGAGAGGGGGGGGGAAGAGCCCTGGGCAACGCCGGGTACCTCTGCTAGTCTATTATATAAAGAGTAGTTAATTGTGTGTATGTCCAGCTAAAACTACAAAACAAACACCCACAAAGTTATTATTTTCTTGATCAGCATTGCCCCGGTTGAATAATATCTAACATTTAGAAAAAGTTATTCATTCTTTGACCCTAAACTGGTGCACATTTCGTCGAGGGGGAGGGGGTCTGTTTTCCAGCTTTTTGATGTACTAACTAAAGGGAAGTAAGTCTGATTTTTTTTCAATGAGTTATTTCCCTTATGCCAACTCATTCCTCGAGTAATCTATAAAAGTGTGTCTGTATGCCAGAGAGAGGAATGGGTTCGGGGGGGGGGGGTAGAAATATGTTGCACATTCTAATAGAAATATGTTACACTTTTGCCCTGGGCAATGCCAGGTATCTCTGCTAGTTATAAAGAAGGCTTAAAATGTATTTATAACCATTAACGATAGGATATCCACTGCCTCATTATCTAAGACCTGCATCCGGATATCTTCGGAGGGACATGAGGGGTTCAGAGACCCGATTGAGTGGAATCTTATATTACACATGTTTCCCCACAAACATTCAAACTGCAACTGTTCTCACTTCAAATCTTTCCATGTCACATGATAAAAACCATCCAATCAGACGTCTACCCTCGTATAAGCTCAATCATACCTATTAACATTATACTTTTGGGAAATCATATCCAGACCAAATTCAAAAGCATATTATCACCCAACAAGATGACTACCCTCCTCAAAAAAGTCCCTTCCATGGAATCGTTAATAAAATACACAATCCTTTCTGCAATCCAACCAATTTGGTATAAATGAACTTGAGTCTATACCTGGCTTGTCCATCAAGTTCCAGCCATGAATGTCCAACAGTCTTTGTTTTTAGTGTCCTTCAATGATATGCACACCTGGATATGACGTTCAAAATTGTCAATAACTCGGTCAGACTCGTCTCTTGGCATTGCTGTGATGGCTCCCTTTAGTTCGGGAATAGTCTGCGATTGTTTTGATAGACATTATCTTTGAGGTAACACCATAGATAAAAATCTAGGGGGGGGGGTAAGGCCGAATGAGTGTGAAGCTCATTTAGGATAACACTTCCTACTGATGAGACGATCACCAAAGTGTCCTTGCGTAGCATTGAACAGCAATAAAACAAAAACAGTTGGACATTCATGAGTGAAACCTAGCAGAAAACTCAGGCATTTTTTTTTTTTTTCAAATAGAGTAATATATTTTTTGGATATATTACTTACTCAAGCTAAAAATAACACTAATGTGAAAAAACAAGAATAAACTCGATGAATTCAACAATAATAGTATAAAGAATAAATTTGCAAGGGCACTTTTGGGGTCTATCTAATAAAAAAAAATGTAGAGCTCTTCAAGTTGCTGAATCTTTATTTGTAATTTGTGTCGGGATCATTCACAAATAATTTTGGCCAAAAATCTCAATTTTCTCCCTAAAAACAAATCACATTTTGGGGTAAATTTGAAGATACAAGGTGTCCGTAAAAAAATATTGTCCTCAATTTTGCTTAAATAAAAAAAACTTCCTTCAAGATGTTGAGAATAGTCATAAAAACATTTTGTATATCATAGATTTTTTATTTGGGCCAAACTGAAGTCAGTATTTTTTTAATTTTATTTATTTATTTTTTTTAGAGATTTTTAACATTTTTTCCCCAATTTTTACACAAAAATCGAATCTGTACTCGCGTATGAGCTTACTGATTATTCTGAATCCTCATTCGTTGTCCTTTATGATAGAATAGTATTGATGTTTTTTAGATCATTATCTGGGGTCATTATGATACATAAATTATGATAAGTAGACATTTTTGGAGAAAAAAAAATTGTTGGACAGAAAATTTAGCTGAAATGTGAATATCTCGGCATTAAAACAAGATTTTGATATGATTTTTTGTTGCAAATGAAAATTTAGGTATATTTGCTCCCTACAAATTGTTTTCAGAAGTTACTTGATTTTTATAAACTGGGCATCCAATCTCCTAAAGTTGAGCTCTCAGAAGTTTTGTCAGGAAAAAAGGTCATTTTTCACTAAATTTTGACATAAAATGACCATTATCTCAGCAAATACACATTTCAAGGTAAAAAAAAACGTATAATTTTCTAAGACAGAATTTTATTGGGTCCCGAAAACTTAGATTCAAATGTTGATCTCAAAATAGTGCAGAGATATGATTTTTGTCTTCAACTGAGAAAGAAACAGCTATAGAGCCTTGAATAGTGTCAAGTTTCCAATTTGTAGCCGTTTATGTGACTAACAGACAGATTTGATGGACCATGGCTGTTTGGTGTTGCCATTTACTGTAGAGACAAGAAATGTCACCGGTTGCCGGAATTAGTTATAAATTTGGAAAGAAAGAAAACAAAGGAACAAAAAAGCAAGTAAATCAACAAAACAAAAAAAAAATACTGATTTTCAAATCCATCTCCTACTGTTATTCTACTGCTGCTACTACAACAAAAATGGGAAAAATGATTATTAATTCGAACTCTTCCTTCTACTATCATTGCTATGTCTTCTATTTCTTGTAAAGTGTGACCCTAAAAAAAAACACTCATGGAATCGTTAATAAAATTCACAATCCTTTCTGCAATCCAACCAAATTTGGTACAAATAAATTTAAGTCTATGCCTGACTTGTCCACCAAGTTTTAGTCATGAGTGTCCAACACTTTTTGTTTTATCGCCGTTTAATGATCTGGATACGATGTGCAAAATTGTCAATAACACTGCCATACGTCTCTCTTGGCACTGAACGAATGACTTGCGTTCAAGTTTGAGATTGTTTTATGGATTTGTGGCCCCTCCCCGTGCGTAAATGTTTTTTCTTTGCTACAGATATTGATGACATTTAAATATTCCCTTGAAGCGAGCTTGCGCAGTCACCATTGATTTAAAAAAAAAAAAAAAATTTTCTAAAACTTTTCTTGATCTGTCCAAGTCATTTTTGAAATTACTCTATTTTAATCCTCCTTGAAATGAGTTTTCTTCTTCACAAACATGAAACATTAAAGCAATTGCTCAATTAGTAAAGATGTTTTCAGGGGTGGCATTTTTTTGGGAGGGGGGAGTGTCACCCTGTATTACTCTTTCTATTACTCTTCAAACTAAACAGAAAGTAAAATAAGATGAATCTGCACCCTCCATCAATCTTCTTCCCCTCCTTCCCCCTCCTCTTATTACTATTCTTTATCATCGTCCATCCCTCTCTTTCTCTTGCTCTTGCTACTACTACTACTACTACTACAATTGCAAGAGAAAATATAAAAAACTGAGCTGAGAAAAAACATAATTCTTAAATAGACTGAATCATTTTTGTTTTTCTTTTTTAATGCCATGAAAAAAAACAAAAAACGCCTTATTATTAAAAAAAAATAGTCCAACAAATTATTGTATGGGTTCTTCAATATTCATTTCACCATCCTGCCTGCCTCTGTATGAGACTACGGCAGCACAAAAAATGTGAAATGATTTTGTAGGCTAACGTTATACCCCTTAGTAAAACAAGCTTAGAGTCCCTTGGTTAAAAAAAGGAAGACCCCCCCCCTCCTTCCAAAAATAAAATCGCATCGGTCATCCGCAAACACGAGGTCTCACGGCCACTCTCGTCACAAAACATAAAAACTCACACCTTTTTCTAGGCGTGTGTGTTCACTCTATATTACTATTACTATTCCAACTAAACAGAAAGTAAAATAAGTTGAATTGCAAGAATTTAATCTGCCCCCCCTCCCATCAATCTTCATCTCCTTCTTTTATTACTCTTCTTTATCATCGCCCCTCCCTCTCTTTCTCCTCCTCTCTTTCTCCTCCTCCTCCTACTACTACCACCATGTCAACAACTGCAATAGGAAATATCAAAACTAAGTTAAGAAAAAACATAAGGGTACTGATATCGATCCTGAACCAGTTTTCGTGAGGTTCGACTCGGAAGCAAACGCCCGAGAGTTAATGACCCGATTTGTACCAGACGACAATTTTGATACGGTGCTGCGTCCTATGATAATAATGTTTTGCTTGTTTTTTTGTTTTTTTTGTTGTTAGGGTTGGGTTTAGGGTTAGGGTTAGGGCTAAAAATATTTATTTGATAACAGTAATTTCGCTCTGTTTTGCTTGTTTTATTTGTTTTGTTTAAAAAATTTCTTGCAACTATAACTAAAAATTATAGGATGCAGCAACGTATCAAAATAAGAAAAAATAGTTATTTGATAACAGAAACTTCGCTATGTTTTGCTTGTCTTTTTTTTGTTGTTTCTTTTAGAAAATTTCTTGAAAATATAACTTAAAATCACAGGACGCAGCACCGTATCAAAATTGTCGTTTGGTACCATTCGGCTCGTCAACACTCGGGCGTTTGCATAGGACAGCCGAACGCTTCCGAGTCGAACCTCACAAAAATTGGTTCAGGATCGATATCAGTACCAACATAAGATTTATAATAAAAAAAAATATATATTCAGTCCTTTTTTTACTGCCATAAAAAAATGCCTTATCATCTTTTAAATAAGCCAAACTGTTGTGTGGGCTCTTGAATATTTGTGTCGCCATTCTGCTTACCTTTGTATGAGACTTCAGCAGCACGAAAAGGGGAATTTTTTAAAGTTTGAGTAATGCCCCTTACAGAGATGTGAGTTCCCCGCTTTTTGTTCGAAATTTTTTTTTTAATAAGAAAAAGCTGATTTCTGCCAAATTGCTAGAGCCTTGCCTCCTTATTTTTCTGTTGCTATTTGATTGGATTTTATTTCTCTTTCTCTCTTTTTTTCTTCCTCTCTCGCTTTATCTTTCTTTCTCTTTTTCTCTCTTCCTTTCCCAGTCTTGACTAGCTTTCCTTTTCTCTCTTATGACAGTTCTCTCTGAAAACTAAAAATGTTAATTTTGCCCTGTAGGCTAAGATTTTAAACGATTTATGAATAGGAGTAAGGGAGTTAGATGACTTTTGTTTCATCAAAGAATGACTTCCTGTTTTCTTCCCTCCACATGCAAACTCGATGTCTTTCTCTTAATTTTGACTTTTTTAGTTGAAACTGGTTGGAGTTGTTTAGGAAAAAAGTTGTTGGGAAATTCATCCTAATTTCATTTTATTTTACCATTGTCTACTCACATCACTGCCCTGAGTAAAGAGTCCCTTGTTCCTTGGTAAAAAAGGCCCCCACCCACACACCACCACCACCAAGTCTCATTGCATCACAAAATCTCGTGTCAACTCTCGTCACTAAAAACGTAAAAGTTAGAATATCAAATATTCGTTAGCTTAACTTTGGTGACTCCAACGAGATTTCGAGGCTCTTCCTTTTTTTTGTATCAAGGGACATAACTCTAGTCTAAAAAATAATTTCTCCTCAAAGGGAAAAAACTAACCCCTAAATAATTCCGGTCCTTACATGGCCAATTTAGAAAATAATACAGAATTTTTTTCATGGTGATTTGATTGTAAAAAAACACCAAATATCCAAAGTAAATCCGTATGCATTAGCACTTGGAAGGGATGTTTCAGCAGTGCTCTGGAGGTCTCAGTTTTTTGTTTTGACACCTTACTTAAAATGCCAGAAAAATTATAAGTAAAATAAATCTGTATGAATCAGCATTAAGTACAACTTTTTTGAGCGGCTCAATTCTATTGTTGGCATTGGTTTCACCGATTCTTCTGGGGGGCAGGTACTTACAGAACGGACCACGTGAAGGTTGCCTACATATTTTAGTGAAAGTGGTGCTATGGTATTGATTGGATTCGAACTTGGTAAATCCAGATCATTGGTTTGCATCGTTAATCACTTCACCAACGTAATCTCTTAGCCCCACCACCCCCACCTCCCATCATAAATCCATTACTATTTCTACAAAATCCGAATAACATCATTTAAAATAAATAATAATAATGATAATAATAAGCGTCTTCACTTAATATTTTTCCAAATATAAAAAATGCAAATGTCAATAAGAGCGGGAACTTATCGATAAGTTCGTCTTTAAGCCAACTCCCTAATTTGGTTATTCTTCATTACAATAAGTTGCAAAGAAATAAAAAAAAATTACAAAAGACAACAATAACAGCAAATTAGTCATCAATTTACTACAACATGCGGAAATTGTGCACTCCTCACCAAATAAAAAAAATACACGCTAAAAGCACACGCATATGAATATACACATATATACACTCCGAAAAAATAACTCCACCAGAAGCAAATATAATTGTAAGTTAGAATAAATCAATAGATAAACTATCTGCTGCATAAACACTGAAAAAAAAGTACACACACACACACACACACACACACACACATTATATATATATATATTTATATATATATATATAAGTAAAGAAAAAGACAAAAGTAACATAACAGCAAATTGGTTATCAATTTACTAGCATATGCGTAAATTTTGCACTCCTCACCAAATACAGAGATACACACTAAGTAGACACACATATACACATACATACATACATACATACATACATACACATGCACATACATATAATCACATAGACAGTTTGAATTACCTACTAGACACCATCCTTGAGTGTCTTCGGTATCTTTGTACAAGGGTTTGTCAGGACAACCTGACATGAGGATACTTCCCCTACAAGTTAACCCTGACCAAATATTCAAAATAACATAGTATTCGAAGCCCAAATAAGATCCCTTCAACATGGCTATACACTGGCTCATACGAGGAATGGTGCATTTTCTCCAAGTAATGTTACCTCAAGTAACAACACTTAGCTTGATACTCCACCAGACTAGATGAATTCTTGTCCTGGAATCCGGTCAGACCAAGAGACCACAAAATAGATATACTACAGCATAGTTAACTGGTCAATTTGGGAGAGGAAAATTAATGTTCTTAACGAGAGCGGGAACTTACCTATAAGCTACATGCGGAAATTGTGCACTCGTCATTGAATGCAAAAATGCACACTACACAGACACAAATATACATATACACATAATAAAATAAACTCTATTTGCACGGAATCCTTTCTAAAAAAGCAGGTACTCACAGGAGGGACCATCTGATCGTTGCCAACATCCATAAGTGAAAGTGATTCTATGGAATTGACTGGATTCGAACTTTGCACATCCAGGTCGATAGTCTGCATCGTTAATCACTTCGTCAACGTAACCACTTACGAAAAAAAAATGGAGAAACGTAAAAAAAACAAATTAAAAAAAAACAGTCTTTCTTTTCTTTTTTTTTTCTTTTCAACAACTGTGATGAATCGTCATTTTTAACGTCATTTATTCATATACACAATGGCCATTCCATTTTGCATTGTGATATACCAGCATTTTCTTTTGTCATGTACAAAACATTGTCGTTTTGTCGGAACTTTGGTCGCAATATCGCGTACACTGATGCCTTTCATTTAATCACGAACCTCGTTTCCAGCAATTAATCTATTTCGCACAACCTTTTTTTTTTCTTCATTTTTTTCGTCCGCCGTCTCCGTGTTATGTTACACTCGCTCCGCTTTTTTGCACAAACGGAAGAATGCATTATTTAAACAATCCTGTCCGCACAAACACCGGAAAAAGATCACACATACATATACAGAAGTAAAAGAAAAAAGATAGAACAGTAACACAACTGCAAATTAGTAATCAATAAACTACAACATGCGGAAATTGTGCACACCTCACCAAATACAAAAATACACACTAAACAGACACATACATATACACGCTTTTTGCACAAACAGAAAAATACAAACAAACCGGGTTTTTTTTTCAGCAGAAAATGCACGACTTATTTGATTGAATTTTTTTCTCTTTCTCTGTGTCATATCAACCTTTTCTTCATTATTTAATGCCTAAACGCAAACCTTTCATTGTAAATATGTTACTATTTCACCGATAGCATGAGTGGTGGGTTCATACCTTTCCCAATGATATTGCAGAGTAAGTGACTGCAATAGATCCAACTACATTTTTGTATTCAACTGGACATACATACATACATATATATATATATATATATTAGTAATCCATGTAAGGTTTGTATCTACAGAGTGAAAATCCGGAGAATCTCTACTGTGTTTATAAAATAGTGCTCATTAATAAATGGAGCTATTTATTTATAAGTAAAAAGTGTTATTTATACAAATATAGTATGGTTACACATTTCGGAACATGTTTCAATCACAGCTATACTAAGCTCGACATCCTCAGGCCAAGAAAAAAAGGTCCGTTCTTCACGCCTTCATATTATCGAGTGAAGCAAAATTACTATCCGTAAAAGGTCACGTGACTAAATTGAAAACATTTTTATTTATTTTTATATTTTGAATGTTCAAAAAAATAAAAATGTTTTGAATTTAGTCACGTGGACGGACCTTTATTTCTTGGCCTGAGGATGTCGAGCTTATTATAGCTACGACTGAAACATGTTCCGAAATGTGTAACCATGCTATATTTGTATAAATAAGCCGTTTTATTATAAATATATATTTATAAGAGGGAATAATATAAGAAGCCAATTTTATATAGTTCAGATCGATTCGAATAGGAATCAGTTTTCAAATGCAAAAGTGAAGCTCAATATTTAGAATATTAAATAGAGCTTAAAATAAATTATTAAAATAGAAATTATACCATTCTATGATTTTGGAACTAGTTAAAAGAAAATGTAATGTTCACAGTACTGTAAAAATGTTTAAGGTGCTTTATTTGTCCCCTCTCCAGGAGGTTAGACACACGGTCAGATGTGGGTTTTGATGAAAGTGTTTCTGTGGAACGAACTGGATGCGAACCTGGCACACCCAGGTTTTCAATCCGCGTCGTTAACCACTTAGCCACCGTCAATCCAAAGGATAATATGAAGTTAATAGTCCGAAAGTCAAGATAAAAACATTGAAAAGCCGGTTAACATCTTCCATTTCCAGCAAGTTGAGGAGTTCTATTTTCTTTTGACTTTTTTTTTTTTTGCTGGATATTTTCTCTGCCTAATGATTTGAGATCTCTGATCGTCCATGTGCCATTTTCAATGGGATTGTTGTTTGGAGTAAACAGTCTTGATTACCTTCAACTACTCTAGAAACACGTGTAAAAGTTTTTTGCTCCAAAATTGTTATTAAATTATAGAATGGTATAATTTTGAACTTAATACTTTATATATATATATATATATATATATATATATATATATATTTAAATGGAGAGATGATATAGATCAAAATTATATCTTTAAATTAATCCTATCTTGAAAAGTCAATGCTCAATATATGCGATAGAGCAATAATAAAATGAAAAGTGATGAGAATAATTGAAAAAAGAATAATATTTCTTGAATCAAGTAGTTTAAACTCTTTAGTTTCCTTAACCCATGAATTTTCAAAAATCCATGGGTTAAGGAAAGGAAAAAAAAAAAGTTTATTTATATATTCTTTGTTTAAACTACTTGATAATTCAATAAGTATTTGGGGTTTTTTCCAATTTTTATCCTTATCACTTTTTATTTTATATATATATATATAATTTATGAAAACATGCTTCAATTATTGGCATAAAGTATGGCCATATTGGAATGCTATACAGTGCCTGTGTTTAAAGACCTATAATGACTGTAGTTGGAGGGGGGAAATCGAGTTTACTTTATTATATACTAGCGGAACCCGTCGCCCGGCGTTGCACGGGAGAAAGTATTGCATGACGTCGAATAAAAGAAGAAATGGCCTATTGTTCTTCCCCCCCTCTACCGTGTTGGCGAATGTTTTAAATTAAGAAAAAAATTAAAAATTGGCAGAGTAGAATGGGATCGAACGCTGAAACTGGCGATCATGAAACCTCCCGTCTTAACGACTGCGCCACGGGTTTGAGTTAAAAATACATGTGAAAATAGGCCAATTAAGCTAAGCTTGTTTATTGGCATGCGTGTTATGTTAAGATTTAGCTTGTGTCGACCAAATGTATTATGCAACAATGACACGGTTTAGGTCATTTGTAGTTGATGAAATAAATGAATTTGGGCAAGTTTTCTATAATATGCGTGTTAAAAGTGTATGATTTTGAAAATGTAAATGTATCGGGGTTTACGAGTATCTTGGCGCTTATTGAATTAAATAGGATGTCGATTCGATCAAGAAATTGTAGCCGACATGTTGAATGAATAAATGTTGCAGGAACTGTGTTCGTTAATTTCATTCGCTTAATTCCGGAATGAATATAAATATACAAGTCATAGGTAGAATTAGAAATAACGGAATCTGATATTCGCGGAAAATCATCGGAATGAACGGGAGCGGTCATTAAGTCTTTGCGTATTGCTTTATATTATGTAGTAAATTAATACCAGGCAATAATAAATAAGAACGGGTGTTTTGTGAAAATTAAATTGTGCTTATTAGTTCCCGGTGTCGATGAGTAGAGTGACAGTACAGAATTGTTAGGGAGAAAAGTTTTTGCTACCACCTATATGGAGTTGGTTTGGCAGAGAGACGTGGATGGTAGGACAAATGTAATATTTAGTGTTAGCTAGAAAAAATAATAACAAATTTACTAAAACACGCTCGAGTGAATAAGTGTAATATAGTGGTGAGTTTAATAGCCTGTGATGCATGTGGTTATTTTCCTATACTCCGAGAAGGTACAGGGGAAAAATCGTCTCTACTTTATATATTAGATATATAACACAAATGGAATAAGGAATAAGCAAAATAGACAGATTAATTAGAGCAAACAAATACAGTCATGATTTGATAAAATATTTTGCTGCAAACAGACTTTATCAAGAACAAATACGATATGGCGGATAATAATAAAATAAGACACCAAAGCAGATAATTCTAAATTCATGATATTTTCCCCATTTTTTATAAAAAATTTTCTTTTTTTTTATTTTGTCAAATATTATTATCTGTCATATTGGATTGGTTCCCAAATTACTATATTTTGTCTGCCAGTTCACATGTACGATTGAACTGGCTATAACTAACTTATTGATTTATTTTACTAAAATATGATTTTAAGTAAAAATGTGTTCTTCAAAATTGTATGATCTATTCCCTGCTTCTTTTGTTCCAGCTCGTTTGACTCGTTGGTCTAGTGGTCTCCATCAATTCGCTGTTTTAATCTCTCATTGTAATACAGCTTCCTATTCCAGTAGCTTCTCTTCCTGCTGACTGTTTTCCTCCTACCTATAGCCTTGTTCTTTTCAAGACTAAGGTCAATAGGCATCTCCTGTCTTTGCGATAATCATATTTCGTTCTTGTTAGCTCCTTACATCAAGTTGCTTCTGGGAGATTTCCATAAAAATAAATAAATAAGTTGACTGGAAGTAATGTCAGAACCCATTTTACTATTAAGTAAGCTATAAGCTTAATTCATACATTATCCAAAATCTTATTTAGCGATTTCAGAAAGAAAAAAAAATTCTTTTTTATTCTTTAAATTTCATTTATTTATTTTTTTTTTACAAATTTTTTTCAGTTTACTATCTATTAGCGAAAAATATTTTTTTAAAATTAGCTTTTCAGACGGAGGCTTTCGTTTCTATCATAAATTCATTGTAGTTCCGTTTTTGGATAGATGTGAGATCACAACCGTATTTTCACAACATTTCTTGCCACATTTAAGTGAGTCCATTTCTAAAGTCACATGCTCATTTTAATAAACCTTAATCAAATTCTTATATTTTATTATATTTTTTTCATTTAAATAAATATTTATTTTATTATATTTCTGTTTGTGTTTTTTGTTTCTTTTTTTTTTAATTGAAAAAAATTTATTTTATTTTATTTTATTTGAAATTTTGTGGTTGCTTGCTAATTTTTTTTTTTTTAAATTACTGAACAGAATGGATGGCCCAAACAATCTCCATGACAGGACGCTAGTCTTTCGCCTGGTTAATTACAGCACCTGGTATTACTAAATGGTCACCCGTCCAAGTACTGACTAGGTTCAACGTACCTTAATTTTGTAGATCTGATGAGAACAAATGTGTCAATGTGATTTAGTCATTAAAGTGTAACCGAAAGTCAGCTGATATGATCAAATATATATATATATATATATATATATATATATATATATATATATATACTAAGAGAATATCCGTTCCAAGACGGGTAAAATTAATTCCCCAAACATAAGTTTTGCATCACTTTTATGTCCCCTTACGAAAATTAAAATCAAGTGATAATGATACTAAACTTTATGTCTCGAATCCTTATTCCAATTTTGATCCAAATTCATTACATGATTTTTGATTCTAGAAAATGTCTAAAATTTAAAGTTTATGGGGACCTAAGAAGAAATTGAAATTCGAGGAATCTTGTATAATTGGTGTCTAATGACCATTCAATGCAAATCTGAAATATTTGAATTGTCAAATGGGTGGTTGTGTCCATATTATGCCCCCTAATACCCGAAAGAAACTGAAATTTTGTGTCTAATACATATTGTTAAAATTTCACTAAAATTAGAGGTATTCGAATTTTCACAAAATACCTCTTTGCTCCCTGAGAATATTCCCTTAGTATATATATATATATATATATTTTTTATCATATAACCAACATTTACACCCCTTATCCCTAGTAACTGTGTTCTAAAATTCATAATGATTGGTTAATTAGTTTAGGAGTGAATCCTGTTCATACAAATATATAAACATAAATACATACCTAACTTTATATATAGATATATTATCTACTTAATATTCCACCAATTGTAAGGCAGGAATTATTTTTCAATAAATTAACTTTGGAAATATATTCTTTCGAAAATTATGATCCTAAAAAATTCCACTCGGCACTATTTCAAAACACCTTATCGCATAGAAACCATTATTACATAGGCGTAGGAGTGTCATCAAGATGACCCTGTTTAATCATTTTGTTCTTGAATTATTTTAATCAAATTAAAATCCAGACTTTTGTTCCTGGCCAGCATCGACGTGCGTGCGTGCGTGCGTGCATGTGTGTGCGTTGCTTTCCTTCTAACCGAAGATAATTCACTTCTTACATCAATTAACATGTAATCAATACGAACAACACGTTCTTAAAAGAATGAAACATTTATGCAACTATATGATCGTTCAGTGGCTGAAAGGTCAAGGTGGCGGAGGGAGACAGAAAGAGAGAATTACTTATGTTTTAAGTGCATCATTTAATTACAATAGCATTTCCTTAGACCACTCTTAAGCGTGTGCGAGTTCAGTCACTTCTGCTAAACTAACTTCTCCCGGAATAATCCTGTCAGCCTGAGAACAGGTGACGTCATGTTTGCCTGCTTCATCGGCTTCCGATTCTCACAATTCAGCCAGATCCATCTGTTTACTCCTTTTTTGACCCCTGTCTAAAATGTTTATGTTTTCTAACATAACTGCCATATATACTTCAGCAATATGTACTAGCTAAGATATCTACTAGTAAACGTACCCACTCTAATATTTAACACCATTATTAATTTTTTTGTTGAAGAAAAAGAAACGTAAGTTGAATCGTACATACGAAATGCTGAAAAAACATCTTGTCACATCAGAATTCTAATATGGCCTGATATAAATGAATCATGCAGGACACAAAGGGAAATAACTCTGTCTATAATATGCTACAACAGCAGTTTTTAAAAGGTCCTCTTAAAAATTAACCCATTAGTGGCCATGGTCCTTTTTTTAGGACCAGAAGAATAATTAACCATATTTCAGTTACATCTGCGTTTTGTTTCAGAGATATCTATAGTTAATCATGAACATTAAACATTAAACTATATATTATATTTATTTTAGGGATAATTATAGTTAATCATAAAGATTGGAGTGTCTTTCAAATATTACACTTACTGTCTGATGTATATTTGAAACATTGGTGTCTCAGCTTTCAGTATACAGTGAAAATCTAGAGTGGAAAAATAAAATCAGTTTAATCTATTATGCAATTAAATTTCTTTTGATAATTTGTTCTTATAACCAACCCACATTTATATATATATATATATATATATATATATATATATATATATTATATAGCCTCATATGAATATCTGAGTGAAAGATCAGACGTTTTTTTTGCCTGATGAGATCTTAGTTTCTTATAACGATTGATCGATAACATCGACATGCCAGTGTATTAGCGTTTTATACATGTCTGTATAAATTTTGCCGGGACAAAAGTGTAACATATTTCTATTAAAACTATCTCTCTACCCCCTCTCTATCCGTCTCTCTATCTTTCCCCCCTCCAATGTTTTTTCTTCTCCGCCCAGCCCATTTCTCTCTCTCTCTCTCTGGACATACACACACGCGCATACACACAGAAAAGTCTCCTTTATATAGATTGCTCGAAGAATGAGTGGACATTTTCTTTCCAAATTAGTACATAAAACAAAATGGCTGAAAAACCGCTCCTCTCTCCTGACGAAACATGGCCCAGTTGTCCTCCAAATAATAAACAATTTCTTTTAATTTCTAGATATTATACAACCAGGACAACTTTATGTTTTTTTTGTTTTTTTTAAACTTTTATCTGAACATACAGACAGACAGACATACAGACAACTGTCCTTTATATAATAGACTAGCAAAAATAACCTCCCTACAGTCGTCTATTTTTGCTAGGCTGCCGCGTCAGAAATGAACGCTCACCCGTAAAAAAAAAAATCGACGCGAACGCAGACCCCACACTATATCGAAGAACCAGTTTTGATATATAGCCTCGTTTTAAGATCATCCATTGCTAAGTAAAAAAAGTGAAAAAAGCATTTCTTTAGCATAAGTAGTCAAATCAAAATCGCTCTTTTAACTTTATGACGTTTGCGCAGTCGGTAGAGTATCGGACAAGTTCGTGCAAATTACTTTGTGGTGTTAAAGGTCGCGAGTTCAAATCACAACATCGGCGTCGAAATTATTTATTGTTTATTTAGTTGTTAAGATGTGCCCTAATGTATTTCTTACGTTTCTTACTTGGAAATTAAGTAAATAGTATTTACCCCCCCCCCCTCCCAAATTTTACGTTTACAAAAATTCTCCAAGACAGAAAGAGAACCGACTCGTTATGTTATAAGTGGATAAGACCCTCTGGGCCTAGACAGTTTGTCTAGTATATATACGGGCCCAAATTCTAGTATATGTTATGTATTAAATAGTTTTTAACACCAATACATAGTTAAAGCAAAATCAATTGTTTTGGACTATTAAAAGAATTTCCAACGCTTTAATCATTCATTTTTTTTTTCTTTAACAGGATATTTATTTATTTTTTTCAATGCTAATTGAATCATAATTTGAAAAACAATATACACAAATAAAAAATAAGAAACAAATATATTACACTGATCCATTCGGTGAAAAAGTAAACTCTAAGATTAATAATTCAATAAATAATTAATAAATCCCTTATTCGTTACTTGGACATTGTTTAGTTCAATATCGAGAAATCCTGATTCTTTATATACAATTGTATCACAGTCCACAGTTTTCTTCGAATGTCCGACTATTATCGCTTATGTTTGAATTCATGTTTTCAAATATGACGTAAATCATAAATCTATGACGTCATGTCAAAGCTATAATTATTTTATTAAGGTAATGTTTTAAGATCTTTTTATAATAACATCTGAATAGCTCAGTTCGTAGAACATCAGACTGTAGATCTAATGTTTTTGGTTTCGATTTCCGGTCATGGCATCCAATTTATTTGTTGGAAATTTATTATTTAGTATTAATGCAATATTTTCCATTTCTAAAAAAAGATAAGATATTTCGTTTAAAAAATTGTGACTGACTGACGGACGGACGGACGGACAGACAGACGCAGAAAGTGCCCCTTGTATTATGAGTGGATAGTATAAATGAATGCTCGAACTATTCTATAAAGTCAAGTAATTTTTTAAAATGATTTAGTATCCAAATATAATATTGTATTTACAAAAGATTTTTTTTGTAATAAATTAAAGAAAACAGATTGGGGCACTAATGGGCTAATGTTAACCAAAAATATTTTGAAAAAAGGTTCTCTAAAAAAAATTTAGGGAGGGGAGGTAAGGGGGGGTGATTGATTTTAAATTCTGCTCATACTTTTATTCATTGATTTTATTCGCTTCATAATTATTTTTCTACAATCTTTTTTATAACACAAAAAATCATTCTTTCTGCTTCTTGTCATTAGTTTAATTTGTATTGTTAAAAAAAAAATGCCAATGTTTGTGCAAAAACACAAACAAACAAACAAACAAACAAACCGGGTTTCTCGAAACGCGTAGAGAATGAAGAAAGAAATAAAATTTTGTTTCAGAATTTTTGAGATGAGGATTGATAATTTGGATTATTTGGACTACTATTCTCATCTTGGTTGTTATTTTCACAACGTGTCAGTGAAATGTGCTACGGTTATTTGTGATTTGTTCCCATTCATTTTTCTGGTTCTTTCCCAGTTGTTATTCGTTATTTGTTATTTATCTTTTGCTCGAGTTTGTTCCTATTTACTTGCCTCCCCACGAGGGCAGAGTTAGACACATGGTCGGTTTTTAATGTGGAGAAAACTCAAGCTCCCCCACAAAAAGGGGAACTTTGGATTAGAATAAAAATGTAAATTGCCTCAGTCTAAAAGGATTTCTCCACTTACCGAGGACAAAAAAAAGATGAAGTGTTACTACACTTTGCTTCTAGCCAAAACTGTATCTGGTTTATGTTTAAATATCATTTTCGGATGATGTAACCGCCGACTTTCTTCAACTGCATTTTTTTCAAACTCAGGAACCTATAAGAAATTTCGAACTGAACCGTTTGAGAGAGATTGTTCTTGTTACGTCAGCCATGACCGGGTATTAATCATGTTTATCTTATTCTTCGTTATTATTGTCTGTAGTAAGGATTGAACCTTCAACCTCCAGAAAACTGTCACTTAGATTTGATTGTTAATCAACGCCTTTAACCATGACGCCACCAGTCCACACAGAATAATAACTACTTATCACACAAGAGAACGAAAGATATGAAAAAAAAAGAGTAATATTTAAAAAAAAAAAAAATTTTTTTATCATAGTTCACCTCAAACAATGCAGGGCACCACTGTAGATGTAAGGGGGTTACTGAGAATTAGGGTGAAAGTTTTGGGTGACATCCTAATTTGGGAGCTGCGCAGCGAGATTGTTGGGATTAAATATCCCTGGAAGAAAGTTCAATTCTCGCACGTGAGAATGCAATAACAATTATGTAGATAAGTGCAAAATAGAAACAGGGCAACAGCTTTTGTGAGAAGGAACACAACAACAATCGTATATAAGTTTGAAACAGTTTAACTTGTGAGAAAACATGAGGGCAAATATATACAACAAATGGTGAGTTCAAAGTTCAGAAAGGAGGAAGTTAATTTAGGTTTGCGAAAACGTGGTTCGCAAACTTATCTTGTGGGAGTTCTGGTAACAGGTTGCACGTGCGCCCGCCTCCATTCTGGCTCTTGTTGAGATGTAGTCACTTCAGTCCAAGATGGTTGGTAACAGGAAGGAGTAGGGGCTCTCTGCGACTGCCGTCGAGGGCTTTGTCTCAGAAGCATCCAGCCGCGGTCCTACCAGGTTCAAAAGGTGGGTCGAAAAGAGGTCGGGACACAGCGTGCAAGCGTTTTTATGGGCTGACTCACGTGACCCCTAAGGGAGTAGGGGTTGGGAAGCCTGACAGCCAATCCGTGAAACCCTTAGGGGACAAGGCTGCAGTCAGTAAGGGGGACGTTAATAAATTCCAATAAGATGTCTGTTTATATTAGTTGTAATATGTCGGTACAGTCCGGGAACAGGGAGGGAGCTCCAAAAGCCGGCAACATGAGTAAAGAAACTATTGGAGTAGAAGGCTCTCCGGTATCTGGGGACCTCCACAGCTGATTGTTGGGTTGGTCTAGTGTATATTACACATCTCGGCAAGATTTAGATTAAGGCTCCTAAAATTGGACAAGTAGCATAACAGTTAAATGACAGTTTTCTGAGGGTTGAAGGTTCGATCCTTACTAAAGGCAATAATAACTAAGAATAACGTAAAAATTAACACTTCTACCCGGTCATGGCTGATGGAAAGAGAACAATATACCCATGGAACTCAGGAACCTATACAAAATTTCGAACTGAAACCTTTATTTAATAAAGAGTTTAGTTAGAAATTGTGTCTAGGTACCTGAGTTCCTATTTTATTTGCCTCCCCACGAGGGTAAAGTTAGACACTTGGTCTGTTTTTAATATGGGGAAAATCCAGCTACCCAAAAAGGAACACTCTGGATCGAAACAAAAATAAAAAATAAATTGCCTCGGTCTAGAAAGACTTCTTCACTGCCCAAGGACAGAATAGACTGTAGTAGCTTCAGAACAGATTCTACACTTTGGAACAGATACTACACTTTGCGAATTCAACATAAAAATTTCCAGGTTCGAAAAATTTGAAGGAAGTCGGAGGTTACATCGGCCGAAACGTTGTAAAAGAAATAACAACCACGGTGTGAATAGTTGTATGAGTAATTAAAATAAAATTTTGTTGTGTATTTTATTTTTGTACGACATTTCTTTTATTTTTCATCAACATGACGTCACATGATGTGTTTTTCAACATGACGTCACATGATGTGTTTTTCAACATGACGTCACGTGATGTCTTTTTCCTACAATCATGTCTTCTATTTTATCCATTAAAAAAAACAAACTTTTTATCCAACGACGTCATTGTCAGCCATTCATATTACATCGCACTTTACTTAGTTTTTTTATTTATTTTTAATGTTTATCAATAATCTATTATTCCACTCGTGTAATTATAATATATTTTTAAAATTTATTCTATCATTTTTATTTTGAAGACTTATTTTTCTTCCTTTGCACAAAATTAATTGACTTAAAATCTTATATAACTGAAATACACATTGCAACCATCTTTAACCAACATTTTATAATATATATCTAACACATAAAGTTATCTTGTCGGATTTTTCAAAATCAGACCCAAATAGCATTTAAGCTGACAAATAAAACTTTGCTTCTGACTAGCCAATTTTCATTTGTAATTGTTGTACCATACCTGTACCTGGTGCATCATTCACTCCAAGAGAGGAAGTTTCTAGGGAATATTACATTAACAAGCGATCCCCAGTCGCATCCCGGTCAGGGGAGATGACGAAGTTACTTTTTACAGTTTTTTTTGTTTTTTTTCAGGAATGTGTTACAATTCTCCACATACAGCGCCTGGTGTTCCCAAACGGTCACCCGTCTGATCGGGGATTTAACGAGAACCGGTGTGTCATTGGTATTATAGTCATACCATGTTATTGATAATACCACCATGTTGTACCACGTTGTTGATATTATAATAACATGCTTCGTTAGAATTTATGTAAAAAAATACTTCATCCAACCCAGACAATTGGTAATATGGAACATTTTTAAATGATCACCTAAAAATAAACATCAACAAGGGGGATAACTTAACATGACAACTCCTATCCGAATAAAAATGTAAATTTTTTTTTAACAATTATGTAAAATGAATAAAAGAAGGAAATTTATTAATATCACTAATTAATATTAATGTTAGTGGAGTAGTATAGTATCTGTTTGTTGTCATGAGACCATCCTCCCATGCGTTACCTCCTCCTTTGGAGGATAATGTAGTACATTTGGATTATTCAGACTACTGTTCTCATCTTGGATGTTATTCTCACAACGTTTCAGCCAATATAACCTACGATCTTCTTCGGGTCCGTCTTGTCGAACTTCAGAATCTGTATAGGATTTTGAACGGTACCCTTTATTTAATCCACGGGGGTAACTTGCTCTCGTTTCGTCAGTCATGACCGGATAGAAGTCTTAAGTAATTCGTAATTGTATTCTTAGTATCGTCTGCACTGAAGATTGAACTTTCAACCTCAAGAATACTGTCACTTAGAACTGATTATTACTTAACACCTTTATCCATGGTGCCACGGGTCCTTGGTTTGATTTGCTGCTGATAGCAGAGTTAGCTCCCATCTTAAATTTTCATTTGCTGCTTAAAGGAAAGTTTTTTTCTGGCTGCGGAAAATATTCCGAGCAGGATATGTTGTATTTTGTATTTCTACATAGAAGAACTATGATAAAAAATTATTGTTCCTAATAACATGCATCGATGTTTCATGAAAGAAGAAAGCTAGGCAGAATAAAACATCGATTTTTATATTAGATGTTATTGAGGTCTCAAGTAAGAAAATCCGACTGACTTAATTTTATATACATATATGTTTATATATTTGTATGTACATGATTCAAGCCGTAACTAATTAACTGATCTATATTATAAGCAGGATAAGTTGTATCTATAAAGAAAAGAACTATAATAAAAAGTTATTGTTCCTAATAACACGCCTGAATGTTTCACGAAAGAAGAAAGCTAGGTAGAATAAAATATCGATTTTTTATGTTAGATGCCATTTAGGTCTGAAGTAGGAAATTCGACTGACTTAATTTTATGAAGTAGATATATAAGAGAGACATATGTTTTAAGTGATTAAAAAATAATATGCACAATGTTTAATTTATTTTTCTTTCCCTTCCATGTCATTTAACTTTGATATCTTATTACTTTTTAGACACGTGTCCATTATAAGTACCCCCCGGTCATGTCCATTATAAGTGTCCAAGGTCTCTCCTTTTATTTCAACAGATCACTTGGCATGATTTTCTACATAATCCACGTGACTCATTTTTTGGCCGGAGAACTTCTTTCTCTCTTCTTCTTCTTCTTCTTCTTCTTCTTCTTCTTCTTCTTCTTCTTCTTCTTCTTCTTCTTCTTCTTCTTCTTCTTCTTCTTTCTAACCAATGTGCTTTTTTCTAACATGGGTGTATTTATCGGCTAATTTTGTCTTCACCTTTTTATATATAAAATAAAAGAAAGCATGTGCAAGGGTGTCCACAGAAATTTCCACGGGGAAGGTGCACGAGGGAAACAAACATGACAAAGTTACAAGTAAGGGCTCAACAGTTTAATGAATCCGAAAAAAAAAAGAGGGTGCTTCTATAGTTGAAGATATTATATATATATCGGCTCCAAAATATCTGGTTGCGATTTACGGAACAAACCTAAAATGTCAGAGACAGTTTACGAATTGAAAACCGTGAAAAAAAAAAAAACGTAAAAAGGCAGACGACACTGAAGCATACGACTGCAAAAAAAAAAAAAATGAATTTAATCGCGGTGACAGCAGCTGTTTAGTCTCCCGAAAAACTAATCGTATTCTACAAAAAAATGAAAATGAAATTGCAACAAATATAAACATAAATTCATCTTTTTGATTAGGGTTAAGTTTAGGGTAAGGGTAAAAAAAAATTTAGACCCTCAAAAATAAAGTTAAAATAACTTTCCTAAAAAAAAGAAAACAAATAAAATTGATTCACTTTTGAAGAAAATGACTAAACCCATTCTTAACATGGAAGGAGGATGGTTAAATTTTTGTTTTAATTTGAATTAATTCCAGACAAGGCATATTGCCACTGAGACGTTAGGGGCTACTGAGAATTAGGGACAAAATTATTGGGGGCATCTTAAGTTGTGCAGCGAGATGTTTGTTTAAATTAAATTTTAATTTCTGTATGTCGGTACAGTCAAGAAAACAGGGAGCAGGGAGGGAGCTCCAAAGGCTGGCAGCTCAAGGAAAGAAGCTATTAGTAGAAAGCTCTCCGGCATCTGGGGACCTTCACAGTGAATGGATGGGATTTAACTGATTGTCGAGTTGGTTGGGTCTATTTACGCCGAGCAGCAAGTTTATCGGGGCACATTCCATTGAAGTACTTGTGAAACAAGCACAGGGATGTAACATTGCTGCAATGGAACAGGGGCTGGAGCTGGGTGGATAGTGAGGGATCTATTAAATTAGGGACTCTTTTTTTAACCCTGTCTAATAGGGAGAGACTGGTGGATAGTGCACCTACCCAGATGTGACGACAATATTCTAACCTGACTCTCACCTTAAGTTAGGGAAAAAATGAAAAAGTTGTTTCATTTAAATTGTACTAATTGATTGTTTGGCGACGACTCAACTATTTCCGGTGTGTTCCGTAAGTTGCAATTAGAACCATTCGGGTCAATATGGATTTCCAGCTATAGAAGTACTAACATAAAGAAATTACTGATTAATTTCTGAATAGATTAGTTACTAAAATTCGATGTTCCTTTTTGTGAACGTCTAGCAGCTTTCATCTAATCCTACGTGTGGACTGAGTGGCCATCTTGAAATAACTTCCTCTTCGCTAGAAGATGATTTGAAGGAGAGAAAAGAAAATTTTAAAATTTTTTTATTGCATTCTTAAAGTCTAGCTGAGCTCAGGTGGAACTGATAGAGCGCGCGAGCACGTATATAAATGTCTGATCTGCCTCGTGGTCGGCAAAATAAGAGACAGATTCTAATTTTTTCTACTTCTTTTCTTTCTACATATATGCTCCAATTATGTCACTCGATCTTTAAATCCATCTGATTTGTTTTTTGCCTGTGTACTCTGTGACTTGTATGTCCGTATCTTGTCTTAAAGGTTATTTCATTTTGTTGTATTTTTTGCACCGATCTGACACAAGGATAGCAGTTTTGGGTGCTCTCTTCAGTGTATGCATTATTGGAGCGACGAATCCTAACCTTAATTCTTTCCCACATCACGTGGGTAAACCAAACATCTATCAATCACTTTTACAGGGCTCTAGCTGACCCCACAAATTATACCATGTAACACATTTTGCCTGATAATCATATCTACATTTCATCCCGAAAGTATACTATTGTCAAGGAACACCAAACATTCCTACCCTACATTTTTTCAAATTCTTAAATTAAAACATTTGCTAATTTTATATTAGTTCATATTATTCTTACTTCATATTATTCTTACTTTATACTATTCTTACTTCTTCATAATCTTATTTTATCTCATTCTTACTTTATATTATTCTTACTTCTTCATATTATTACTTCATATATTCTTACTTCTTCATATTATTCTTACTTCATATTATTCTTACTTTATATTATTCTTACTTCTTCATATTATTCTTACTTCTTCATATTCTAATTTTATATTATTCTTACTACTTCATATTCCATACTTTGTATTATTTATGCTTCATATTCTTTATATTAGTCTTAATTCCTCATATTATTCTTACTTCATATTATTCTTACTTCATATTATTCTTACTTCATATTATTCTTACTCCCTTTTATGAATAAGCAAGTTACAATATTTTTAATTGCTTGATTCTGTTTTGTTGGCATTGGTTTCTTTCTAAGCATGGCAACAGACTAGTAAAAATAAGGACACAAACACATCACTAGTGTAGTATCAGAACATATACTACACTTTGCTCTTACGAGTCTTTCTGTTCGAATATCGATCTAGTATATATATATATATATATATATATATATATATATATATATATATATATATGGGAAATGAAAAAGGAAAAAAACAAAAGATAGTTGTTTATGTATTCATCAACGTTTCGTTTTTATTGTAAGACTTCCTCAAGATGATAGTTTGAAGAAAAATGTCATGCAAGTACATAGAAGTTTAGGGTTGACATGGTGTTGAGATGACGGGGCTGAGATTTTTGTTGTGGTGAGTTGTGGCATAGATTTTGAGAGGCTAGGCATGACATTTTTCTTCAAACTATCATCCTGAGGAAGTCTTACAAGAAAGACGAAACGTTGATGAATACATAAACAACTATCTTTTGGTTTTTCCTTTTTCATTTCCCATTACGTCGGATTACTTTCATCCTTCCTTTCTCACATATATATATATATATATATATATATATATATATATATATATATATATAGTAAGCTATAAAAATATATTTATGGCAATTAAGCTACACAGAGGCTCCCGCGTTTCATCCCGGGGGGGGGGGATCTTCAGGCTAAAATGCATGGAGTTATTTTTGCCGGGTGTTTTTATATACACGGCTAGCTAGTTAACCAATCAGATTCTTTGTTGTTCTCTCAGCCAATCGTTGGGCTTCCCGCGAACAAAGGTCTTGTTGGTGATACTTCCTATATCCTGTTCTATTGTTCTGTTTTCTATAGATTTGCCTATATTCTGTTTCCTTTGTTGTGTCAATATAATGGGTGAATTTATTTTAACACGTGGTTCCTTGTATTTCTATTTTAGGTTTTAATTTTTAAATTGTTAAGTTTTTGTTTAGTTTTGTTTTTTTTACTTATTTATTTATTTATTTATTTATCATTAGCCTAGGGTAAATTTATTTCTGTGTAGGCAGCTGTTTGCTATCTCACTTCTAAAGTTTAATAGATTTCGGGAATCTTTAAAATTTAGGATTTCAAATTTTTCATTCAGGCATAATCTACACGGGTCGTCTAAATTTCTACATGTACTGGCCTGTCGTATTATTTTCCATTCAATTATTGGTGAGCGTCCATTTTCTTTGAGCTCCCAATAGTGGTTTGCTAGTGCTGTTTTAATTCGACGTTCTCTGTTTTTAAATGTGATTTTGTGGTCATAATATCTGGTTTTAAAATCTAGGGAGGTCATACCCACGTAGTATTTCTTGTTATTTGGTCTTTCCTTGGCAAATATTGTTGCTTGGTATACAATACTTTTGGTTAGGCATTTATTTTGTAGTGGACAAAGTGTACGATTTATGCAATTACATTTTTTCTCTTCATTATTAACTTTTTCATTTCTTTTCGGGTGGTTATTATTAGTGTTTTGTTTATTTCTATTAGTATTGTTATATATATATATATATATATATATATATATATATATATATATATATATATATATATATATATATATATATATATATATGTACCTTAATATTTCTTATTACTATTATTTTTTTCTTATCTATTTCAGATT
The DNA here is from genome assembly GCA_963556195.1 of Sepiola atlantica. Taxonomy (NCBI): domain Eukaryota; kingdom Metazoa; phylum Mollusca; class Cephalopoda; order Sepiida; family Sepiolidae; genus Sepiola; species Sepiola atlantica. Next base: position 114,988,032 of record OY744515.1, read on the forward strand.
CATATCCAATATAGACCTTATCGATTCGATATGTATTACTTTAACTTTGGTTATTATTATAACTAATAAGTTTATTATTACTATTATCATTATTATCTTCATTATAAGTTTCATTATAATTATTATTATTACTATCATCTTATTATTGATAGTAAGAATTATTATTATTAATATTAATATAATTATTATTATCATTGTTAATATGATTATTATTCCTATAATTTATAATTATTATTAGTGATTTTATTGCTGTAATCATTGTAAGTAGGCGTCCTCAGTGATGTGTTTTGCTTGAGTCATCAGTGAGTTTTGGGACTTTCACCATCATACTACTGCCCTCGTTAAAGCCAACCCTATCAAAGAGAAGCTGTCTCTGATATCCTTTCATTTTATTTTATTTTTAATGCGCTAAAAAAGACACTGGTTTTTATATACACTTTTACATACTATGGACGAGCGTAGACCATGCTAACTCGCATCTGATTGGATATTGCGAAGCAAAAAATCACATGTGGTGCATTTATTTAAGAGGTTCTCGGGGAATTATCACCTTTTTCTTTTATAAAGAAGTGGGCAGGATACTCCGATGGAAGGTAATTTTGTAATGTTATAAATTTCGAGGTTAATGTAATCGGGTAAATCACAGGAGGGACCACATAAGGTTGCCAACATCCCTAATGAAAGTGGTGCTATGGAAATGACAGCACTCGAACACAGTATATCGGGTCGTCAATCTGTGCCAAAAAGTCTTTTTTTTTCATGTAAGGCAATGGTAAACAAAAATATGTCTCAAACCCCCCTTGCTCATTTTTTGTGGATGCCCTTGCTTGCGTGTCGGGAAATAAAAAAAACAAGTGATGTTTTTTTCTTACATTGAATGAATAGACCGACTTGGTACTTTGACACGACAGGGGCGCGCCTCAAAATGTCTGTTTTTCTTTGGTTTAGGAGCACAAATAAACCATAATACTTGACTTTTTGCCTTTGATTCTAGTTTGGTTTGGTTTATTGCAAATCAACCTCAGTGACGTCATTTAATGCCGACCAAAAGTAAAAATAGAATAACCATTCTTTGTAATTATTCTGTTTGGTAGAAAGATCTGATTTTGTTGAATTAAAAAAAATTTTTTTCTGGAAGTCACTTCAGACAAGGCGTGAAGCCACTTGATGTAAGGAGTTAATCATAATAATAAAAAGGAAGAGGAAGGTAGAATCACATCAATACAAACCAAGCCTAAGAGAAAACCCACCACCAGCGTTCAATCCCCTGGACTCCAAACAGACTAACCAAAACGTAAGCTCTTCAAGAGTCCAATAGGGAAGGAAAAGTTTACAAGGCTGGTTGACAAAAATGTCTATCCGTAAACTGGTTAAGTGACTGACCAGAAACCAGTGTTTTTATCGTGACACTATCACCAGAATTTAAGCTTGAATTTTTTTTTAATCTTTGAAGAAGCAGCAGGAGCAAGAAACCGTATTTTTATGTTGTTCAATAGTAATAGAAGGCTGGCATTTTTTTTTTTAAATCCTTAAAGAAATGAAAACGCAGCAGAAGCAGTGTATCGTTTTCATATATTGTTCAATAATAATGAAAGGTAGAAATTAAAAAAAAAAACTCCTTGAAGAAGCAGCAGGAGCAACGAACCGTTTTCTTATATTGTTCAATTCTTTGTAGAGGGATAGTTTGTAGAAAGTAGGCGGAGTTATTTATATTTTTCTACAATTTTACTTCCTTCAGGGATCCAAAAATGTTATTCGGAATGAACTTCTTTGAAAATGACCTTCAGGTCAACAACCTGGTAATGTCTAGAACGGATTTTGTTGAAATCAATACATTTCACCAACATATGTCCGACTGTAAATCAAGCCGAACAGCTGACACAGAGTGGAGGATATTCTCCTTTAAGCAGATAAGAATGCTGAGTCTTTTGTGTTCAATTGCACCATCCTTACATAATGCAATTCCAATTTCTTCCACTGTTGCTGGATCTAGTTCCTCGCTTCGTATCACTCCTCTCGAAATGTTTAAAGTCGCATGTGGATAACATTTTATTTTTGTAATTATGGAACGTTGCCATTTGTAATATGTTTTCCGCATGTTTTTTCTCATTCACTTTAACCAAGAGGTTTCTATTCCTAAGTTTATTTTTGTTTTCTTTTTGATAAAAGAGAAATAGTCTACTTGATGATGGCTTCCCGTTTTGAAACCGGAAATAGACAAAGCGGTGTTTATCAGAAGACTGTTATCTATTATATTTTAAAGTTTGATGGGATTTGGGGGGGGGGGGGGGGGGGGGGGCAATTAATAAATTGTTTTCACCATTGCATTTTTTTAATTATTAACACATAAGAAAATCAAACTGTTTTTTTTATAATTGGAAAGTTTTTTTTTTATTACAAATAATGAAATAAAACGTTTTATTATAATTGTAAAGTTTTTTTTTTAATCTTTTAATCAAACATTTTTATAATTGGAAATGTTTTTTATTACAAATAATGAAATAAAACATTTTATTATAATTGTAAAGTTTTTTTTTAATCTTTTAATCAAACATTTTTATAATTGGAAAGTTTTTTTTATTACAAATAATGAAATAAAACATTTTATTATAATTGTAAAGTTTTTTTTTACTCTTTTAATCAAACATTTTTATAATTGGGATTTTTTTTATTACAAATAATGAAATAAAACATTTTATTATAATTGGACAGTTTGTTTTTATTTTTTTAATCAAACATTTTTATAATTGGAAATTTTTTTAATTATAAATAATGAAATAAAACATTTTATTATAATTGAAAAGTTGTTTTTTTTAATCTTTTAATCAAACTTTTTTTATAATTGGGATGTTTTTTTATTACAAATAATGAAATAAAACATTTTATTATAATTGGAAAGTTTTTTTTTTAATCTTTTAATCAAACATTTTTATAATTGGAAAGTTTTTTTGGTTTGAGTGTATTTTGAAATAGTTTATTTTAAAAATATTTTTAAGTAGTTAATTTACTATTTTTTTATAATTGGGATGTTTAAAAATTCCGCAAAAATCTAAGTGGTTGAAAAAGGTTTGTTTTTATAAACACTGCTTGTCAATTTCCGATTATAAAACCGAAAGTCGTCCTCAAGCAGACTGTTTCTCTTTTACTTTTTTTGAACCGATTTTATGTTTGACCTACTAGTTATTATTACCCTTTCGATAAGAAAAGATTACAATTTACGGAAAAGTATATTCAATAACGACAAATAACTTTGAAAATTCTATGTCAAAATTTGATTATTTAGAAAGGTCCCTTTTTGTATTTTTTTTTTCACTGAAAAATGCAAGGAAATTAGCTGAAATATGACAAAAGAGACGAAGTCACTACTTTTGTTCCAGAGCAGGCTAGACATCACTCTCTAATCGATAGTTTGAAGGCTTCAAAATCACTAATTTCGAACAATCACAAGATAGTAAAGAAATCGCCCATTTTCATCCATTATTAGATTAAAAATAGCGACGTTTACATCATAACCGTTCGAAATTCGAAAGAGATTTTGAAGCCATTAAACTGTCGATTGGAAAGTTATTTCTTGTTTGTATTAGAGTTTAAAGGCAAAAGTCAAATATTATGGTTTATTTGTACTCCTAACTCAAGAGAAAATATTAATTTTAGAACGCACCCCTGTCGTATAAAAGAACCGACCGACTTACCCTCCATTATCGTCTCCTGCCAGTCAAATCTTTGCTCCCTCCAGGAGGTCGCGAAGGGATCAGATTTTGCCATGCACTTTTCTATTTTATTGTTTTATTTTTTTCATTTTATTAAACCCACGAAAATAATTTTTGAAATGCTATTATACATATACTCTATACTTATCTGTTTATTTTTGTGGGGATTTAAAAAAAAAATTGTAAAGAAATTTTAAGAGAAATTTTTTTTTGTCTGAATTTTTTGTGAGTGAAAATTGATCAACTTTGACGTTTCTGTTTCTACAATATTTTTGCTAATTTGCACTTCGGCCTTCTTTAGACGTATGATTTATTTATTTATGGTGATGTTTTTCCAGTATTTTAATATGTAGTGTAGCTCCTACTAATAAGAGCTATGAAGAGGGGCACAATCCGATACGGGTGGTGACAAAATGCAAAAGCTGTCCGATGGTTTGTTGACCCACTATTGCTATTCCTTGTCTGTTGCCGGTGTTTTTTTTTAAAGTATTTCTGTGTTAGTTGCTGTTAGTACAAACAAGACACCACATAAAAAGAAAACCGGTACAATTAGTTTTAGGTTGTAAAAGAAAAAAAATTCCTTTTGTTTTATTTAACTGAACAGACAGGCACAAAATTCGATTATACTCAATTATTTGCAAAGGCTTAATGCATATGTTTGTAGCCGGCAAGCGGACTGCTTTCTATATATACCCGGCTTTACTGTAATTCGTCTTTGTGGAGAGCGAAACAGTTCAAATTCTGTCTTTCTTTTCTGTTCTCTCTACCTATCTATGTAAATATATCGACTGCATCACAATTACGTCAAATACATTTTTATTGATTTTAATTCAATTGTTTATATCCGAACTAAAAACCTTATTCTTTTAAACTGTCCATTGTCTGAAACAAAATCCTAACACGTAATAGAGTTAAAAAGTGTGTGTAACAACTTTCTTTTAAAACTCTCTATCTTTCTCTCTCTCTTTATATATATATATATATATATATATATATATATATATATATATATATATATATATATATATATATTATATAGTATATATATAGTATATATATATATATTATATAGTATATATATATATTATATAGTATATATATATATTATATAGTATATATATATATATTATATAGTATATATATATATTATATAGTATATATATATATATTATATAGTATATATATATATTATATAGTATATATATATATATATATATTATATAGTATATATATATATAGTATATATTATATATATATATATATATATATATTATATAGTATATATATAATATATACATAGTATATATATAATACATAGTATATATATAATATATAGTATATATAATATATATATATAATATATATATATATATAATATATAGTATATATATAATATATGTAGTATATATATAATATATAGTATATATATAATATATAGTATATATAGTATATATATAATATATACTATATATAATATATAGTATATATATAGTATATATATAATATATAGTATATATATAATATATACTATATATATATAGTATATATATAATATATACTATATATATATAGTATATATATAATATATACTATATATATATAGTATATATATAATATATACTATATATATATATATATATATATATATATATATATATATATATATATATATATATATAATATACCCTCTCCCATCTCAAAGAGTGAACAAATAAATTCAGTTTTCAGGTAAAATATAAACAATTGATCACCGCAAAAAAGATAGTGATGACGTAATTCTGATGCAAAGAACCTGGGAGAGAGAAAATTGGAACAAAAGACGAGCAGGATAGACGAGTTTGTACTGAGACAGAGACATCGCATCACAGTTACACAACTAATGTATGGACGAAATGGAAAATCGTGTTTTGTGTTTATCAAATGATAAATAAACAGAAGGAATGCATTTTTACAACTAACAATAATAATTCTTTGTGTTTGTTTTTCATGTCTTGTGAGGAACTACAATAACAAATAGCCATACAGATGTTAATACATTGATTATCTCCCCTGTACCCTATTACAAAACCTGTATCATTTCTACTGCCACACCAACGTACACAAATATTCGAAATCAATCACATTAAAATATGAGAAAAACATGGCCATAAGAAATACACCTGAAGAAAGCTAGAAAGTATGTCGGCTGAAACGTAGTCGACGTATATAAATGTCAGTGTTGATTAGGACAATAGTCCGGAAGAAAAAAAATGTTTTCGTATTTGTTTTTGTTTCGGTAAATTTGTAGATTAACACCCTCCGCTACCCCTACCCCCTCCCCCCAAAAAGAGAGAGTTCGCTTATTTTAAGAACACCCTGAAAAACTTGTCGGAAAGAAGTAAAAAAAAAAGACAATTATTTTAGAATTTAGATTTTAGAGTAGGGGACCAGTTTTCTATATAAATATAACATAAAATGATTCCACCTTTTCGGGCCATTCTAACTTTTTAGGGCACTTAACCAAACATTTTACCACTAACTCTAAGTCTGAGTACTAAAAATGTACCTACCCCTCAAAATAACCCGCACAGAATTTATCTCCCATGGCAAAAACATAAAAATAAAAATTGATTAAATGCCCTAAAATGCCAATTTACATTTAATTTATATGTGAAACTGATCTACCACTTTTTAATAAACTTTTTTTTTTCGACAAGTTTTTCAGGGTGTTCACATGTAATCGCCTAAAAAAAGTAAAATCTAGTGGTTTTTTTTTGGGGGGGGGTGGAAGGGATGTAGCTGAGGATGTCAATCTATTTTTGCTTCTTTTCTTTCCACTTGTGTAAATTTTTTGAAAATTTGAACTTTTATTTTAATATTCAAAATTTACAAAATAAAATTAGGGAGATTTCTTTTCCCTTGTCATTTTCAATATAGTTTTGCCTCCTTTTTAAAAAAATGTTGTTTTTTTGTGCGTGTGTGTGCTTTGATGATAATGGTGACCACATCAAGTTTATGTTCGACAACTGAGCCATTCTAAGCCTCATATTATGCCTCATATAGCCATACGTGACGTGGCTCTTATCTTTTTAAGGGGTTTCCACATGCGAAATCTGTAAAGTATTCCAAATGGTTATGCATGACGTTGCCTCTTATTGTTATTTGTCATGAAGCAATTATCTTTGTTGAGGGGATTCGCTTGTAACTCGTCAAGATGCCACGTATAAAAAAAGATTGGGAATCTGGACTTACTTGGTTTCTTCCTTCGGCAGTTGATCACTTTGTCAGTTTCTAGGGTAGGTTACAACACAGGAAAACTTGAACAAAACAATTTTATATTGTTTAACTTTGTTAAGGCAGTAGAATCTGAGGAAACCGATAGGTTCACACTTTCACATTGTCAGTATAAAGCAACATGTCTGCAGATTATAACATGGTCGTCTCCAAGTCCAATGTCAACAAATACTTGTCGAGATGTACTCTAAGTAATCAAATTTTGTTCATTTCATTCATCGTTTTAATCCTTTCATAATATTGTTCATCATCCAACTGACAATCTTATTGAACCTTATCCACGAGTGGCTTTTGACCTTAGTAAACAGTGACTCATTAGTATTAAAAGATGCCACGTTACATAAAACTGAAAATCGTCACTTACTTGGTATCTTCAGACGATGCATTCGTGGAACGTTTTAAGAAAAAATATTCCGCAGGTTTGTTCACAAATAAAGACTCGAAACAAAAAAATAAAAAAAGAATTTTATTGTTGATGTATGGACACATTATGTTTCTCTTACATTTATTACTTTATTTATAGTGGGCTCTCTACTGGAACCCCACTAAGGGAGCAAAGTACAGAACATCCTTGTTGCCATTGTTTTATGATTGGTTGACCATATTTATCAAAATCTGTTTTTGTTTTAACATTTCTTTCTAACCAACAAAGCCCAATGTTTATTTTACAGTTACCTACCAATATTCATAAATCAAAACCTGTCAAAACACAACTCAGCCTTGAATACCAAACATAACCCAGATTTGCATCAACATCGTCATATACATTAATTATTATTATTACGTTCTCTACCTCCCCACCGGTATATCATAATCATGTTGACAGACATGTATCTATTAGATCACCGAAGTTAAGCAACGTTGAGGCTAGTCAGTATAAGATGAGTGACTATTTTGGAATACCAGGCGCTGTATGTGGAAGGATGTTGACACCTCCAAAAACTGCAAAACTTAACGTTGTCACTTCCTCTGACCGGGATATAAATGCGACTGGGAACCGGTTGCGAATTTAATATTTTCGAGAAACTTGCTCCCTCTAAGGGAACCAGCTTAACACACCTAGGATGGATGCTGCTTCGTTTCTTTTTGTCTACCTCCCCACATGTTTCTGATTGTAACATCTTGCATGTTAAGAAATGATTGTAAAACCATCGACAATTGAGTCATTGAATTTTGGTCATTGGAATTTAACTAATCACTATATATATATATATATTGGATATGCCTTTCTCTTGAATTCACACGTGACTGTACTTCCATCTTGGATTTCATTCTTCGTCGTGGCTAGACTCTTATTGGGATAAATTGACGATGAACAACGTATAATATTCCGCCATTGCCTGGAAGTAAAAAAAAAAAAAAAATGATTGTCTGTTTTTAGATATTTATTTTTGCAGAAGTCAAGGGAAATAACTCATTACAAGATTACTTCCCTTTAATGTGTAAGAATATTCGGCAATAAGCGAAAATGTTTCCACTGTAATGTTTTTTTTCCCCCCGGTATTTTCATAAAAAGCTGAAGCGAAATAAAACATATTCGTGCCACTAATATAGTGGAAGTAAAAAAAAACTAAAAAAATTTCACTAGTCCAAATAAAGTATCGATATGTCAGATGGATTGCTATTTGGGTCTGACTTTGAAAATCCGGCCAGATAACTTTATATGTTAGATAAGTTATCAATTCAACAATTCTTTGGCTAGTTGGTTCTGTCATGAGTAACGAAGTGACATTCACCCTGGGCTGGGTGAACCGGCTTCCTCCGAATGAGGAAGTTTCTAGGGAATATCAAATTCACAAGCAGTCCCCAGTCGCGTGTATATCCGGGGCAGGGAGGTGTCGATGTCCTCCTACATACAGCCCATGGTATTGCTCTAATGAGAACCGGTGTGTCAACGTGATTATGCCGTATATGTGTCATGAGTTCCTAGAACTTGAATCTGTTCAGTCCGTTTTTTCAGGGGGTCATGAGAAAGAAGCGTTCCACACAGTCACCTGTTTGCTAGCCTTGTGTCCTATTAACTGACTTAACAGCTCACTGACTATTTAAAACCACACACACACACACACACACACACACACACACACACACACACACCCTCTCTCGCTCTCCTTAATATCATGTGATCTTTTTCGACCAAACACATCTTCCTATCATCTGTGTTCATATCAACCATTAGCTTATAATAGTTTCAGTTATTAAGCAATCCACAGTTCAACCTTAATTTAAATCATACCTTGTTCTTATTCGCCTGACTACTCAGCGTCCATGCTTTGGTCGCCATGTCCTCTCAGACTGAAGATAAATAAGGAAAATTCTACAATTGAACGACCGTTGCATTCTTCTTACACTGATTATCATTCGATTAATCAACTCAACACGTTCTTACAGAAGAACAATGATTTATTCGGCCATGGTCGTTCTGTTGGGCTGAAAGGCAAAAAAATGGTGAGGCATGGAGTGAGAAAGTGAGAGAGACTCTTATTTAGAAGTGCATGTCTTAGTTAATTTTAACGCTTTACAGAACATCTTCAAACGGGTCTCACAATCTTGGTCATTTTCATCCGAACTTGCAACTTCATGCTCTTACATAACTTGTTGGGCTGAAAAGCAAAAGGGGTGCAGAGAGAGAGAGAGAGAGAGAGTGAGAGAGAGTGACTTATTTAGAAGCGCATGGCTTAATTAATCTAAATGCTTGTGCAAACATCTTGAAACATAACTTACTAGCTCAGTCGCTTCCACCCGAACTCTTCACTACTTCACGCTCTAAATCAATCGCTTCACATAACTTCCGCCTAACTTATTTCTGTTTATCTAAGGTTACCAGCTTGACCTTTACTGACCCCCTGTCTACAATATGCCATGTTTATGATTCACACCTGCATAATAAATTTTTAACTAATAAAGAAGTCACTGAGTGATCACCGAGGAAGGCAACGGAGATTTGTTTGCAAAAAAGAACAAAAATGAAAAAGAATTTATTTATGAAAAATAACACCTTTTAAATGGTTTCCATTTTCAGCTTCACAAATCCATGCCCTTTCCAAAACATTATGCATGACGGATTGCAGGATTACTCGATTGCGATTTGATTCCCCGACTTCATTCCTGATGTTCTTCAATTCCTGTAGAGTTTCAGGTTTGTTGATGTAAACTTTTTCTTTGAGATACCCCAACAAGAAAAAGTCAGGGTTAGTCAACTCTGGGGAACGTCCCGGCCAGTTGACATTGCCAAATTTTTCCTTTTTGTTCTTTTTTGTTCTTCGTCATATTATGTGAAAATTCCATTAAGGTACCATAAAAAATAAAGAATCGATTCAAGTTAAAAGTCCCGCAGTGATCTTTCAGTGACTTCTTGGCCACCCTGTATACACACACACACACATATATATATATATATATATATATATATATATATATATATATATATATATATATATATATATATATTTATTTTGGTACAGAAAAATTAGTACAACATTCGTACCGTCGGTTGCAGGCACGGAAGGACTTAGTCATCCAGCTCTCTTCAGCTTCTGTTGTCATCTGTTTCGGAAATGTGAAGTCACGTGTCACTCTCGTTTGGACGCGTTATTTGCTTAGATTGTTGTGTATGTTTGTTTAAATTTAGTGTAAGGAAAGTTTAATAAGGTTTGAAAAAAAGGGAAAGGGTGAAAAGTAACAGTTGAGATTTAAACCGGGGGAGATTTAAAGAGATAACATTTTTTTTAAAAAAATATTTCTATATAATTCCCGTGAGTCAATATTATGAGTTTCGTATATTTGGCTGTTACTGTTTTGGGGTGTGATGATGTGTGTTCTAAAGGAATTAGGGAGAGAGAATGGGTTTAAGGATTAAAAGGGTTTAAAAGGAACAACATTAATTAATTTCGTGTTTAAATCCTGGATCAAAGGACTTTAAATCAATCCCGAAGGAATGTAAATAAAGGTATCATCCGGGCGGTCTAAGGGCAGTAACTCTGTAGGGGGTTTTAATGGTTTGAAACTGTTTAATTGGATCTGTTTGGGAGATGTGGGAGATTAGTATTATGACCGAGAAATGGTGGGGAGTAATAATAATGTTGTGAAATAGGGGTGTTACCCTCTTAATGACTGGAGAAATATTTTGGGGAAAGTTGAAATTATTGCTCTTGAAAAGTAGTGTGGATATGGGTTGATTAAGGTATTTGTTCGTATTTTTTAATTTTATTTATATTTATGAGGGGTGATAGTTGGGAAAATTTTCTGGAGTGGAAGTCGGTATTTAATGGGGTAATTATGGGGTTATGTATTTGGCAGAGGGGGAAGTAGCTAGGCTTTTATGTGTATCGGTAAGTTCAGTTTATGAGTAGTGCTTGTCTCCTGTGGATGCATCCCTTAAAGATTTCATCGCGAATATTCAAACAGACTGTATTTGGGTCAATGATGACCCTTGATATATGGTATTTATCAGCGTCACACAGAGGACATCTATTTATGGCTGGAGAGAAGGATGGTTTTCTCTCAATTACTTTCCATTTGATGGTGAAGGGTGTATTTTCTTATTTAAGTTGCCATATCCGGGTCGCGAGTGCCGTATTTGCCTTGTTTTTGTATCTGAAGGTGTTTCTGCGCGCGTATAATCTTCGCTTGAAGCTTCCCTGCGTCATGCCAATGTATTTTTCTGCTCTACTGGTATTCTGGTTTGTGATGGTGGCTTCATATACGAGTGAATCGATTTTGCAATTCCCCTCTTATTTTTTTTAATATATATTTTTTATCTCCTCCGGTTTTAAATCTCCTCCGGTTTAAATGTCAACTGTTGCTTTTCACCCTCCCCCTTTTTTCCAAACCTTATTAAACCTTCCTTACACTAAATTTAAACAAACATACACAACACAAATAACGCGTCCAAACGAGAGTGACACGTGACTTCACATTTCCGAAACAGATGACAACAGAAGCTGAAGCGAGCCGGATGACTAAGTCCTTCCGTGATTGAAACCGACGGTACAAATGTTGTACTAATTTTTCTGTACCAAAATAAATAAATATTATGCTCTTAATTAATCGAGCACTCTGCTGGGATTTTTCCTGCTATATTACAAAGAAGTATATATATATATATATATATATATATATATATATATATATATAAATAGATATAAATAATTAATTATAAATATTTGTTTTTATCTACATACATATTTTTCATCCTTACGGGAATCGTCATTTAGAGAAGAATTATTCACACCGGTCGCCAGACTCGAACCCCGGAACAAGAGTTATATTTCAAACTCAAATTCCAACGTCTTTGCCCCCACAACCGTTGTCAAAAATTCGGTAAATCAGCAAAAGATTAATCCTATTTAAAGGCAACTGTCATAGAGAGTTCAACTTTTGAAAGGAACATTGCAATGAAGCCACAATGACGGCTGTGTTAAACTACTAGCTATAGATCCCAGCCTCGTTTTGGGGCGACAAGACAAACGTTATTGAACAACACGTGATTCTCTTTTTGATATTTTTCGATATTTTGGATGCTCCATCGAGTATTTCTTGGCCACCCTGTATATCTTCTAGCTGACATACTCACTAATATCCAACATCTGTTGAATAGCAGCTCTTCGTGGGATGAAAGTATCACTCGGACTCCAGATTAAGAAAACAAAAACTGATATTTTTCCCATTTCCTCCTTATATCTATCTTGATTGGTCTATGTCAGAACTAAAAGAGAACGGGCGAACGTGGTGACCAATTGTGACTTTCTTTTATATAATCGATAAGTATCAATAGTACAACAAATGTTAATAACGAAATAAATTTAAATCAAGGTTTCATAAACGCGTGTGTGAACTTGTGTTTGTGTGCATTTACTGCACAGACCATAGTCGTCTGCTCATTGCGTCGTCCAAATTCAAGGCTTGATTTCAGCATTGGCCGTAGTGTCAATCATGTGGTCTCGGTCACTTCTGTAACAAAAACTTTTCCTTCCAAACAAAATCATTACCAAAGACAAGATGAAAAATGGATTAATTGGATTATTTGAACTACTAGTCTCATCTGTGTTGTGATTTTCAAAATGTTTCGAGCAATGTAAAGTTCATCAAGAATTAGCACTATTTTCTTTTTAATGGCGTTTTTTTGTATCTGTTTATTGAATTATTCATTTTTTTCCCTTTTCCTTTTTGATTTAGTTGAAATCTCGGATATGAAAACGTTGCCAAAGTTTATAAATCTTCAGCAAACCGGGTTGGCCATTTTTTCTCTTTTCTCAGATGTGCAGAAAAACTTAATCTTGGCGGTCAACCATTCCGGAAATTAGACGACCAATGAGAAAGAAATTCGGTGCTTGACGCTGACACTGACCAATCATGTGGTCTGTCTCGGTCGCTGCTATAAGAAAGGGTTTCCTTTGAAAAAAACCTACAACTCAAGTTTTAAACAAGTAACCACGTTTTGTTTTGGAGTTACAGTGATACTTAATTTTCCTACCGAACGACAGACTTGCAATCAGAACTCTCAACCTCACTAAATAAAAACACAAGTCCAACTGAACACAAACAGTCGATCAGCTTAGACTCTGAAGGCCAATCGTCCTTTGAGACCCGCAAAAACCCAACTGATTCCGTCTGCTAGAATATATATATATATATATATATATATATATATATTATTTTTCATTTTTTACGTAATACCTTTTTATTGAATTATTTATTATTTTTTCTTGTCTTTTTTGGTTTGATCGAACACCCGGATATTAAAATGTTACCAATGTTTATAAATCTTTAGCAAAGCGAGCCGACAATTTTGTCTCTTTTTTCAGATACGCAGAAAAAAGCTTAAGCTTGGTGGTCAACCATTCAGGAAATTGGTCGACCAATGAGAAAGACAAGTTGTGAACCTGCATCTGTGTGCATTCACTACACAGACTGTGATCGTCCGCTCATTGTCCTCATCCGAATTCGATGCTTCGTGATACTATGGACTGCCCCCCCCTCCCGAACCGAAGATAATGATTGACCCAGTAGCACAAATAGGATTGTTAGTCTGCTGGGGAGTGGCCAAAGAAACAAAAGACCAGACATGAGATTTCCGGTATGACTAAATATATTTAGGAGTCAGAGTTGTTTGCGGCAGTTGAGTTTCAGAGCGCCAAGACTTATACATAATGTATCTGAGTTTGTGTTTTGCTTGTGAGTTTGCTGTTGCTTTTATTTTGTACACTTGTGAACCAATGCTCGCATTCTCGGCAATCGCCAGGACAACACGGCTATGACAAGAAAAGGAACAAGATGAAAGAGAAGAAAACCACGGTACACAAGCATTGGGGTTGACGGTTGTTGAGGGGTGGCATATGGTCTTACAGGCTAACTCTGACATTGGCCATAGTGTCAATCATGTGGTTTTGATCGCTGCTGTAATAAAAGGATTTTCCTTCTAAACAAAACCACAACTCAAGTTTAAAAGTAACAATGTTTTATTTTGAGAGATTACAATGATACTTGGTTTCTCTACTGAACAACAGACTTGCGATCAGGACAAACATTTCTTCCAGCCAAACACAAACAGTTCCCTCATTTAAGACACCAAAGGACCCTTCTTTCTCTCAGATTAACAGAGACCAAACTAACCTCTTCTGCCCGTTTTTGCTGAAATGTATATAGATGTTTATGTTATTTAGGGTAGGCTACACAACAATAGCACTTGAGAATGATGGTCTGTTTCATCAGTGGACATAAAAAACTTACTGACAAAGGTGGACATTAATTCTGTAGGATTTCAAGTGGTCTAATTTCTCTCATATCCAAGAAAATATTATTTCAAAGACGCAAAAATGGTCACCTTTTTGATCTTTGCTGATCCTCTGTCTACAATTCACCCTGTTTATAGCTCACACTTGCATAATAAATTTTTAATCAGTATATCTACTAGCCAACAGACCCACTAATATCTAACATTTTTTGAATACCGCTATTCATAGGGTCAGGTGAAAGAATCAATCAGACTCCAGGTTAAGAAAAAAACCCTGATATTTCTCTATTGCATCTTGATTGGTCTGTTTTGGAACTAAGACGATGACCATTCTTGCTGACGTCATGGAGAAAAGAGACCGATTCTAATTTTTGTTCTCTTCTTTTTTCCCATGTTTTTTGGATCATTCCACTGCTCCAGAAAGTATCTCACTCCTGAAGCAATCCTCTACCTGTATAAGAGTCAAATACGTCCCAAGATAGAGTACTGTTACCACATCTGGGGAGGTGCCGCTCAGAGCACCCTTTCCTACTTGACAGAGTACAAAATCGATTTCAAAATCTAGTGGGGCTGTCCTTCTATCCTCCCTACAGCCTCTTTCTCACAGAAGAGAGGCTGCTAGTCTTTCTCTACTCTATCGTTATTTTCATGGTAGATGCTTGACTGAGCTCTAATCTATGGTCCCCCTTGTAAAAATTAAAAAAAATCGTCTAGCTACAACCACTCTAAATAATTTTCCTGTCTTCCTATCTAAAACTAAATGGAACTTCCATGAGCAAAGTTTCTTTCCAAGAACTGCCTGTCTGTGGAATGAAATACCACATGGCTGCTTCCCAGCTGACTACAACATGGTCGTCTTCAATTCCAATGTTAACAGATTCTTGTTGAGTTGTCCTCTTAAATACTCAAATTCTGTCGAATTTGAACCCTCGTTACCAATCTTCAATGTGTTTGTCTCACCGTCCACCTGACAAACTCATTAACCCTTATCCTCGAGTGGCATTTGGGCCTTGATAAGCGGTGAATCGTTAGTACATAATAAAAAAATGTAATCACTAGGCCGTTACATCGATTTTGGTTCTCTGCTCGTGTACTCTTTGACTTCGATGTTCGTACCCACTTCCAAAGGTTAAACTTGTATTGTTCTAATTTTTAGTTTTGTTGTTGTTGTCACTCAGACTCCTGGTGAGTAAAATAATAATAATAATAATAATTCGACTTCCCGTGACCCGTTGGGTCAGTATTTGTTATATATATATATTATTAAATCTATAATTTCTTGCTACAATTTATCACTATGACGTCATCCATTTTAAAGTAAATGTATTTTTTTAAAATTTAGTTCACCCCAAACATGGTAAGTTGCCACTGTAGAAATAAGGGGCTACTGAGAATTAGGATGAAAGTTGGGGGGGGGGGGGGGGTCATCCTAAATTGGGAGCTGTGCAGCGAGATGCTTGTTCACATTAGTTTTAAATTTCTGCATGTCAGTACAGTCGTGGAAAACAGGGAGAAGGAAGGGAGTTCTGCAGATCGAGGAAAGAAGCTATTAGAGTAATCACTAGGCCTTTACATCGATTTCTGTCTGCCATATTCAACAACATTTGTATTACAGAGAAAATGCTGCCTAAATATACATACATACACACACATATATATATATATGTATTAATTATTTAATTTCAAATATATTTACATAATGAATACAAAACCAATATTTTTTTAAAAAGTGCTCAATTTCCGGCATCTGCTAACCTCCACGGTGAATGGATGGGATTTAGCTGATTGTCGGGTTGGTCGAGTGTATTTACGTCGAGAAGACACCAGAGCAGCAATTTTATTGGAGCACATTCTATTGAAGTACTTGTAAAACAAGCATAAGGATGCAACATTTCGGCGATGGGACAGAGGCTGGAACTTAGTGGATAGTGAGGGGACCTATTATATTAGCGACTCTTTTTTGGACCTTGTCTAAGAGGGAGACTGGTGGATAGTGCACCAGCCCAGATGTGACAACAATACTCCATGCATAACGAATGCTGGCTTTGTAGAGATATAGGATACTGTCAGGTGTGAAAAGTTTTCTAGAATCAGGATCTTTGTTTCGGTAGGGAATTTGGCGATTAATCTGCCATAACTGTAGGTGTACCGAGTACTTTCAGGCCCATCTGAGTCTATCTTCAGTAAAGACTATGGTGTTAATGCTAATATTAATTGGTAGTTTGGGCGGGAATTATATTATTAATACGGAACTAAAGTTAGAACTATAAACATTTTAGAATGATATCACTAGTGTTAAAGTTAATTCTGTTAATGGCTGTTTTGTTTTTGTTTTTATGTATAAGACTTCTAATATATAGAGTTTGTTTGTTATTGGTATGTTCTAATATTCGGGTGGTTTCTAATAAGAGTTTTTGAAATTGGGAACGCAGGGGGGGGGACGGGAATGCTGATTAGTAAAGTGCTGAGCTATGGTGCTGGTAGGGGATAAATGCATTGTTAACCTCTTCAACAAAGTTGTAGTAGTCAAGCTCACGTATATGTTTTTCAAAGACCCTGATTCGGCAAATGGAAAGGATCCACACAAGGATATCCAGACATCAGTTGTCTGCCATATTCAACAACATTTGTATTACAGAGAAAATGCTGCCTAAATATACATACATACACACACATATATATATATATGTATTAATTATTTAATTTCAAATATATTTACATAATGAATACAAAACCAATATTTTTTAAAAAGTGCTCAATTTATTTAATTATTTATAAGATTTATTTAATTATTTAATTAATGTTTATTTAATCTTATATATATATATATATATATATATATATATATATATATATATATATATATATATATATATATATATATATATATATATATATTAATATTGGTACAGAAAAATTAGTACAACATTCGTACCGTCGGTTTCAAGCACAAAAGGACTTAGCCATCCGGCTCTCTTCAGCTTCTGTTGTCATCTGTTTCGGAATATATATATATATATATATATATATATATATATATATATATATATATATATATATATATTTATATAAAGAATATCCATCCCAGTAGGAGTAAAATTAATTCCCCAAACAAATGTTTTGCACCACTTTTATTTGCTCTTATGAAGATTAAAATAAAGATATAATTCTACTAAACCTCATGTCTAGAATCCTTATTCCAGTTTTGATCAAAATCCATTAAATGGTTTTGATTCTCTAAAATGTCTAAAATTGAAGGCTTAAGCTTAAGGGATCTTAAGAAGAAATTGAAATTCAAGGAATCTTGCTTAATTAGTGTCTAATGACCATGGATCAAATTTAATGCAAATCTGAAATATTAGAATTTTAAAATAGCAGGATATGCACCATAAAAACCTTAGCAGTTAGCTCTCAAAAAGGCTAACATTTTTTATTGATTAGTTGTGTCGGTTATATTGAATCAGTTAGCTCCCAAAATGGCTGCCAAATTTTAGTGACTAGTTCTGTCTGATTTTCTTAAACGGTGACAGGGCAAACTAATCCACCATATTAATTTTTTGTCTGATTTTTGCAGATTTCTTTTCAATAAACACTTTGATTTTATTATTTGTTTCTTACAAAACATGCCCTTCCATAACCCTATGTTCGGGTGGCAATAATAACAATTTTTAATAAACACGGTTTGATTTTATTATTTGTTAATTCATTAATTAATATTTACAAAATTAAAATGAAAAAAAAAAACCCACAAAAATCAGAAAACAAATTATTTTTAGCAAAATAATCTGCAAAATACAATTTAATTCGTAAAAATCAGAAATAAATTAGTATTTAAAAATAATCCACTAAAAACAGTAAACAAATATTTGCAAAATAAAAATAAAAATAAATCCGCAAAAAATTAGACAATAAATTAATTGTGCAAATTAATTTGTCCTGTCACCGTTTAAAAAGTCAGACAGAACCAGTAGCTAAAATTTGACAGCCATTTTGGGAGCTAACAGCTTCAATATAACCGTTTTGTCTGTTTTTCGTAGCAGTGATGAGTCAAATTAGTCCGACATGTAAAAGTCTGTTGCATAAAAGAAAATTTCTTTGTCAATATTTTATGTAATGATGCTTAATTTTTAATATATTTTAATTTCATTTTTAATAAAAACTGTCTGATTTTATCATTTGTTTCTTAATAAATTACAAACCAAGATAATGAAAACACTCTCTTAACCCAACGACTAACTCTAAGTCCGAGTGTCCCCGCCCCCCCAAATAACCCTCTGAATGAACTAAGAAAGAAAGAGAGTACTGTATACAAGCTAGTATCTTTTTTGAAAACTGTTGCCACTCAGACTTAGGGTTAGCGATAGATTAAGGGAGGATTGTTTTAAAGTTGTTGAAAAACGCTAATCTTTCATCCTAATTCAGGATATTTGCAAAATAAAAATTGAAGAAAGAAATCCTAAAAAATCAGAAAACAAATTAAAAATTATTGAACGTGCAATAAGCCAGAAAATGGCCGCCTATTGTCGAAGAAATTGTCGCTCATACGATGAAATTTTGCACGGTGGTCTAATTTGACTTGTCCCTATTTACTTGCCTCCCGACGAGGGCATAGTTAGACACAGGTGGTTTGGGAGAAAAATAAAAAGTGCCTCAGTCTAGAAGGATATCTCCTTCACTGACCGAGGACAGAAAAGATGAAGTGTAGTATCATAACAGATACCACGCTTTGCTCCTCACCGCTACGAAAAAAAGACAAAACTAAGCGATAAAAAATGACAGCCTCTTTGGGAGCTAACCGCTTCAAGATAGCCTATTAGGTTAAAAACAATCTACTCCTCCACTTATGTCTTTTAATTTGTCGATAAAAACTTAAAAACGAAGGAAAAATTAAAGTGTTTCTTGTTGGCTGGCGGGGACCCAGTTTTTTGCCTTTTCAGTTCCTTCCAGTTCTGCCGGGAGGTGTGCGATCGAATCCGACTCGCTCGAACTGCCTGGCGTCTTCTTGCGATTATTGGAACGGTGTCTCCTCTCTGGTTTCATCTTTGATTTTCTACGGGAAGCCGGCGGCAGAGAACTGCTGCTTTCTTTCGAAGAAGTCGAATCGCTTCGACCGGTGATATCAGATTCGGTTTTACCAGCCGATTCTTGTGTCTTTTCTTGCACAGCCTCTGAATTGTTGCTCGAGTCTTTTCCTTGCTGCTTCAATGGATCGGCTGAGTCTATTAAAATAAATTTTATTTATTTAAAAAAAACACATTGTTATGGTTTTCTAAAAAAAAAAAAATACATATTCTTACGAAAGCAATGTTTTGAAAAATATTTCTACACCCCTACTGATTCATACTAGCGGAACTGCGCTTAAAGACATTACTGGATTTTTCTTTCTTTCACCCCAAATGCAACATTCCATCCGACAATATGAAAAGGAAAAGAAAAAGAACATTTTGCTTTCACAAGGAAAATTTTGATTTTTGAAAGCTTAGATTAAAATAAATTTTATTTATTTAAAAAAAACACATTGCTATCAAAAAAATAAAAATAGAGAAAAATAAAGATTTTAATGAATTAAAAAATAGCAAATAAGGCATGAGTTGTCTCCCCCTGCAATCACAACTACAGTCGCCTGAGGTTCACCTACCAGGGAATGTCGACGGCTCTGTTCTCTGCTATTTTTTACACCCAGCTAGAGCCCCCCCCCCCCCCCCCCCCTCAAGGCAGCTGGTTTTCCCACCTTCCGTCGTGCCGGAGTGAGAAACAATCAAATAGGATCACCTCTTAGACTCATATGAAGAGATTTTTATTTCCTAATTTTCTATTTGCCTCTTTCTTTCATACTCTCTCTCTTTCTTTCTTTCTTTCTTTTTCTTCTCTTTCTTTTATCTATCGCTCTTTCTTTCTGTCTCTTTCTCGTTTCTTTTCTCTCTCTTTTATTTCCCTTCTTTCTCTTGCTAATTCTTTGGTACTTATGCAGTTTACGAACCGTGTTTTTATCGGCACATTCCGGCAGGTTACGTAAACCGCCGGAAGGTGCCGAAACGCTGAGTCGACGATAATGGCAGCAGCCGACAATTGGAAGAGCTTAGCCTTAGCCAATGAAATTCGCAACAGCCAGCAATTGGAAAACGCGATGAAAATATTGCAGAAATCTAATCGACAGTTACCCGCGTGAATTTATGTGGAGACAGAAATTCACAAACAATCCCTTCGTCTTCATATTAGAGCACATTGCTGAAGTGTCGAGCAGCTTCCTTCCACATCCTCTAATCCTTCTTCTTCTACTTTTCCATCGTTTTTGCTAAAAGAAACTACCTAATCCTAACCCTAAAAGAAACAGTATCTAATCCTAACTTAGTCGGTCAAGAAGAAAAATCAGAAAAAAACTGTTTGCTATCAGTTGCTGCACCATATCATTGTTGTTGTTATACTGTCAAAAATCTCTAATGCAAAGTTCCGAATACGTTCGTCGAACACTCTCGACTAGTCTTCTATCTGTGCCTGCTTCTAGGTACATATAGATCCTAATTTCCCTTAATTACGTAACAGTTTCCGTTGGCCGAGTGGATATGGCAACTGCTTGCAGATTCTAGGCTGACTCTGTGACCGGGTTCGCGCCTCCTGACTGTCTGAAATTGTTACTTTCCTGCACTGATGAGAGCAATAAGCTTGAAACGCTAGCGTCTGTAGGTATTAATAATTTAATATTTATATATATATATATATATATATATATATATGTGTGTGTGTGTGTGTGTGTGTGTGTGTATCAAGCATGAACAGAGAGGACTAGTATTGAAAGATCGAGAACGAGAGAGGGAGATGTAAAGACGTGCTATAAGACAAGAGATTTTTATTAGACTGAAGTTTACACAAACAGGAGAGTTCCAATTGTCTCTGAAACAAAGGAAATAACTGTGCGACGCTAATTGTCTTGTGTATGTACTATATGATGATGATGATGATGATGATGATGATGTTACAGATATCCACACATATTTTCTTCACTAAACAAAAATAAATATTTATTCATGAAACTTTCCACAAACGATGAGTGTTTTGTTCTTTGATTTGAATTATTTTCCTACATTTTGAAAGTTTTTTACATTTTTTTCCCGCAATTTTTCATTGAATTTTTTCGTTGAAATTAACATACGATGCCTGTTTGTAGCGTTTTAACATTGGCCAGCGTTTTCGACACAAAAAGAAACAAAGTTTTCATTCAGCACCTTCCGGCGGTTTACGTAACCTGCTAGAATGTGCCGATGAAAACGCGGTTCGTAAACTGCATCAGTACCAATTCTTTTTACTTTTTCTCTTTCTTAGCTTTTTTTTCCCCTTATTCATTGCCTTTGTTTCTTTTTGTTTAACTCTCCTTACCCCTCCCCCTTCCGTCTCATTTCGTCTCTTTCTCTCTCTCTTTCTCTCTGTCTATCTCTATTTCTTTCTTTCTTTTTCTCTTTCGTTTTTTTCACTATATGCGTAGGTACAATCGTTCTTGGAAATCAGACAGATTTTCTTTCCGGATCCAGATGGGAAAAATCCATGGATCCTCAGGCTAATCAAGACAAACGGTTTATCAAAAACAAAAATCTACCTTCAATCTCCTTTCTTTCATCCTCCACATTTTCCGAAGAACTGTCTTCGGGCTTCTCGGATTCCTTATCTTTCTCCTCTTTTCCGTTTTTGTTCAAACTCGAACTCTGCAAACTGGAATTCTCTGGTAAATAATGAAAATATGATTGTCAAAAATATCACAATCCAAAAATGAATTAAATTGCAGAAACATAATTTCTGTGTGTTTTAAAATTATTTTAATTCACCTCTAAAAAGGCACGTTGCCACTGAGACTTAGGGTGGTTAAGTGGTCAACGACACGGACTGACGACCTGGGTGTGCCTAGTTCGAATCCAGTCGATTCCAAAATATAACTTCCATTTAGGGATGTTGGCAACCATTACGTGGTGCCCCCTGCAAAAATGCCAACACCAGAATCAAGCCGGTCAACAAAGTTGTACCGTGTTGATTTATACGGATTTATTTTTATTATTGATTCATACGGATTTATTTTTATTATTGATTCATACGGATTTATTTTTATTATTGATTCATACGTATTTATTTTTATTATTGATTCATACGGATTTATTTTTATTATTGATTCATACGGATTTATTTTTACTGATATGTAAAGATCTACTGTGATTAAGGGCCAGATTTATAGGGGCATCCTAAGTGGGGAGTTGTGCAGAAAGATGTTTGTTCACATTACATTTAAATTTTTGCATGTTGATACTGTTGGGGGAAACAGGAAGCAGAGAGGGAAGTCCAAAAGCAAGTGGTCCAAAGAAAAGAGTTATTTACGCAGAAAGTTTTTCGGCATCTTGGGACCTCTACAGTGAAGGGGTGGGATTTGGCTGTTAGAAACCCCCTTAACCTCAAAATATAAGCATCTGAATCCCCCCCACCCACCCACAGGCTCACCTTAGCTGACCGTCAAACTTGAAGTCATAGACTTCACTAACACTCCTCCCCCCAACCCCGCCCATTCCTTCACACTACCCTTAAAATATCAGCCGTACGCATTATTCACTTTGACCTCGGTTGGAACGGTTCTATTCTCCTTAGTCGGCAAAACTTCCTACCCAAAGCAGAATATTCAAGATGATATATAAAACTTTTGTAACATTTCTCTGCCAGGGAAGCCAGCAATTAAAGGCAGACATGAACTTTTCCGCATAACGCCTTTAAACAGACAATCTTAACCTCGGATTTGCCGAATTGGATATTTAAAATACCAATACAGGATTTTTACTTGTAACTCCACGGAAATATACTATAACGGAGTACGAATCCATACGGACCAAGTGAGATATTTGAACCCTCCACCTTTTATTTGTTAAAAAACTTTCTTCAATTCTACAAACTGTTACTTTTACTATTAACTATCTACACCTTAACGTCCCTCTCGTCTTCAAAATCACCTCCCAATACTGCCAATTTTTACTTCCCGGCCTTATTTTACTTTATTTAATTTTTCAATTTCTTTATCCCCAATTCTTTTTGTTTTTATTCTTCAATTTTTTCAAAGTGAAATGGAACTAGGTAATATTTAATTGATATAAATACCATATTACCAGATTTATCCTCTGACGAGAAGAGTTTTATCTTTGAAAAAACATGGTTTAAGGATTAATGTAACTCCTTGCATATGAACTTTCGATGTAATAAAAGATTTGTATTAATTTATGTAACTTTATGTAGTTTTGTACAATTCTTTATCTTCATCTTTCTTTCTTTAATATTGATTGCTCTACTCAACGTATTGAGCTTTACTTTATCGAGATAGATCACTACGATATTTCGCTTATCGTTAATTCTATTATCATTAGTATATATATATATATATATATATATATATATATATATATATATATACGTGTGTGTGTGTGTGTGATTTGCAAGGTGCAGAGGGTTATTAGGTATGGTTTATAGGGTCAGCTTCAACTCTATAAATAGCAAAATGCAGATTTCTTTTTTACCTTTGATTCGCCCCAAACAAGACATATTGCCACTGAAAAGTAAGGGGCTACTGTGATTAGGGAACCAGATTTATAGGGGGCATCCTAAGTAGGGAGTTGCGCAGCCAGATATTTGTTCACATAACATTTAAATTTCTGCATGTTATTGCAGTCAGGGAAACAGGAAGCAGAGAGGGAATTCCAAAGGGAAGAAGTAAAAAAAAAAAGAAGCTTACTTAACTAAAAACTTCCACATAGATAGGAATGTGTATTGAAATAAATAAACACTGCCCATTTTTCTCAAATATTTTCTCGCAAAGTTATGTGCATCTTGCAAATTTTCAAAAGCAGATCAAATTTGGTACGTGCCGCCATGGATCGTCGTTGCAAATCAAATTTATGTTTTAATGAAATATTGAGCAAAACATTTTTACTGCAAAATTCTACTTTGAAGATCAAGGTTTGGCTACATGGTATGGGTTATTCATGACCTTTCATGACAGTATTCTTAACCCCTTGAAATCAGGGGTTTGCTTCACTTAATGGCCCCAACCAATTTTAGTATTTTCTTTTGTTCTTTACTATGTTTTAAAATGTGATTTTTTAGTTGAGTAAAAAATAAATCTCCCCCTTGTCAAAAATGGACACAAAAGAAAAGTCCGACTGTGTGGAATTCACTAAGATGGATGCCAGACACAGTCGAACTTTTCTTTTGTATCCATATTTGACAAGGAGAAGATTTTCCCGAAATATAAAATAATTTCTAATCATCATCCGGACATCACACACATCTAACACCATACTTGCTGTTTATGTAAGATTGAAAAGAAAAATAGATAGTTGTAAGTCCTCTCTTTCGATTGTTTATTTTTGTTCTTTCCAGTTTCTCATCAATCCGGCTCTGCATTGTCTTCAGGCTTCTTAATACATTATATATATATATATATATATATATATATATATATATATATATATATATATATATATATATATATATATAAACTAGTAGAATATGCATCCTAGGACGGGTAAAATTAATTCCCAAACAGAACAGTTTTGCACCAAATGTATGTCCCCTTACAAAGATTATGATAAAGATATTATGCTACTAAACCTTATTCCAATTTTAATCAGGATCCATTACATGATTTTGATTCTAGAAAATGTCTAAAATTTAAGTTTAAGCTTAAGGGGTCTTAAGAAGAAATTACAATTCAGGGAATCTTGTTCAATTAATGATTATAGATCACATTTAATGCAAATCTGATATATTTTAATTTTCAAATGGGATGTTGTGCCCATATTATGCCCGTAAAAACCCTTTAAAATACACCAAAGAAACTAAAATTTGGGGAATATTTATTAATTGTTAAAAAATTTCACAAAAAATGGAGGTATCTGAATTTTCACGAAGGTCTCCCCCCTTTTTACCCACTTTTTATAAAACAAAACTAAACTAAATATAACTCACATTATCACTCGTTGCCCCTAGCAGCTGTGTTCCAAAATTCATAACGATCGGTTCATGAGTTTAAGAGTAAATCCTGTACATACAAATATATAAACATATACACATACCTCACTTTATATGAATAGAGATTATACAGAAGAGTTTATTGCTTTACAATAAATGGAAACCATTATTTCCTCTACCAGAGAGCTTAATCTATAAATAGGGCACATGTATATATATAAAATATAGTGATTCAATATATAAAATACTGTAGACATTTTTAAAATCTGTCATTACATTATAGACGTGTTCCTCAAGGATCAATTAAATATTCTGTTTCGCTATTAACACCTGGTGTTACAATGTTCTTTAATAAAAAGACAATGTATTTTGAATCAATTTTATTGAAAACATACTTCATTCAACTCGACATTACATTTTTTCTTAATGATTTTAATAGGAAATAGGAGGATGTATTTCCCGACAGTATTAAGTATTCCTACTGCCACTCATATATAAGTGGAATATTTTTACATTAACAATAAATATCCATTTTAAGTATTTTTAATGATTTTAAAATGGTATAAAAAAACTATACATTATTTTATCTATTTAAAAAAAATAATATTCTAAGTAGAAAAAAAGTTGTTTTTTAAAAATTTCACATCGAGTTTACACTGACAAGGTTGTACTTTTTAATACACTTTTGTTATTCATTCATTTGTTATGGATTTCAAAGTAAGATGAACAAAATACTCCGATCGCATATTTTTGCGAGCCTGGGAGGATGATATCATGGTGAACAAACATATACTACACTTCCCTCTAAAGGAGGAGGTAATGACTTAGAGGATGGTATCATGACGAACACCTCCAACCACCCCAAAAAGGATAAGTTAATACGTGGGAGGTGGTTTATCATAACAACGAAGCATATAGTACACTACCTCCTCACAAACGGAGACGATAATCATATAAGGATGGTATCATAAGGAACGAACATATATTATACTGCTCCCCAAAAACAGGAGATAATACCGGAAAGGATCTCCCCATAAATGAAGAAGGTAATGTTGTAAGTATGATATCATGTAACATAACAGATATTACCCCCCCCCCCAAGGAGATGGTCGTCCCTGGGAAGATGGTTCTAATGACAACAGAACAGATATTACATTACCCCCTCCCCCAAAAGAGGATGTAAATGTAATACCTAGGAGGATTAACCCCACCCCCTTAAAAAGGAGGTAATTTCTGGGCGGACGATCTTATGACAATAGAACCGATACTACACTACTCATCTCCACTAAAATTAATTCAATAATAGATTAAATCAGTTTTTTTTTTTCCTTCATTTAAAAATATCTCACCATAAAAAATTATTTTTAATGTTTCCTTGGCCTTTTGGCTAAGATTAAAGCGTAGTATCTCTTCTCGGCACCAGAGCATCAGATGTTTTACTATCAACGAAAATATTGTGTATATCTAAGAAAGTATGGCAATGCAAAATTATAACTGTATACTACAGAATATTAATTTATTAGAAGCTGTTTATAAAATAAATATGCAAATTAAGAAGACCTAACAATGCTTGTTGGTATTTACAGTTTACTATATATACAGTATTTCAAAATCTTATATTGCATCATAGAATTAAATAAGCACACCCTGTTTTGATGTTATATACTTAGGATAGATGCAAAAAAACTTTCGTATTTATTTATTTCGAAGAATGAAAGAAAATATTTTTCTGCCTCCCCCATCTCCCCATATTTGGGAGATAGCGATCCAAAGCGGATGAATATTAGAGCATTCTTTTTGTTACCTTAACCTTCTCGAGGTCACACTGAATCAGAATATGTAAGACTTGTAAGTGTATCTTTGGTGGTTTCTGAGTTTTAGCTGGACACGCAGACAGAAACACAACTTCTAAATGAATAAACACGAAAGTTGTGCCCATTTCTCGCAATAACGGTGAAGTAAAAAGGCCTTATTTTGAGTGAATTTAACTTTTGCACAATAGAGCACCATTTTTTTATATACTGCTTATGTATATATGATATCAGTCGCAAGGTTAACTAATTTGCATACTGGTTTTGAAAAAAGGAAATTTTATTAACTTATTTTGTATGTAAGGACCCGTGGTGCAACGGATATAAGTGCTAAGTATTAATCAGTTTGAAATGATAGTCTTCGTGAGGTTGAAGGTTCAATCCTCAGTGCGGGCGTTATTTGAATACAATTACGAATTCTTTAAGATTTCTACCCGGTCATGGATGGCTGATGGAATGAGAGCTAGCTACCCGTGGGTTAAATAAAGGGTTTGTTTGAAATTCCGTACAGATTCATGAGTTTGTATCATAGAATTAATCCTCCTTATCACATCTTTCCTATTGTCGAAAAAAGAAAAAGCGAAATATATTTACGTTCATTTTCTTCCATTTCACTCGCAATTTTGTTTTTCTTCTCATCGGTTTCGTTGTCTTTATGAAAATCGTCTTCATAGTCATCGCCTGGATAAAGCGAAAATATCGAAGAGTAAAACTGATATCGCCACTTGTTGAGGAACTAAAAAAACTGGATCGAATTGGGAAGAACATAATTAATTAATTAATTAATTAATTAATCGAAAAATGGTGCTAGGAAGTGCGGGGACCTAAAATCAATGAATTATAATTTGTGCAATACGTCTAGTTAAACACGGTGAGCACTTGAGGTTATGCGGCGAACAAGTACGAAAATACACACATGTTTGAATCTCCTGCTGCTAGCTCTGAACGCTATCACGTCGGTCACATGTCTCCCCCCCCCCCCCTTCTCTCTACTTCTTATGGGCCTTCGAAGCGAAAAGACTACGTTTTGATTTTGTCCTCTTTTCACAGATGCCTAAAACCCGACAGGTTGTGAGATTTCATTCATCCTTAAAAGAAGGACAACGAACACTTACGTATAAAAATATAATTGGGTGCTTCTGCATCGTTGTATACATATGAAATATGTCCGTCTTTAATTCAAAATAGTGATATTCAAGGGGAAGATAATTCAAACTCTGGGGGATGAAAGAGAGAGATAATTACATAATCAAATAAAACTTGTCAAATCTGATTTCTCTCAAAATGGACGTACACGATGTGAACCTAGAAGAGCCGTTTCTCTTTTTTTTAGATTAGAGATAAGGGCAATTCAACTGATTTTTTGAAAGTACACAGACTTATTTCAGGTGCTGAGACCTGCATCTGTGGCGCTGAGATGAGACTTATCCCAGACACAATTAGAAACGATGGATTTCATACTCCCCCCCCCCCCAAAAAAAGTTTAAATTATCTCCCCCTTTCATGCCACGTTTTAAAATTAAAGATGAAAATATTTCATATGTACATAAAACGATGCAGAAATACCTATAAC
The DNA here is from genome assembly GCA_963556195.1 of Sepiola atlantica. NCBI lineage: Eukaryota > Metazoa > Mollusca > Cephalopoda > Sepiida > Sepiolidae > Sepiola > Sepiola atlantica. The sequence goes on from OY744515.1 coordinate 115,017,123, forward strand.
GGTATATCTTTATTGTTCATTTGCGACAAATGAGTAGAATTGTTAGATAGTGAAGGTGATGCCCGGATATAGGGGTTTGAGTGGTGCCCTAAGAGGAGGAGGGCGAAAAGCGGTAGTCGAGGAATTCATGTGACTTCCGGTCGAGAAGGTCTCAACCTCTTTTCTGGCTGACAAACAAAGCAAACGTTGCTGTTCTCGGAGCCCCAGCGAGGGTGGGACGGTCGCGTACAATGTAACTAAATGTAACAAAGCCGGTAATTTATCTGTCTATCTATCTGTTTGCATCTCTCTCTCCCCCTCGCTGGTGCTACCAGATCAGGCTGTCTGAAGATACTGCCTTCCTGACCAAAAATGCACCAAACATTGATGTTATTGTTTTCTTTTCTTTTCCCCTTGCAAAACTCAATAATTTTCTGCAAAGCCAAAAACAAAAACAACAATTTACCTCTACAAAACAACCAAACAAAACACCATGAATTTTAACAAAATAATCTGAAAAGGGTTGATATGTCGTAAAACGAAAAAACCAAACCAAACACCGTGAAGAAATATTTGAAGATATAAAGAACTTGAAGCATAAAAACGTTTACCAAGATGACCGAATTCGGCATTAAATAACCCGAAAAGGGTTGATATGCCGTAAAACAAAACAACCAAACCAATCTACCCCACCCCATCTCTTTCTCTATTACGCATAAGAAGTCAATCTGTTTTATGTTTCTGTTGTAAATAAATCTTTATAACCCTAACCCTAATCCAAAAAAAACAAGTCTCGGCTTGATTTGTATCAACACAGGAAGGGGTGGCTTGGCACAAGGCAGTGGTGACGATGACGGCGATGCAGAATGATTACTACAACGACGACAGGATCAACATGCATGCATTTATCACCAGCCTGAGTTCACAACGAAACGTGGGTGTATAAAGGCTTTATATACCCATTGCAAGACGTCATGTAACTGTAAGACAGCGACATTATGGATTATAAGGCCTTTTTTTAAACAGAAAAGGTCTATCTATGTCAATGAAACCATGGTACGTCTCTGGAATATGTAACGTATAGTTTTTAAATAAATAATTTGTATATACAGGGTGGCACAAAAGTCGCGCATTGGTTTGTTTAGGTGATAGAAACTAGGCTTTTCTGATAAATAATACATTTACTTGGTAATTTTGTTGCAGTAGTTTTTAAAAATAATATCCTTTAAATGGCCACCATTTTCGGCCTCACAAAGACGGGCTCTAGTTAGGGCATTTTCCATTACACTCCTTAGAATAACTGGCTCTAGTTCTTGGATGTCATGTCTGATATTGTTTTTAACCTCTTGAATCGTTGTAGGCTTGTTCAAATATACCCTTTCCTTAAGATAACCCCAAAGGAAAAAGTCAGGGGCTGTTAAATCCGATGAACGTGAAGGCCAGTTAAAATCAGAAAATCTGCTAATTAAGCGCTCGCCAAACAATCCCGCAAAAGTGACGCATTAGTTTGAATCAAGTGTTACTGATTCAAACTAATGCGTGACTTTTGCGCCACCCTGTATATAATGCATAAGAAGTCGATCGATTTCTGTTTTAAATCAATCTTACTGAAAAATAAACAAGTGCCAGCCTGGTTTGTATTGGTGGATAAAAGGGTGGTATGGCTCATGGCATTGCAGCGACGCAGAACGATTACGACAGCGACTAGAGGATCAACATATGTGCGTTTACCACAAACCTGGGTTCGCAACAAAATTTGGGTGTATAACAGTTTATATACCCAATGGTAAGGGGTAACGTATTTTGTAACAACAGAGTCATTTTTAAAAAGGAAGCCATGATCAGTTATTGGCCAGTCAGTTGTGGCATACTATAATAAAAGACTGAGGAGAAATTTTAAGGAGAAACTATTTTTTTTCAACAGTCATTGTTCAGCGAGTTGCGCTGCTGCATGACTGATTTTGCTATAACAGGTTTCTACATCATGTATTTTTCTTGGATTCTTCATTATACTATTTAGACTATTTTTCTTGAATTCTTCATTATACTATTTAGACTATTTTTCTTGGATTCTTCATTATACTATTTAGACTATATTTCTTGAATTCTTCATTATACTATTTAGACTATTTTTCTTGGATTCTTCATTATACTATTTAGACTATTTTCTTGTATTCTTCATTATACTATTTAGACTATTTTCTTGGATTCTTCATTATACTATTTAGACTATTTTTCTTGGATTCTTCATTATACTATTTAGACTATTTTCTTGGATTCTTCATTATACTATTTAGACTATTTTCTTGGATTCTTCATTATACTATTTAGACTATTTTTCTTGGATTCTTCATTATACTATTTAGACTATTTTCTTGGATTCTTCATTATACTATTTAGACTATTTTTCTTGGATTCTTCATTATACTATTTAGACTATTTTCTTGGATTCTTCATTATACTATTTAGACTATTTTTCTTGGATTCTTCATTATACTATTTAGACTATTTTCTTGGATTCTTCATTATACTATTTAGACTATTTTCTTGGATTCTTCATTATACTATTTAGACTATTTTTCTTGGATTCTTCATTATACTATTTAGACTATTTTCTTGGATTCTTCATTATACTATTTAGACTATTTTTCTTGGATTCTTCATTATACTATTTAGACTATTTTCTTGGATTCTTCATTATACTATTTAGACTATTTTTCTTGTATTCTTCATTATACTATTTAGACTATTTTCTTGGATTCTTCATTATACTATTTATACTATTTTTCTTGAATTCTTCATTATACTATTTATACTATTTTTCTTGGATTCTTCATTATGCTATTTAGACTATTTTTCTTGTATTCTTCATTATACTATTTAGACTATTTTCTTGGATTCTTCATTATACTATTTAGACTATTTTTCTTGGATTCTTCATTATACTATTTAGACTATTTTCTTGAATTCTTCATTATACTATTTAGACTATTTTTCTTGGATTCTTCATTATACTATTAAGACTATTTTCTTGGATTCTTCATTATACTATTAAGACTATTTTTCTTGTATTCTTCATTATACTATTTAGACTATTTTCTTGGATTCTTCATTATACTATTTAGACTATTTTTCTTGAATTCTTCATTATACTATTTAGACTATTTTCTTGGATTCTTCATTATACTATTTAGACTATTTTTCTTGTATTCTTCATTATACTATTTAGACTATTTTCTTGGATTCTTCATTATACTATTTAGACTATTTTTCTTGGATTCTTCATTATACTATTTAGACTATTTTCTTAGATTCTTCATTATACTATTTAGACTATTCTTCTTGTATTCTTCATTATACTATTTAGACTATTTTCTTGGATTCTTCATTATACTATTTAGACTATTTTTCTTGGATTCTTCATTATACTATTTAGACTATTTTTCTTGTATTCTTCATTATACTAGTTAGACTATTTTTCTTGGATTCTTCATTATACTATTTTGACTATTTTTCTTGGATTCTTCATTATACTATTTAGACTATTTTCTTGGATTCTTCATTATACTATTTAGACTATTTTTCTTGGATTCTTCATTATACTATTTAGACTATTTTTCTTGGATTCTTCATTATACTATTTAGACTATTTTTCTCGGATTCTTCATTATACTATTTAGACTATTTTCTTGGATTCTTCATTATACTATTTAGACTATTTTTCTTGGATTCTTCATTATACTATTTAGACTATTTTTCTTGGATTCTTCATTATACTATTTAGACTATTTTCTTGGATTCTTCATTATACTATTAAGACTATTTTTCTTGGATTCTTCATTATACTATTTAGACTATTTTCTTGGATTCTTCATTATACTATTTAGACTATTTTTCTTGGATTCTTCATTATACTATTTATACTATTTTCTTGGATTCTTCATTATACTATTTAGACTATTTTTCTTGGATTCTTCATTATACTATTTAGACTATTTTCTTGGATTCTTCATTATACTATTTAGACTATTTTTCTTGGATTCTTCATTATACTATTTAGACTATTTTCTTGGATTCTTCATTATACTATTTAGACTATTTTTCTTGGATTCTTCATTATACTATTTAGACTATTTTCTTGGATTCTTCATTATACTATTTAGACTATTTTTCTTGGATTCTTCATTATACTATTTAGACTATTTTTCTTGGATTCTTCATTATACTATTTAGACTATTTTTCTGGGATTCTTCATTATACTATTTAGACTATTTTTCTGGGATTCTTCATTATACTATTTAGACTATTTTCTTGGATTCTTCATTATACTATTTAGACTATTTTTCTTGGATTCTTCATTATACTATTTAGACTATTTTCTTAGATTCTTCATTATACTATTTATACTATTTTTCTTGAATTCTTCATTATACTAGTTAGACTATTTTCTTGTATTCTTCATTATACTATTTAGACTATTTTTCTTGGATTCTTCATTATACTATTTAGACTATTTTTCTTGGATTCTTCATTATACTATTTAGACTATTTTCTTGGATTCTTCATTATACTATTTAGACTATTTTCTTGGATTCTTCATTATACTATTTAGACTATTTTCTTGGATTCTTCATTATACTATTTAGACTATTTTCTTGGATTCTTCATTATACTATTTAGACTATTTTTCTTGGATTCTTCATTATACTATTTAGACTATTTTTCTTGGATTCTCTATTATATTATTTAGACTATTTTTCTTGGATTCTTCATTATACTATTTAGACTATTTTCTTGGATTCTTCATTATACTATTTAGACTATTTTTCTTGGATTCTTCATTATACTATTTAGACTATTTTCTTGGATTCTTCATTATACTATTTAGACTATTTTTCTTGTATTCTTCATTATACTATTTAGACTATTTTCTTGGATTCTTCATTATACTATTTATACTATTTTTCTTGAATTCTTCATTATACTATTTATACTATTTTTCTTGGATTCTTCATTATGCTATTTAGACTATTTTTCTTGTATTCTTCATTATACTATTTAGACTATTTTCTTGGATTCTTCATTATACTATTTAGACTATTTTTCTTGGATTCTTCATTATACTATTTAGACTATTTTCTTGGATTCTTCATTATACTATTTAGACTATTTTTCTTGGATTCTTCATTATACTATTAAGACTATTTTCTTGGATTCTTCATTATACTATTAAGACTATTTTTCTTGTATTCTTCATTATACTATTTAGACTATTTTCTTGGATTCTTCATTATACTATTTAGACTATTTTTCTTGAATTCTTCATTATACTATTTAGACTATTTTTCTTGGATTCTTCATTATACTAGTTAGACTATTTTTCTTGTATTCTTCATTATACTATTTAGACTATTTTCTTGGATTCTTCATTATACTATTTAGACTATTTTTCTTGGATTCTTCATTATACTATTTAGACTATTTTCTTGGATTCTTCATTATACTATTTAGACTATTTTTCTTGTATTCTTCATTATACTATTTAGACTATTTTCTTGGATTCTTCATTATACTATTTAGACTATTTTTCTTGGATTCTTCATTATACTATTTAGACTATTTTCTTGGATTCTTCATTATACTATTTAGACTATTTTTCTTGGATTCTTCATTATACTATTTAGACTATTTTCTTGGATTCTTCATTATACTATTTAGACTATTTTTCTTGGATTCTTCATTATACTATTTAGACTATTTTCTTGGATTCTTCATTATACTATTTAGACTATTTTTCTTGGATTCTTCATTATACTATTTAGACTATTTTCTTGTATTCTTCATTATACTATTTAGACTATTTTTCTTGGATTCTTCATTATACTATTTAGACTATTTTCTTGGATTCTTCATTATACTATTTAGACTATTTTTCTTGGATTCTTCATTATACTATTTAGACTATTTTCTTGGATTCTTCATTATACTATTTAGACTATTTTTCTGGGATTCTTCATTATACTATTTAGACTATTTTTCTTGGATTCTTCATTATACTATTTAGACTATTTTTCTTGGATTCTTCATTATACTATTTAGACTATTTTCTTGGATTCTTCATTATACTATTTAGACTATTTTCTTAGATTCTTCATTATACTATTTATACTATTTTTCTTGGATTCTTCATTATACTATTTAGACTATTTTTCTTGGATTCTTCATTATACTATTTAGACTATTTTTCTTGGATTCTTCATTATACTATTTAGACTATTTTCTTGGATTCTTCATTATACTATTAAGACTATTTTCTTGGATTCTTCATTATACTATTTAGACTATTTTTCTTGGATTCTTCATTATACTATTTAGACTATTTTCTTGGATTCTATTATACTATTTAGACTATTTTTCTTGGATTCTTCATTATACTATTTAGACTATTTTTCTTGGATTCTCTATTATATTATTTAGACTATTTTTCTTGGATTCTTCATTATACTATTTTTCTTGGATTCTTCATTATACTATTTTGACTATTTTCTTGGATTCTTCATTATACTATTTAGACTATTTTCTTGGATTCTTCATTATATTATTTAGACTATTTTTCTTGTATTCTTCATTATACTAGTTGGACTATTTTTCTTGGATTCTTCCTTATAATATTTAGACTATTTTTTTTCGATTTCTTCATTATACTATTTAGACTATTTTCTTGGATTCTTCATTATACTATTTAGAATATTTTTCTTGGATTCTTCATTATACTATTTAGACTATTTTTCTTGTATTCTTCATTATACTAGTTAGACTATTTTTCTTGGATTCTTCATTATACTATTTAGACTATTTTTCTTGAATTCTTCATTATACTATTTATACTATTTTTCTTGGATTCTTCATTATACTAGTTAGACTATTTTTCTTGTATTCTTCATTATACTATTTAGACTATTTTCTTGGATTCTTCATTATACTATTTAGACTAATTTTCTTGGATTCTTCATTATACTATTTAGACTATTTTCTTGGATTCTTCATTATACTATTTAGACTATTTTTCTTGTATTCTTCATTATACTATTTAGACTATTTTCTTGGATTCTTCATTATACTATTTAGACTATTTTTCTTGTATTCTTCATTATACTATTTAGACTATTTTTCTTGGATTCTTCATTATACTATTTAGACTATTTTCTTGGATTCTTCATTATACTATTTAGACTATTTTTCTTGGATTCTTCATTATACTATTTAGACTATTTTCTTGGATTCTTCATTATACTATTTAGACTATTTTTCTTGGATTCTTCATTATACTATTTAGACTATTTTCTTGGATTCTTCATTATACTATTTAGACTATTTTTCTTGGATTCTTCATTATACTATTTAGACTATTTTCTTGGATTCTTCATTATACTATTTAGACTATTTTTCTTGGATTCTTCATTATACTATTTAGACTATTTTCTTGGATTCTTCATTATACTATTTAGACTATTTTCTTGGATTCTTCATTATACTATTTAGACTATTTTTCTGGGATTCTTCATTATACTATTTAGACTATTTTTCTTGGATTCTTCATTATACTATTTAGACTATTTTTCTTGGATTCTTCATTATACTATTTAGACTATTTTCTTGGATTCTTCATTATACTATTTAGACTATTTTCTTAGATTCTTCATTATACTATTTATACTATTTTTCTTGAATTCTTCATTATACTATTTAGACTATTTTTCTTGGATTCTTCATTATACTATTTAGACTATTTTTCTTGGATTCTTCATTATACTATTTAGACTATTTTCTTGGATTCTTCATTATACTATTTAGACTATTTTCTTGGATTCTTCATTATACTATTTAGACTATTTTTCTTGGATTCTTCATTATACTATTTAGACTATTTTCTTGGATTCTATTATACTATTTAGACTATTTTTCTTGGATTCTTCATTATACTATTTAGACTATTTTTCTTGGATTCTCTATTATATTATTTAGACTATTTTTCTTGGATTCTTCATTATACTATTTTTCTTGGATTCTTCATTATACTATTTTGACTATTTTCTTGGATTCTTCATTATACTATTTAGACTATTTTCTTGGATTCTTCATTATATTATTTAGACTATTTTTCTTGTATTCTTCATTATACTAGTTGGACTATTTTTCTTGGATTCTTCATTATACTATTTAGACTATTTTTCTTGGATTCTTCATTATACTATTTAGACTATTTTCTTGGATTCTTCATTATACTATTTAGACTATTTTTCTTGGATTCTTCATTATACTATTTAGACTATTTTCTTGGATTCTTCATTATACTATTTAGACTATTTTTCTTGGATTTTTCATTATACTATTTAGACTATTTTCTTGGATTCTTCATTATACTATTTAGACTATTTTTCTTGGATTCTTCATTATACTATTTAGACTATTTTTCTTGGATTCTTCATTATACTATTTAGACTATTTTCTTGGATTCTTCATTATACTATTTAGACTATTTTTCTTGGATTCTTCATTATACTATTTAGACTATTTTCTTGGATTCTTCATTATACTATTTAGACTATTTTTCTTGGATTCTTCATTATACTATTTAGACTATTTTCTTGGATTCTTCATTATACTATTTAGACTATTTTTCTTGGATTCTTCATTATACTATTTAGACTATTTTTCTTGGATTCTTCATTATACTAGTTAGACTATTTTTCTTGGATTCTTCATTATACTATTTAGACTATTTTTCTTGGATTCTTCATTATACTATTTAGACTATTTTTCTTGGATTCTTCATTATACTATTTAGACTATTTTTCTTGGATTCTCTATTATACTATTTAGACTATTTTTCTTGGATTCTTCATTATACTATTTTTCTTGGATTCTTCATTATACTATTTAGACTATTTTCTTGGATTCTTCATTATACTATTTAGACTATTTTCTTGGATTCTTCATTATACTATTTAGACTATTTTTCTTGGATTCTTCATTATACTATTTAGACTATTTTCTTGGATTCTTCATTATACTATTTAGACTATTTTTTTTGGATTCTTCATTATACTATTTAGACTATTTTCTTGGAGTCTTAATTATACTATTTAGACTATTTTTCTTGGATTCTTCATTATACTATTTAGACTATTTTTCTTGTATTCTTCATTATACTAGTTAGACTATTTTTCTTGGATTCTTCATTATACTATTTAGACTATTTTCTTGGATTCTTCATTATACTATTTAGACTATTTTCTTGGATTCTTCATTATACTATTTAGACTATTTTTCTTGGATTCTTCATTATACTATTTAGACTATTTTTCTTGGATTCTTCATTATACTATTTAGACTATTTTTCTTGGATTCTTCATTATACTATTTAGACTATTTTCTTGGATTCTTCATTATACTATTTAGACTATTTTTCTTGGATTCTTCATTATACTATTTAGACTATTTTTCTTGGATTCTTCATTATACTATTTAGACTATTTTCTTGGATTCTTCATTATACTATTTAGACTATTTTTCTTGGATTCTTCATTATACTATTTAGACTATTTTCTTGGATTCTTCATTATACTATTTAGATTATTTTTCTTGGATTCTTCATTATACTATTTAGACTATTTTCTTGGATTCTTCATTATACTATTTAGACTATTTTTCTTGGATTCTTCATTATACTATTTAGACTATTTTTCTTGTATTCTTCATTATACTATTTAGACTATTTTTCTTGGATTCTTCATTATACTATTTAGACTATTTTTCTTGGATTCTTCATTATACTATTTAGACTATTTTTCTTGGATTCTTCATTATACTATTTTTCTTGGATTCTTCATTATACTATTTAGACTATTTTCTTGGATTCTTCATTATACTATTTAGACTATTTTCTTGGATTCTTCATTATACTATTTAGACTATTTTCTTGGATTCTTCATTATACTATTTAGACTATTTTTCTTGGATTCTTCATTATACTATTTTTCTTGGATTCTTCATTATACTATTTAGACTATTTTCTTGGATTCTTCATTATACTATTTAGACTATGTTCTTGGATTCTTCATTATACTATTTAGACTATTTTCTTGGATTCTTCATTATACTATTTAGACTATTTTTCTTGGATTCTTCATTATACTATTTAGACTATTTTTCTTGGATTCTTCATTATACTATTTAGACTATTTTTCTTGGATTCTTCATTATACTATTTTTCTTGGATTCTTCATTATACTATTTAGACTATTTTTCTTGGATTCTTCATTATACTATTTAGACTATCTTTCTTGGATTCTTCATTATACTATTTAGACTATTTTTCTTGGATTCTTCATTATACTATTTAGACTGTCTAAATCTGATAATATTCTTAATGTAATTTTATTTATTTTAAAAATAAAATTTTAGCAAAGGTTCGGAATTATTTTTACACCTCTGAACTCAGAAATTACTTTAAATCTCTGATTCACTAACTTGACAAGTGTAATAAATTTCGTTAATTCCTATTTCAGTCATCCAAATTATTTAGAGTAAAGCATTATTTCCAAACAACTTATTTTTATTCAAAATGTGTTTTAGTAAAAATAACAGTAAACCACTTAAATTATGTCAAGTTTCATCGTATGTGTGAAAAACCGAAATGAAAACTCACCAGAATGAAAGTAAATGCCATCTTTATAAACAAGTCGGAAATGAGTGCAAGGTCACATATCTCAAGTTTATAATTTTTTGTTAAGGACAACTTGAATTGATAGAAGTTGATCTCTCAAATTCACTAGTCAGCAATTTTTTGTTGATCCAAAATCGAGCAAGTAAATATAACATTTTCGGACACTCCCGCATTCTCCACTGCATGGCTTCCAGCAGTGTATGGTTTATTTAGCGACCGGGTGTATTTCTTCCAGTGTCTATGCAGGTGTCTATGCATTAACAGCCGGATATTATTTTTCTGGGCATGCGTTATCTGTCAGCTACCTGCATAAGATTACAGTATCCCCGAGACAGATATCTGCGACAAATGAAAAGAGTCGTAGAGGGGGTGGTGCAACAGGAATTTACAAAGTGTGTCTCTTAAATTTGCTAGTCAGGCATTTTCTGTCGATCCAAAATCGAGCCAGTTAATATAACATTTTTGGGCACCCATGCTCCCAGCTGTGTATTGTTTATTTAACAAACGGATGTATTTATTCCGGTGTCTCTGTACGTGCTTCTGCAGGTATCTCTGGATCAACAGCCGGATATTATTCTTTCGGCCATATATTATTTGTCAGCAACTGAATAAGATTACGGTACCCCTGGGACGGATTTTTACGACAAGTGAGTAGAATCAGTGAGAGTTGTAGACGGTCGGAGGGTGCAATGGGAATTTATGAAGTTGATCTCTTAAATTTGCTAGCCAGCTACTTTCTGTCGATCCCAAATCGAGCTAGTTAATATAAAATATTTTTGGACACCCACACATCCTCCAATATTTGGCTTCCAGCTGTGTATTGTTTATTTAGCGACCGGATGTATTTTTTCCAGTGTTCCTGCAGGTATCTCTGCATCAAAAGCAAGATGTTATGTGTTAGAAACCTGCATAAGATTACGGTACCTCCAAGACCGATATTCAACACATGATTAACCATATAAATAAGATTAGGGTCTGAAATATCCAAGGCAAGGAGGAAAATATCAAAATAAAAAATAATCACCTTCTTCAGATAATGTTTTTTCTTTAGATTTTATTGAACTTGCTTCATCGTTAGTGTCGGACCTGTTTATCGTTTCACTAATTGCTTCCTCTTTTTTGCTTTTTAAGTCGTCTTTTTCTCTTCCCTCATCTGCAAAATAACATTCAGCAAAAATACTTTTTAAGTAGTTTTCCAAATAAATCTCTATACCTTACTATAATGGAGATGTGGTGTCAGTCTGTAAATGAAACTACATCACATTTACCAAAGATTATTTCTCTATTATTTCTTCTGCCATGTAACAATAGCAAAGAAGACAGCAACATCTTTCTCTTTGACCAGCAAGTTGATTGAATTCGGACGTCTTTTTTGAAGCTCTATTTCTGAACCTCCCATATTAATATGTACGCTTGAAATGTGCAAAAAAAAAAACAAAAAAAAACGAACATGAACCATTGGTTTTTGTATATGAAATATTAATTTATTTTATAGAAAACGTGTAGAAAGATTGGATGCAGGTGTCAAAATAGTATTTAAAAAAATGGAAACCCTGGAGTAACAAAAAAATAAACATTACTCTAGTTTAGAAGTATTTCTCCTTCACTAAGAAGCAGAACATTACCACTGTCGACCAAGGGATGACTCTATCAGGCATGTGTACACAGTGTGATGATGTATGGAAGTTAAACCTGGCCAGTGCAGGTTGAGGACATGCGTTGCACGGAGAGAAATGATATGAAAATTATATCATGGATGTGTAATGTGAGTCTTAAAGATAGGCTTAGTTCTGATAACCTCGGAGGAAGATTAAATCTGAACAGTATAGGGAGATGTGTGCAGAAGAGTAGATTTCAATAATATGGCCATGTTGAAAGAATGAATGAGAGTTCTTGGCTGAGTGGGTGTAGAACAGTTGAGGTAACAGGTTCAGTTCACAAGGGAAGGTCAAGGAAAACATGGGAGAAAGTGATAACAATGGACCTGAGGGAGTGAGAGATAAATAAAGATCTGGCCAGAGATAGGTTACGTTGGACGTCAATTTCTTAAAGCCGTCCAACACATGCCAGCATGTAAAACGGACGTTAAATCAAATATGATGATGATGATGATGCTGGCCAATACTAGATAGGTGACTATGTGTGACCCTTACCCTAACCCGGCTGTATATAAAGAGGACGGCGACACACCTCCCTACAGAAATCTATAAAAACTAATGTCGTTAAAAATCGTTTTGCCTGAACGGGATACAAATACAACTGGGGACGGCTTGTGAATTTAATATTCCCGAGAAACTTCCTCCTTCGGATTATACCAGCTCAACCCACCCTGGGCACATGCCGCACCAGGACAGGAGATTTGTTTGACTAAAAAGGTCCTTCATGTTTTTTTACTTTAAAGAATACTAGCAGAGTTATCCGACGTTGCCCGGGGTCCTGGCTAAGAAAATAGAAATTCTCTCTTTCTCTTTCTCTCTCTCTCACACATTCTCAGTTAGCTTACTTTTTCTTATGACTCTCTCTCTCTCTCTCTCTCTCTCACTCTCTCGTTCTCTCTCTCTCGTTCTCTCTCTTATTCAAGTGCCGAAGAAAGCCGTTGTCTTTCTTATGCCAAACATACCAGTCGAGGATCCGTCCTCGACAATCAGTCCAGCAGAAAGTGGGCCATTGTGACGGCGGAATCCTTTTTTCTGGCATTTGTTCTGTTCAGCTCTAGGAGGTCCACTCTCCCAGGCCTTACCTTCTCGCTTTGGGAAGGTGTTAGTTTATAGCTAACTGTCTGAGGGAATGCTGACGGGGCTGCTCAGGCAATTTTTAAGGGGCCAGAGTGCACCACCTTTTGTGCGCAGGCCTAGTCTCCCCACCTTCCGGCCTTGTGCCACATCTTCCAGCAGTGTGGGACGGAAGTACATATACTCTCATGCAAGCGCAGACTTTAGTAACTCATAGAAAGAAAAAAAAAGGCCAAAGACAAGAAAGAAAAGGAAATGTCATCACGTGACTGACTTAGTTTCAGTGTTATTTTTCGAACATTTACAAGAAAGAATTTAAGAAAATATAAGTACATGTATTATAGGACATTCTATGTAGAGGATAAAAGATGCAGTTTATTGATAATATTGTCGTTAGCGTATATTTATTCTTTCTACCTGGAATTCCGCATTTCTGTTTATTTGAAATCGAGATTTTTTCATCATCCTGTTCTATTTGTATTCTGTTGTTTTTGTAGCAACCACATATTTGGTTTCTTTCCAAGACACAGAGTCGCCATTTACTGTGTCGCGTTTTCTTGGTTACTGATATGTCGTTATTTGTAGTCAGGTTTGGATCACAGTTCTCAAAATGTTAATTAAATTGTGACATGATGTAGCCCCTGTCTCATCGACACAATGTTGCATCCTTGTGCTTGTTTTACAAGTACTTCAATGGAATGTGCTCCGATGAACTTGCTGCTCTGGTGCCCCCTCAACATAAATACACTCGACCAACCCGACAATCAGCTAAATCTCATCTATTCAATGTGGAGGCCCCCAGATGCCAGAGAGCCTTCTATACCAATAGCTTCTTTCCTCAAGCTCCCACCATTTGGAACTCCCTCCCTGCTTGCTGTTTCCAGACTCTACCGACATGCAGAAATTTAAAACTAATGTGAACAAGCATCTCGCTGCACAGGTTCCAATTTAGGATCCCCCCCCCCCCCTAAACTTTCACCCTAATTCTCAGTAGCCCATTACGTCTACAGTGGCAACTTACCTTGTTTGGGGTGAACTATGTTAAAAACAACAACAAAAAAAAACAACAAAAAGAAACATAGCGTATGTTGTGACGTAATAGAACCATATCTAACCCTAACCCTAACCCAACTTTCCTTTTTTGGGGTGAACTATGTTAAAAAAAAATGAAAAAACAATATAACGTGAGTGTTGTGACGTGATAGAACCATCACGCAAACCCTAACCCTCACGAACTAAATTAACTTAAAAGACTATAAATATATGCGCATGCGGCACTATCTATAGAATAAGATATAGTTCATTGCTAACATTGGCTTTCAGCGTATAGCGGTTCTTTTTAATTTCGACTATGAATAACGATATGACAATTTAGTAGATGCGTGAAGTCAACAGAAAATCTGTGAAAAATGGTTGCAAAGAAAAGCAATTCACCTTCTGATGAAACGCTGTCTTCGGTTCCGCTTGAACTTGAATCCTCGCTGCTTCCATCCTCATCTTTAACGACTTCTTCATCTTCGGAGTCTTTAGCGGCCGTTTCTTTACTCTCTGGTCTGCCCTGCTTCTCCTTTTTCGCCGCAACTGTTTCCTCCGTTTCATCTTCAAAATCGTCTTGATAATCTAAACACAACAAAAAGTGAATAAAAGGAATCATCATCATCAGCAGCAGCAGAATCATCATCATGATCATCATGATCATCATGATCATGATCATCATCACCATCACCATCACCATCATCATCAACACCAACACCATCATCATCATCATCATCATCATTGGTTTAAGAATGGTATCAAGCATGTGTATACAGTGTGATGATGTATGGCAGTGAAACCTGGCCAGTGAGGGTTGAGGACATGCGTTGCATGGTGAGAAAATGATATGAAAATGATACGATGGATGTTTAATGTGATTCTTAAAAACACGCTTAGATCTGGTGACCTCAGAGAAAGATTTAATCTGGACATTATAGGGAGATGTATGCAGAACAGAAGACTTCGTTTGTATGATCACATTGAAATAATGGAATAGAGTTTTTGGGTTAGTAGATGTAGAACAGTTGAGGTAGCAGGGTCAGTTGGCAGGGGAAGGCCAAGGAAAACATGTGAGGAAGTGATAAGACTGGATTTGAAAGAAAGAGTGATAAAGACCTTATCTGAGATAGGTTAGTTTGGAAGTCAATTTCTAAAAGCTGTCCAACATAGGCCAGCATGTAAACCGGCTGTTAAATCGAATATGATGATGATGATGATGATGATTTAATTCGGTTCTTGCTACACGGCCAACCGTGAAAAAATCTCCCGCCAAATCCCAAACTGAAGTGAAAATCAAGAATTGAAAACTCACCGTTCTCTTCATCACTGCTACTTTCTTCCACGTTGATCACCGTACCACTCACAGTGAACGATATTGGCCCATGTTGCTCTTCCTGATTCTCTGCAAGTTATATGTTTACAATTATTTGAACAACGTATTTCAATATAAAAAAATTAAAAAATGACAGCAACTCAATCTTATATAATAATACTGTTGCGATAGAAATATCCAATTTTAGATATTGTTCGTTCTTTTTTTTTTTTTAAGCATTGAATGAAAATGTAATAAAATGACGTAAGAAGCCCTTTTAACAATGCGTGAAAGATTTCTTTCTTTTTTTTCTTTTTTTCCAATTAATTTCGAAAGAATACAACCTTCATCATCAGAGATGTATTTTTTTTTTTTATATAAAATAAACAAACTTTACTTTTGTTTATAAGTAGAACGTCGTGATGGTGTGACGCTCTCCACCAAGATGGAATGGGCGGAAGTGAAAAATAATAAGAACGATGAGGCCAGGAGCACGCCGGGAGTTATAATTTTAGATATTGTTCGTTCTTTTTTTTTTTTAAGCATTGAATGAAAATGTAATAAAATGACGTAAAGAGCCCTTTTAACAATGCGTGAAAGATTTATTTCTTTTTTTTCTTTTTTTCCAATTAATTTCGAAGGATACAACCTTCATCATCAGAGATGTATTTTTTTTTATTTTTATAAAATAAACAAACTTTACTTTTGTTTATAAGTAGAACGTTGTGATGGTGTGACGCTCTCCACCAAGATGGAATGGGCGGAAGTGAAAAATAATAAGAACGATGAGGCCAGGAGCACGCCGGGAGTTATAATTTTAGATATTGTTCGTTCTTTTTTTTTTTAAGCATTGAATGAAAATGTAATAAAATGACGTAAGAAGCCCTTTTAACAATGTGTGAAAGATTTATTTCTTTTTTTTCTTTTTTTTCCAATTAATTTCGAAGGATACAACCTTTATCATCAGAGATGTATTTTTTTTTTTTTTTTATAAAATAAACAAACTTTACTTTTGTATCCAAGTTATCTCCCTTGGATTTATTCCAGCCAAAATTTTCCTAATACCAGAATCTGAAATCTCATTCCAAAATTTAGTATGAGATCTTACTTTAAAAGAGATAGACGTCTTGTCCAGCTCTTCCTAAGAGAATGCCTTCTCAAACCATAACAGGATTTGCCTTTAGGTTATATCTTCTGAAACAGTCGCATAGACTCTCAGAAAAAATAGAACATAAAGTAATTAAAATTTACTTATTTATTGTTCCCGCAATATTTCTCTGTCCCTGTCCCTGTCCCTGACAACATGTGTTCTTTTTTATTGTATTTGGGGCATTAATGTATTCCTTCTTTAGTACTCATGTCTGTTGTTGGCTATAACACAACATGCAAAATGGCTACCTCATGTGTGGAAAAGATATATCCAAACACGTGCATCGTTAAAAATATAAAAGCTATGATATAAAACATTCATTACACATTGTGGGTGTGTGGGATAGTCGTATGCGTGGCTTCCCACTTTAATGTTAATGGTTTTAAAAGAGAGAGAGAGAGAGAGAGAGAGAGAGAGAGAGAGAGAGAGAGAGAAAGAGTAAAAGGGAAATAACCTTCTGAATCGGAAATAGAACATCTATTGAAACAAGTTTTAACATTATTAAATCAATATTATTTAATTAATATTCACCATATCATAGCTTATCAACCCCACTTATTTTCTTTGTCTTAGTGAAAAGTTAGCCATTGTTATGTTCCCTGATAAAAGTTGTCTACTTAATCAACAAGATGAGATAGGTTTTAACCGTAGGCACCTCAAACGGCTAACTCTGGGTAAGTTTGTGAACAATCTAGAGAATTTAACATAAATAACTTGAAAATATAGCATAAAAAATTAATGCATCCAGGTATAAGTATAATTTGTTGTAATGTAGTAGAATTTCACTGAACTAAACAAATTGGGAGGTTTAGTCTTAATTAAACTAAAAAAATTAAAAATGAATAATACAATTAGGATTATTTGTAAGTCCTTCAATATCTTATTACGGGGTAAATTTTAAGAGAAATAAGTTATAATATTACAGGTTTCAATAAAGGCCTATTGTTGTTGTTGTTATAGTAGTAATAGCAATAATAGTGGCAGTAGTGATAATGGTAGTAGTAGTAATAATGATAATAAAAATCATAATAATGATGATAATAGTAATAATAATAGTAGCAATAATAATAATAATTTCATATATATATATATTTATATATATATGTAGATAGAATAAGTCTATACGTCGCCTTCTAGAGATAGCAGAAGATTGAAGATGGATTCCCCTCTTATAAGCAAGATTTATTGTGGGGATATTTCACTAGTCAATAATGTGGGTGAGAGGGCTAATCTATTTTTGCATAAGTCAGAAGAGAGAACACTTAACTATGACGTCATAGAATAGAAGACAATTTAGAAAGAAACATCTGAACGAAAACATAATTTAAATAAAAGTAGAAATTAGAGCATGGATAATTTAAACATAAGAGACAGATGAAAGTAAAACAAAAAACGAAAACTTAGCTGTTATCAATCTCGGTTTTCAGCTTTGGTATCGTTGAGAACTATTCCTGAGAGATGGACAAAAAACCCCGACCCATTCAATGGCATATTTTCTCGATACTGAGAGGATTTCTTTTGTGTGTGTGATAGTGCACCTTGTTCCTCATTAAAATGAGAGATAAACACTATCAGTGTGACAGGATCACATGTAAACTAAGCCTGGGTCTGGTGCTGCCACAAACATCAAATCATGACTGATGACTATGGATACAAATGAACGTCATGAGACTCAGAAGAAAGATCTGAGTATCATGATGGGCAGGTGCTCCCTTGATCGCCAACATGGTGTACCCGGTCTACATTATGCGAATGTTGGCTCCTACAAGATCACGGACCAAAAACAGGTAAGTAACCTCTCTTTACCCCAGGACCATCAAGGACACAGACCAAATACAAGAAAGCAGGAATGAAAAGAACAAACAAAAGAAACATAGAAAGAAATGGACCACAAAAGATTGGTAATGGAATGCTACTACAAAAGCCGTCACCTCACTGAAAAAGGATATCGGAAACGAATGAAAAATCTATGGGACATTTCTACTGACCACCATGCAACGAAGCAAAGGATAGTAGATTAAGCAAGACAGATCCTCAAGAGGGGGTGGTTCTCAGAGCTGGAATTAATGGAAATCAAACAAAAGATAAATGGCGTAACATCAAGAAACACTACTTAGCGAAAACCCACAAGTAGAAGACTGGCAAAACATAAACACTAAAACTGAGGAGGCCGAAGACTACGAAATCACAGAACTCATGAAGAAAGAGAAGTGAAAAACATCAAACAGTTCATGAGCAAGAGCAAAACAAAACTGCCATCCCTACGGAATGAAGACTGGAAGAGATTAAAATTAGAAACAACGAAGGTAAACAGACTCCTCGCATACATCTCAACAATTACTATCACAGACCTAAACAACTTGATATATGCTGGGACAAAATCGATAAGTATGAAACTGAAAAAAGAAAAAGACTGGAAAAAAGAATTGACTGACAAATCCTAGATGGGAAATCAGACTCGAAACCAAGATCACCAAACTCCGAAAAGAATCTAAAACCGTAAACAGGATAAAAGAGAACAGGACACTATGGATGAACGGAAATCTGACTCGCAAGGAAAGACTGAATAGGAAACATGAAGAACTAAAACAGCAATAGAAGGAAGACTGATACGATACAGATACAAAGCAGAACAGTACAAACAGAACAGGACTTTAAAAACAATGAAAGTTAGTTTTACAAAAATGTAAACAGAGAAAAACAACAATAGAACAACCGGACTCGACAGAGACATAACGCTACTGGAGCAAGATATGGGAAAACCTCAAAAACACAACAAAAATGCCAAATGGCTTAAAAACATAAAAGATGGACTACAGAAAATTGAAGAAGGAATAGAAACAGAAATTAACGAAGAAACGATTAAGACAACCCTAAGAAAAATGGCGAACTGGAAATCACCAGGACATGATGGAATACATGCATACTGGTTTTAAAAATGCACGACCCTACATCAAAGGCTAGCGCAGAAAATGAGAGAATGTATCCACAAAACAGACGTACCAGAGTAGATGATCAAAGGAAGGACGACACTAATACAAAAAGATGCCGAAAAGGGAATGATCCCAAGCAACTACAGACCGATAACCTGTTTAGCAACAATGAGGAAAATCCTAACAGCACAATTGCAGGAACACATCTACCAATCCCTGAACGATCATGGACTGCTCCCTGGGGAACAAAAAGGATGCCGAAAAGGGAAAAGAGGGACACATGATCTGCTATACATAGATCAAAAGATCCTTAAGGAGGTAAAAAGCAGAAAAAAACATATCCATAGTAATGATTGACTACAAGAAAGCCTACGACAAAATCCATCAACCATGGATAATTGAATGCTTAAAAATGTACAAGATACTCAACAGGATTACTACTTAAGAAAGCAATGGGAGCATGGAGACTAGAACTAACAGCTGAAAGAAAACACCTGACTGAGATAAAAATACAGAGAGGCATTTTCCAAGGAGACTCCCTATCACCACTACTATTTATCATAGCCATGATGCCACTCAACTACATACTCAGGAAATGTGCTGTCAGATACAAGTTTACAGACACAAAACAAAAAATAAACCACCACCATCGACGACCTAAAGCTGTTTGCATAAACCAAAAAGGAACTGGAAAAGCTGATAAATACGACTAGAACCTTCAGTCAGGACATTCAAATGGAATTCGGGAGGGAAAAGTGCTCACTGCTAGAGATGAAAAGGGGAAACTGGAGACAGTAGAGGGAATGTAACTGCCCAACCAAGAAAAGATGAGGGGGCTAGGCGAACAGGATAGCTATAAATACTTAGGAGTTCTGGAAGCACACACCATCAAATCTACAGAAATGAAAGAGCAGATTGGAAAAGAATACCTAAGAAGAACAAGGAAACTCCTAAAAACGAAAAAAAGACTAGAAAATTAATGACCATGCATAACACACTACACCCAAAGGACGATACGGACAGACTCTACGTGAAAAGAAGCGAAGGGAGAAGAGGACTGGTAAGTATAGAAGACACAAAAAAAGAGTTGATGAAATACATAAATGGATATTGCAACTGCTTGCAGATTCTAGGCTGACCGGGTTCACGCCTCCCGACCGTCTGAAATTGTTACTTTCCTGCACTGATGAGAGCAATAAGCTTGAAACGCTAGCGTCTGTAGGTATTACTAATTTAATATTTATTTATATATATAAATATATATATATATATATATATATATAAATATATATATATATATATAAATATATATATATATAAATATATATATATATATATAAATATATATATATAAATATATATATATATAAATATATATATATAAATATATATATATATAAATATATATATATATAAATATATATATATATAAATATATATATATATAAATATATATATAAATATATATAAATATATAAATATGAATATATTTAAATATATATATTTAAATATATATATATAAATATATATATATATATATATATATAAATATATATATAAATATATATATATATATAAATATTTATATATATATATATATATAAATATAAATATTTGCATAAGCATGAAACATTGATGTCTGTAGGTAATAAATAATTACTATTTATTTATAAATATCATTATATAGCCCCCTTTACTAAGGCTGGGCACTCTGAGTGAATTTAATAACAAGCAGTACTACTAGCTTCATTGCGAGATTCAACACGATTTGTTGTTGTTGATCATACTTTGCCGCTTGCTGTGAATACCGCCGACTTGGAATTTACAAAGTTAAATTCTACGTAACTTCCAAGCTAATTTGTGGTGGCCAACGAGTAACGCTCTTGACTGTGAATTAGTGGCGATTTGTGATTAGAGTTCGCGCCCACCGATCGTCGGGAATTAACTTCCTGCACTGAAGATTGCATTAGTATGAAACATCGATGTCTGTAGGTAATAAATAATTAATATTCATATATATATATATATATATATATATATATAGAGAGAGAGAGAGAGAGAGAGAGAGAGAGAGGGGAGTATTAGAAGTCTATCACAATGCAAGAAATGTAAAGAAATGTAAAAAACTGTCGGCGTTGAGAAGTAAGACAAAAACTTTGATTATATATTTTTTTAAAAACTTTTTTAATAATTTTTTTTTCTCTATATCAAATCTTACTTGATTAGGCAAGACTTAAACACTGATTTAGTCTGTGTGACCGAGTTCCATAATATATTTCGAGGAAGACCTCTTTATTAAATGGTAGGTGTTTAAATCTCGAAAAACGTGTGAATGGCAATATTGCTTATAACGCAGTAAATATTAATATCCGCAGCAAATGTAAAAAACTAAAACTGATTTTTATTTTTTTATGATTTTAATTACTTATTAAATTTATTCATTTATTTATTTATTTATATTTATTTTTCTGAATATTTTTTTTAATTTTAATTTTTTATATTTGAACACACCGATGAAGTGCTATTTTTTTTTTCCAATATTTATTTAATATATTTTTTTATATATACTGTTGTTATCTTATTTTATTCAAACAATATTTATTTAATTACTTCTTTGAAAAAAGAAAAAAAAAATTGTAATTTATTCATTTTTCAAAAAAAATTTCAAATTTAATTTATGATTAACGGCTAAATATGTTTAGATTTATACCATTTGTAGCACGCAGTAAATTTAGTGAACGAAACTAATTCTTCAATTCTTGTTTGGTTTATTTTAAAAATATTATTATATACTTAATCTGAAACTATTTAATGCTGTTATGATTTTAGTACAATGTTATTAAAATTCATAGTTTAATTCACTAACGATTTTTAAAAAAAATTTAAATTCAGTTCAATTTTCTATTTTTTTAATTTATTTTCCGAGAAGGTGGGATAACTCTTGTAAAATAGTAATGAATTATCTCCCTTATACACACAAATATAAAACTAAACTAAATTAAATTAAATCAAATTATAAATCTATTTATTTTATTTTAATAACATTTATTTATTGTTTTTGTCTAACTTCTCAAAGCCGCCATTTTTTCCTTTTCTTGCATTGTGATAGCCTTCTAATACTCCTCTATATACGTATTACACACAATGCTTCAAGCAAACTACCTCTCCTTATTATATATATATATATATATATATATATATATATATATATTAGAAGCTGTATCTTGCAGCCTTGCTGGGGGCTTTTTTACTTCCATTTTCGTTTTACTCAGTGACCCTTGTTGCCTAAAATAGAAATAGACTTACCTTTTTCGGACAACGGTTCCTGGTTCTCTGTGTTATTTGCGTCCTCTTCTCTTTTGATCTCTTTCTTGTTTTCTTTACTCATTTGAGTGTCAACCAAAGATGACGCAGCTGATTCCACATCCGTCTGATCCTCTTCCAGCAACTTTGTGTCGCTCTTTTGTGGCCTCTTTTGCTTTTTCGCTTCGATCATTTGTCGATTCACTTGACACCTTCAGAGACAGACAGAAAACAATGACATTGCGCCGATTGAGATTAAAAGGGTTCTATCTGCAGTGTTTATTTGTTAAATATTGGGCGAGTAGACCCGTAGCAGAATCTATGCTTAATTTCTAAGCTCAGCGCTGATTGGTGCAAACATTTAACTTTCTTTCTGGCTTGCTCAATCAGAGGTCATCTCTGGCGAGCTGAGCATCTGACAAGAGATTATAAAAAGGGATTAGGGTTAGGGTTAGGGATTGCCCACTGTTTACTTCCTTTTTCTTTGGCTAGGAGATGGCACTGCAGCAACTCATCCACGTTGTTCGAACCAACCCTCAAACTTCTCTCTTGAGACGCCTACGCACCGGGCCGTTTGGCTCTGGACTAGGCTTCAAAAAGAAGCCCCAAGGATCATACATGGCTACAGCTGCACACACATTGACTTAATGTAACACACACACCAACCTACATAAACACATGGACACGGCCTATACCAAATAATTGTTGCGTTTGAATTCTCGAAACTGATATAAATAACGTTCTAAATTTGTTTATTTCAACTTATATATATATGTATATATATTCCGAAACAGTTTTTCATGGTAAACAACTGATGATCCCTTAAAATAGTGTTAGAAACAAACTAATATAGTAACTGTAAAAAATAAATTGACTTACATGAGTGATTTTCAACTGAAATACTTGGGACTATAAGTTTTTTTTTTTAGTTTTTTTTTTTAATATAGTTTTAATGATTGAGAAACTTCCAAGACTATATATATATATATATATATGAAAGCCCTAAGTTCAAAACGACGTCATACATAGGTAAAATATTAAAATAATATTATTAGAAGCCCTTTTCAAGTAAAATTGAAAGTAGAGCACTTTTGGAAAGATTAAAAATAAACATTCACCTACAAAGTCTCGGTGCAATGCTCCGACTCTGTCATTGAGTTCTATCGAATGTTTAGATATTTATACTCGCCGCTTTCAGTGTAAATATCACTTAATTTCTCTGTTATCACGTGACAATCTCTCATGGCCTCATGGGACTAGGTGAACGCTTACAGATTCAAGGTGACTTTGTGAACCGGTTCGTGCCCTGTGACCGTCTGAGATTGTTATTTCCCTGCGCTGATGAGAGCCGTAAGCTCGAAACGACATCGTACGTAGTTAAAATATTAAAATATAATTTAATATTATATATATATATATATATATATATATATATATATATATATATATATATATATATATATACGTTTCATTTCACTTCAGTCGAAGTTCTAAGTCAAGGGACTCCTTCTAAGGGCTAACACTTGATCTCTATATGAGATACATAGATATTTGAATATTGCGTTAAAGTTCTCATTTACCTATCAAACATTGAGTTAGTAACTGTATAAAATTGATCAGTAAACTATGTTGTAGTATATCTTTCTTGTGGTCTCTTGTTCTTTCAGGATTCCAGGACAAGAATTCATCTAGTCTGGTGGAGTATCCAGCTAAGTGCTGTTATTTGAGGTAACATTACTTGGAAAAGGTGCATCATTCCTCGTATGAGCCAGTGTATAGCCGTGTCAAAGGGACTATATTTGGGCTTTGAATGTTATTTTGAATATTTGGTCAGGGTTTACTTGTAGGGTAAAGTATCCTCATGTCAGGTTGCCCTGATAAACCTTGTACAGAGATACCGAACACACTCGAGGATAGTGTCTAGTAGGTAATTCAAACTCTCCAGTCGGTAATTCAAACTCTCACATATGTGTGTGTGTGTGTGTGTGTGTGTGTGATAAATCAAAATTATTTACCTGGCACATGGAGATGCTCCTTGCACATTCACCAGGGAGAAGAGGCCCTGAGGTCCTCCAATTCGAGTGCCCCTGCGATGTCTATATTCGCAGCAAGCACTCACTCGTGTGTAGAGGATTCCGGCCAAGTAGATGCTTAAACTGTATGGGAAATTCAAATGACGGTATGAAACGAACGAGAATTTGTCTGCAAGAAACCCAGAAACAAACATCACAAGATAAACGTGAGGAATCGGTAAAACCAGAGTTAGGGTTAGGGTTTAGGGTTAGGGTTAGGGTTAGGGTACTTCTAGAGAATACAAATCAAACTAAACCGACTTTTGGCAAATGAGATTTATGTAAACATAAAAGTCAAGTTAAACTGAGCCATCGTCAAACAATCAATTAGTACCGAACGAAACAACTTTTCCATAAGGAATTTTTATTTTTTTTATTTTTTTAATCATTAAAAATGGGTACTGGTACAGCTTTTGAATCAGACAAAACCGACTTTTTGTTCGGCATCTTCCAGCCGTTTACGTAAACAGCCAGAAGATTCCGAAGCGCTTAGCCAATCAAAAGGCTTGAGAATCAGACGACAACTCTGGGTCTGACAGTACCCAACAGGAACACAGAAACCCTCCTTCCCACGTCTGCGCTAACTCCAAAACAAAATCTGCAAAATTTTCGAAAATGACTAAAAAAGTTCTCAAAAAAAAAGAAGCTTGTACATTTTTTGAACCGGACAAAAACCGAACTGGTTTTTTTTACCCTAACTTATTCTTAAACTAAGCTTAACATAGTCAGTTTTGGTCCGGTTACAGAAGCTGTACCATGCTAAAAAAAATTTTTTTTTAAAATCTGTAAAAATCGTTGTTTCATTTATTACGTTTTTTACAATGTTTAGTTTATTCATAAACAAACACAATTTATGGAAGAAAATTTTTTCAGCCACTGACTCGTTTATTTCCGTTTTTCTTTGATACACTTCTCAACTTCCTCATTCCACCACCACGTCACCCTATGCCTTGGGGGTCTTCTGTTCGCCCACAAGTTTGGTCTGTTTCTTTCACTAGTATATTCTTCAGCATCTTCCACTATTCTTCCACATTTCCTGTAGTGAGATTCATCCGAACACTCCATCACTTGATCTCTAGACTCGTCTTTCACATGTTCTTCATTCAACCTCCACACTTTTCTCCCGGGAATAAACTTTCTCTTTATCTCATGAGATTTCTTCAAGCATGAAATTGCAAATAACCGCTTTGTGCTGTGTCACAATTACTTCACCAGGTATTACTTTCACATCACTTAAGAGATTTCTGTCCTTTTTCCTAACCAGCAGATAATCTATTTGAGTCTTTGCTCTACCAGATTCACACCTAACAAAATAGCTTTCCTTTTTCTCAAAAACGGTGTTTACAAACAACATGTCCATTGTAAAACCAAATTCTAAAATTCTTTCTCCTTCTGTATTTCTATCACCATATCCATTTCCTCCATGCACACCCTCAAAACCACCAGAGGTCTTTCCAACACGACCATTCAAATTTCCTGCCACAGCAAGTACTTCCTTCTCACCAACCTTACTAGTTACTGTCATAAGTCTGTCATAAAACTCATCTTTCGCATCTTCACTCAAACCACATTGCGGTGCATCAACAGATATTGTTGTGAATATTTTCTCACCAACCATTAACTTTATTAGTATGATTCGCTCACTGACATGAGTCATTTCAATCATTTTATCTACCCATCTATCTGTAATAAAAATACCAAGACCACCTGTTCTCCTTTTCATTTGCAATCAAATACAACTTATATCTTGCATTCTTTCTAACAATCATTCTAGCAGATCTACCTCTCCGAGTTTCTTGGACACAACACGGGTCAATATCACTGACCTTCCACAAAAGCTTCCAACATTTAATCTACATAGCCTGAAATGTAACCGATTTTCTTTGGAAGTCATTTCCTTGGTTGAGGCAAAATTTTTATAGGCACCAACCCAGTGAGGTGATGGGGACCACTGCTTTTTATCGAAACACCATCTCTAGATGATTGCCTACCAAAGCTAAAGAGTGCTTCACCTGCGCTTTTGTTTTTTTTTAAATGGGTTTCTTCATTAAAATAAAAAAAAGTACAATTATTCATTGGTTCTGTGCTCTGCCACTCACTACAGAATTCAACTTCTGTTGGGAATATACCAAGGGGAAATTCCAATCGCCTTGGTTGAGACCGGGATACACAACCAGGATAGAACAGTTTTGAGTCGCTGCTAGCTTCAGGGGGGGGGGGGTGATCGAAAAATATCAGGTTTAATAGTAAAATCGGGATTAGC
This sequence comes from Sepiola atlantica, assembly GCA_963556195.1. Taxonomy (NCBI): domain Eukaryota; kingdom Metazoa; phylum Mollusca; class Cephalopoda; order Sepiida; family Sepiolidae; genus Sepiola; species Sepiola atlantica. The sequence goes on from OY744515.1 coordinate 115,044,632, forward strand.
TTTTCTTTTCTTTTTTGCTTGGGCATGTCGTGAATAGCCGCTTGGTCGGATTGGGCTTCTCCAACCTCTCGTCTAGCCTAAGTAAGGGCTAAAATGGAGTGTTGCAAATCATGTGACCATTTAAACAACCAGAAAACAAATTGTGCAGCCACCAGGATCCCGTTCTTGGACATCACGGGTCGCCACCCACGGTCAGCAGATGGCTCTGTTAGAGGAGTCTTACTTGGGGTGCAGTCAGCATATTCTACAGCACTCGCTGACAGGGCGTGAAATGTTCTTATGAAGTTAAAAGTTGACAAGAGAGAGCAAAAGAGACAGAGAGAGAGAAAGAGAGAGAGAGAGGAAGAAAGAGAGAGGAAGAGAGAGAAAGAGAGAGAATGAGAAAGAGAGAATGAGAAAGAGAACGAGAGAGAGAGAAAGAGAGAGAGAACGAGAAATAGAGAAAGAGAGAGAGAACGAGAAATAGAGAAAGAGAGAGAGAGAGAACGAGAAATAGAGAAAGAGAGAGAGAACGAGAGAGAGAGAGAGAGAGAGAGAGAACGAGAAATAGAGAAAGAGAGAGAGAGAACGAGAAATAGAGAGAGAGAGAACGAAAAAGACAGAAAGAGAGAGAGAGGGAGAGAACGAGAAATAGAGAAAGAGAGAGAGAATGAGAAAGAGAGAACGAGAAAGAGAGAGCAAGAGAAAGAGAGAGCAAGAGAGAGAACGAGAAAGAGAGAACGAGAAAGAGAGAACGAGAAAGAGAGAGAGAGAGAGAGAGAGAGAGAGAGAGAGAACGAGAAAGAAAGAGAAAGAGAGAGAACGAGATCGATAGTAGTATTATGAAATCATTAATATAAAACAACTAAAAGAATACCTAACTAGAGAGGGAAAGAGAGGAAGAGAAATGGTTTCAATAAATAAAAGTAATATAAAAGTAATAAAATATATAAAAAATAGATAAATTAATTGAATTAAAACGTAGTTTCTTTAATTAAATATAAATAAAATGCAAACTCAGTTGACCTACCGTCGGTATTGTGGTGATTGCGGTAGACGCACATGGTGTTTCCTCCGCAGTGCTGTTGTTGGATCACAATTTCAACACCCATGGATGGTTCCTCCCAGGGGATATTAGAACCAGCTCCCAGATACTTCAGGGTAACGTGACAATTTGTACGCTTGTTAGCCATTGATTCTGGTGGCTGTAATACGTTATATATATTTTTTTTTTAAGAGAGCGAAAGAAAAAGAAAGAATGGGTTATAATAGTTTGCATGAATTTAATAAACATGAACATAAGTGAGTCGTGAGACTGCATACCTTTGTCTGACAAAAAAAGGGTAAAATCTAGAAAATTAGAATAATGTTATATAGTCAATGTAACGAAATGTTATATAGTCAATGTAACGAAATGTTATATAGGCAGTTTGTCAGCAAGAAAGAACACATTTAACTCAGCTTTATACAAGATATAAAAGTTTCTTTATTCATTGTCAAACAAATCCCGTAATAATGGGTTCTTTCTCAGTTTGGCATCTTTGTCCCAAGTTGGTTGAAAGGATGCTCTCAGTACAATATCAAACAGGATAGTGAGAGCTTTTTTGGAAAAGATTCTCTTGACGTAATATCAAACAGGGTAGTGAGTGTTTTTGTAAAAAAGCTTCTCTCAGCATAATATCAAACAAGGTGGTAGTAGTTGACTTGTTGGCAGTTTGATTATTTTCAGGAGAGATTATTTTTTTACATGTCCGCCTCTGTCAACATTTGTATTCGCTCTGCTTTTTCTATTTTCACTCCTATCAGTAGTCGCGAATCTCAATCACATGTTTTGCATGCAGCATTTTCTCACGCCTGCAGATGTACGAACAAAGTAATAACTTTGAATCTGGATAAAAATCCAATTTTACACTTATTGACTTTTACCAAAAAAACTCCTCTCCCTACACCTATTACTTTTTAATTCCTTTCAACTATGCATTTCCCTAATTGCTGTCTTTATCTCTCTTCTTCCCCTGTTTCCTTTCACCTCTTCTTCTTACCTACCACCCACCCGCCTATATGGAGGCCCCTTTTCCACTACACACTCACTACTTAAACTTCCACCAATCATTTTTCAATACACCGAGGGTCTCACTTTTTACCAAACCACACTTTCACTCCCACCTAACACATTCCTTCACTTTATCCACCCACCTCAGAGGTTTACTTCCATCCTACTACCACTTCAAACTTAGTGTATATATAATAAGCTGACTTCTGATCAATAAATGTTTATTCTCTGACAAAGTTTCGTAATTAAAACAAAATATTGAAAAAATAGAAGCATGACTGTTAATTTTTCCTGTTCTATTTAGTCTGTGCTTTACTTATTACCTTATTCTGTTGGATATTTATTCATTTAAACAAACTTTCACACACCTCTATTTTGGGTAGGTAGAGGTCAATGCATTATTAGTGTCACCTAGTTTTATGGCTCTGTTGTGTTCATAAATTCTTTTTTACACGATTTAGGTTGTTATTTGCTCATTACGTTATTTCTATCTATACCAATACATACATATCCGATATTTATTCCTTTACACAAACTTCTACACATCCGATCCGACATTCAATTGTGATACTATAGAGTACCCTCAACCTCAGAACCAGGACATCTGGAAGAGATTGATAAGGAAATGAATGACAATAAAAAACAAAGGATCAATTGAAATTCACAAGTAGCAGCCATCATGCAGGTCCACGAGGTAAAAAAGTAAGGGTCGCGCTGTGTGTCGTTCATCGAGGTTAGATCCAGAGTGTTCCGATTACAAGATAGAATCTTGTTATTTCTGTGCGAGGACAAGAGTCCACTTATGCAAATGACCATTGTTTTCATGGGCGAATTCTCGTTGAAATAAAAAGACTAAACACTTTCCTTCCCGGGTGTGACGATAACATTACGATACGTCGAGTGTTATGCAAGAAAAGGAGAAAAAAATTGAATTGGTATTTTGTGTCGAGTTACTCGATTGACGAGCGAGTAGGATTTTTCTTTTAGAATTGGCGTCATCATGTTTGGGAGAATTGTAAATTACAATTCTAGAGTCGGATTCTTTGAGAATATATATATATATATAATTAACTCAGGGTTATTCTATATTCCAATTACCATGTTTTTTATTTATTTATTTTTTTATTTTTCACATTTCCAAAAAACATATTTATACGGCCGTTTCTTTTGCTGTGAGCCAAACAATATTTTTATGTTAATATCGTCTCTGCAACACTACAAAATCAGAAAAATCCACAAAGAATAAAAAGTTCTTGAATTGAAATGTTTTGAAAAACCTACAGAACACAGTGGGTCATTGTTGGCGAAACAAAGAAAAAAAAAAGAAAAAAGCAAACTCACACGTGGGGAAAGAACTTTTTATTCTTTGTATTTTTTCTGATGATTTTGTAGTGTTGCAGAGACGATATTAACATACAAAATATTGTTTGACTCACGGCAAAAGAAAAGGACCGTAAAAAATATATCTCACAGAAATGTTATGTTTTTTAGAAATGTGAAAAAAAACAAAAAAAACATGGTCATTGGAATATAGAATAAACCTGACTTAATTATATATGCTCTGTTTTTATGAATTGACAATCATCGAGCTGAATCTTTTTAAAGAAACTGCGAATTAAAAGAAACTGATAGTATATGCTAATACATATATGGTCATTATATATATATATATATATATATATATATATATATATATATATGTAAAAATAAAAATTAAATAAAGAATAAGCAATTCAACAACTAACAAAAATAAACTCAAAAACTCATGTTGTAAAGTTCTGCCGAGATATTTCGGTCGTTAAGATACGGCCATTTTCGTTCGTGACAATAGTATCAATAATAATAATAATAATAATAATAATAATAATAGTAGTAGTAGTAATAATAATGGTAATTATTATAATCTTGTTATTTGTGAAGTCATTAGGCGAAATAAGTCTGCAAGTGATGGTAAGCTTTTATAGTTCTACTACCAATAAACAAGACTAGGCACCAGTCAATAATTAAGTGTTCAAGATAGTAATCGAAGGATTAAGTAATTGAGATTAGATCAATCTAAGTGGTATCAGAGTTAATAGCTATCATAGTTATGGGTTTAGGTGGGAGATGATTTTGGTATAATTGGTAGTATGACTGAGAGGCTTTTGAGGCTGAGAATTTTAGGTAATACTTAGAGATTTGATGGTTTAGTGGGGTGGTTATATATCTATAGATTCATCGAGACTTGTTGGGGGTGGGGTTGGGTGGTAAATTCGGGTGGGTGGGTAGGAGGTTATAATGTGTTTTGAAGTAGTGTACAATGGGGGGGATTAATGTAATTATTCATTTCTAAATTTTTTCATTTTTAAATATGTGGGGGGTTGGTGTGGGGTTAAGGTGGGGTATATGGGTTGCTAAGGAGGTAGAGTCTACTATGTTTACAGTTGATAGACGTCTCTTGTTTTCTATTTAGGAGTTTATTTCTGTCTTTAAAACAGATAATTTCTAGTTTTTCATTCAAACATAATCTACATAATATATATATATATATATATATATATATATATATATATATATATATATATATATATATATATATAAATTGAAAAAGGAAAACCTAAAAGTATTATTTATGTATTCATCTACGTTTCGTCTTTATTACAAGACTTCCTCAGGATAATTAAAAAAAAAAATCACACAAGTATAAAATGTTTTGGCAGCCGGCTCAGACCTGCGGCCGTTTTGAGCAAAAAAAAAAAAAATCAAAATATGAGATACAAATAGATGGTGGCAGTGGTAAGTGGTGGTAGAAGTATGAAATCAATAGGAAGTGGGAGGGTTGTTACAATAAATGCAGAAGTGTGGGGGGTGAACTTCCTCGTGGTTAGAATTAATTTGAAATATGAAGGGGCAGGGGATACGAGATATTCATTTTTATAATGGGAGATTATGATTACTAAATTCTAGATAAGACAATTCTTGTTTGAGTATTAAAAAAAAAATGACAACTCACGTGATGCATTTTTCGGGCTGCACTGTGAACATCGAATAATTTTGATGTTGGTTTTTCCATTCCAGGAACTGGATATAAATATGGAGACATCTTAAGTTTTTCTTGTTCATATTTTGTGAAACTTGATCCAGATTTCTTCTGTCGGGTTTTGACATGCTGAAATGAAAAGTAACAGATTTCGTTTTTTTTTCTTTCTTTTCTTTTTTTTTTTTTTTCACAAATTTGAAAAAAACTTGTACTATTTTATAAAATAAACTAGAAAGAATACTAGTCCCAGGATGGGTAAAATTAATTCCCCAAGCAGAAAAGTTGGTTTGGATTATTTGGATTATTCGGACTATTGTTTTCATCTTGAGTGTTATCTTCACAAGTTATGGCCGATGTAACCTCCTGTGTATCGTTACAAACTCTGGAATATTTCAATCCTTGATGTGGGCAATATGAAGAATTGCGAATTACTGAAGACTTCTTTCAGTCATGACTGACGGAACGAGAGCATGCTACCCCCATGGATTAAATAAAGGGTTTCGTCCGAAATTTCGTCCAGATTCCTAAGTTCGACAGAAATATTTTCGAGTTTGAAAAGATACACCTGAAGAAGGCCGGAGGTTACAGCGGCCGAAACGTTGTGATGATAACACTAAAGATGAGAACAGTAGTCCGAATAATCCAAATTATCAATCCTCATTAAAAAAATTGAGAACCATAAGAAAAGTTGATATTATGGCATAACGACCGAAAATTGCCACTTCCGACTAAGAATGTGTTCAGCGGTGAATTGTAGCACATCGGTTCCCTGTTCAATCAAGATCGAAACATAAGAAATTGTGAAAAGTGATTTCTTTCATTGGACATTTTGAGTTTTATTTTTATTACAAATATATTTATTTTGATTGGAATGTTTTCTTTTTTACAAATACCCAAAAGAAAATATTTTTAACAAAGCCCCCCCCTTCCTATGTTAAGAATGGCTTTCTAAATAATAACGTTATTATTTAGAAAGCCATTCTTAACATGGGGAGGGGGGCTTTGTTAACTATTCTGTACTTTCATTTAACAATATAATAAACAAAAGGAAATGTGGTTTTGTTCAAAAATAAGACTAGTTAACAAAGCTCCTGGCGAGAACGTACTGAGTTTCACACTTCACCGCTAATTTCTTAGCTGGAAGTGGCAATTCTCGGTCATTATGTCATCATACCGAAAGGTTTTGCACCACTTTTATGTCCCCTTACGATGACTACTGTACTTCACTGTAGAGGTTCTCAGATACTAGGAGGCTTTCTACTCTAATAGTTTCTTTTCTCGGACCACTTGCCTTTGGAATTCCATTCCTGTTCCCTGATTCTTCGACCACACAAACATACTAAAATTTAAATGTAATGTCAACAAACATCTTGCTGCCAAACAGCTCTCTACCGAAGTTGCTCCTATAAATATGACACCTATCACAATAACACCTTATGCTTCAGTGACAGTATATCATGTTAGGGGTGAAGAAAAGTTTGTTTTTTTAAATATTATATGCTCGCTGCCAACCCATATACGAATTACAACTGCTGCTACCAAGAAAGAGAAAGAGACAGACATAAGCAACTCTACAAGCGCTGCTACTACTCAAATTCTAGAGAAAGCCAACGGTCGTTGTTAGTGAGAAATCAATGTGATTTGCAATGGTTATTGAAAGAGGCGGAGAATATTAGAAATCTGGGGAGACTTATTGTCACTTAGACTCCAGGGAACATTACATGTTATTACCAGTAAGCAATCACTAATACTGACTTTTGTGAAAACATCTAGTATGTAAATAATAATAATAATAATAATAATAATAATAATAATAACAAAAGAGTATAGAGTATTCTTAAATCACACCTCCACAGTCGAAATACAATCTATGCTATTAATGTCAGCGCAGTAGCTATCATTCGATATACTGCCAGTATACTTGACTGGAATGTAGATACCAAAACACGGAAAATGCTAACAATTCATGGAGCTTTTACAAAGAAAGGAGATGCAGATCGATTGTATCTACCTAGAAATGGTGATGGTCGAGGTCTATTTTACGTTGAAGATGTTGTGAATATAGAAGAAGGTTTTCTATATAAATATATTTCTGAGAGTAATGAGATTCTTCGTGAAGTGAAAAGAGAGGAAATACAAAGAACTGGGGTGAAAAAGAATCAAAGGTTACAAGAGAGAGGGATAAAATTATTTGGAAAGAAACTACACAGTGTATTCTTTAAGAATACTGCATTTAGAGATAATGACAGCTGGAATTAGTTGGTCAGGGGTGATCTCAAAAGATCTACTGAGAGCACCTTAATGGCAGCCCAGGAACAAACCACTTGCACTAAATCCATCAAACATTACATTGACAAAACTGCAGAATCACTGATATGCCGATTGTGTAATGAAAGGGAAGAAATCTTAGCGCATATTGTATCTGAATGCCCTATGCTAGCACAACATCAGTATAAAAAATGGAGACACGACAAAGTCGCTCAGGTACTACACTGGAATATATGCAAACTTTATGAATTGGACCACAATGAGAAGTGGTATAAGCATAAGCCAGAAGTGGTACAGGAGAACGATAATGTCAAACTTCTTTGGGACATGCACATACAAACTAATAAGGTTCTTGAACATTCAAAACTCGACTTAATCTTTCTAAACAAAAACAAGAGAACTTGCTTAATCATTGATATAGCCTTCGATACCAGAGTGCAGAAGAAAGAACACGAAAAAAAAAAAATATCAAGATCCAAAAAGTGGAATTAGTTAACCTATGGAAATGTAAAGAAGTAAAGGTGATTCCCGTTGTAATTGGAACGCTTGGAACCATAACGAAAAGCCACCATAAGTGGTTTAAACAGATTGACGAGTTAATTTTGTTTCCAATTCTGCAAAAGGCTTGCCTGTTAGGAACAGTGAAAGTGTCTAGGGTCAAGGGAATTGACTTGATGTTCAAAAAAAAAAAAACTACAATTAAAAACATCCAAAAGTTGAGACTACTATGAAATAATAATAATAATAATAATAATAATAATAATAATAATAATTAAAATAATAATAGTAATAATGAAACTAATAATAATAAAATTAAAAAATATAACAATAACAATAAAAATAATAAAATAATAATAATAATAATAATAATAATAGAATAATAAATAATAATAATAAATAATATTAATAAAAATAATAAAAATAATAAAGTAACAATAAAATGATAATAATAATATTAATAATAATAATAAGTAATAATAATATAATAATGAAAATAATAAAAAATAATAATAATAAATAATAATAAATAATAATAAATAATAAAATAATAATAATAAAAAATAATAATAATAAAATAACAATAAAATAAAATAATAATATTAATATTAATAATAATAAAATAATAATAAAAAAAATTAAAAAATTAAAAAAAATAAAATAAAAAATAATCATAATAATAATAATAACCATGATAATAATAATAATAATAATAATAATAATAATAATAATAATAATAATAATAATAATAATAATAAAAATAATAATAATAATAATAATAATAACAACAACAACAACAACAACAACAACAACGATAATCCAACCTTTCTTTGGTGAACCCCTGGACTCTTTGCATGCTTTGTCTGCAGGTATGAATCCTGTAAAGTTGTTGCAGTAGACTCTGAGCAGCTATCGTTGTAGGAACCGGTTTCAACCGACGTCACACTCTGGAAAATACGCAAAAAGACAAAAAAAGGTTGATCATCGATTTAGAAAAGCATCTACATTTAATGGACTACCACTTTGATTAGAGATGTTGGCAATCTTCACATGGACCCTCTTGTAAGTACGTGATACTGAAAACGAAAACCTATCTATCTCTGGCCAGGTCTTTATTTATCCATCTTTCTCTCAAGTCCATCTCATGTTTTCTTTGGCCTTCTCCCATGAACTGACCCTCATTCTGAAAACGAATCAGGAAAACTATAGGATTAACATGTCTTTTAAATCTATATATGTATTCACAAACTGCGTGAGCGAAAACATACAAGCCACATCCCAGAAACAACATTTAAACTATCGATCACATTTTTTGTGCAAAAAGAGGCTCCAGGCGAGAAAAACACAAAATTACAAAAATAGCATTCACATC